>CM072546.1:6202789-6303245 GCA_036898215.1 Platycarya strobilacea
CCTCTACTATTGCTCAACTGTTACCTAAAGTGTTCTTTAGCTTTGATGGGTTAGTTTTCCAATCTATTTTGTTTTTCCCTCACTCTTTGCAGGCAGAACTTCTTTTAGAGCTACCAAGAGAACAGCTCCTGAATTGGATCTTCCAATGCTTGGCTGAACTTCATGCTTCGCTACCAGCCCTGATAAAATACTAGCCAACAAAACACAATCTGTCCATCTCTGATTCTCCTTGATAGTGACTGAGCACTGTTAGCATGAATCACATGAAAAAGACCACAAGTCAGAGCCCAATTAATGCAACTGATTGTATGAACATGCTCGTTCAGTTGTGGTTAGATGGGAACTAAGCAAATGTTTTCTTTTTCTGTTATATGGAACTAAGTTGGCACTGTTCAGTATCTCTCAATAACAATGCTTTGCGTCTGGCTCAACTCATTTTGCAGGATGCATTTCTGAAAATGTGGGGGATGCAACCATTGGCCACAAGCTGGTGGGGAGGAGCAGCTGCTGTGTGAAAAAAAAAATGCATTGGGGGAGGGCTGGAAAAGTTAAAAATATAGATTCCGGACTCAATAGGATGAAACTTGTCTCAAGGTTGTTACGTAGAAGCTCAGATGTGGGGAGAGTGTATTCTGAAGCCTCAGAAAGTGCTCTTGTAACTGGGAAGGAATAATAAGCTATATATCGATGTTGAGGGCGGATGGTTTGTTATTCCCATATATAGTCTTCGTTATACGCGACTCTGGATTGGTTGTATTAACTATTAAGTGTCACTAATGTTTGAACGTCCTAACCAAAGCAATTATAAACGAGGAAAAGTTAAAGAGGAATGCCATAAATGCCTGATAAAATAAGGAAATAAAGTAATGTAAAATAAGTGATGATAATGCTCTCTTCGAGTTGGAGCAACTCCAGGAAATAGAAATAAAAAGGAGAGTTAGGGTCTCTTCATGAATATTACTATTTCCTTTCCCTTCAAAGGTTCGAGGGTGTACAATAAAATAGACTTCACTGATGTGCTCACGATGGCCTCTGAATACGGATTCAACTCAAATAAAATGCAGTCCACTGTTTATAGACCATTTAATTAAAGACATGAATTAAACACCAACTAACAAAAGCTAAAGACCCGTACTGTAAACCCACTGCCCGATGGGCCATGACCTTTGCATCAGAATCACTTCAGATTAGTTCGGCTTCTACACTTCAGTTAAAGCCATCACATGGTCTGAAAATTCCTCAGTCGTGATTATCCCTCCTAGGTTGCATCTTCGGCCTCTTAGCCTTGCCATTGCACTAAAAGCTCCACCTTGGCTTTGTTACCGACCTTGATCATGTGTCTGTTCGGGATTTATTTAGGTTTACGCTGAATCACTCCATTGTCATTCAAAAGGGGCAGCAGGGGAAGGGCAATGACTTTGGTGTTGAGCTTACACTTGAGTTGAGGCACATAGAAGGTGAGATGGATTCTTGGAGAGCTAGGATGACCCAGTTTGTATGCCACCTGCCTGAGCCTCTGTAAGATTCGAAATGGACCAAAGTACTTAGAAGCAAGCTTTAGGTTGCACCGTTGTGCCACTGTGCTCTGCCTATATTGTTGGAGCAACAGGTATACTTCTTCACCCACATTAAATTCTTGTTCCTTCCATTTTACATCAGAGTAATTTTTTTTTTTCATTTTGTTCTGTGCACCATGAAAATTGTTTTTGATTTGTATGATTTGGTCCCCAAGTCTTTAAGGTGGTATCTACTATCTTACGAAGTGCTGTGTCCAGCACATAATCCATTAGCCTTGGTGGTGGCTGCATGTAAAAGGCTTCATAGGGAGGTCATTCTTGTCGAGGAGTGCATGATTGAGTTGAATTATTGCAAATTTTATATATTTAGAACCAATATGTTTTGATTATTGCATGATATTATTATTGGTTTTAGATGGAAAAATGGTTAAGAGATTCATATTGTGATTTAAATTGATTAATAGCATGGTTTATACTTAATTTTATAATTTGTGATTTAATTGAACAATGTTTCTTCACATGCACAACATATTTTTGATATTTTATTGTATTTCTTTTGATTTTTTTTTATAGGAATAAGGCTGAAAGAAAAGAAAAGAAAAGAAAAAGAAGAAGAGAAGAACAAAAAGTAGAGACATAAAGACAAGCAATAGTTTGATTCGGGTGGGACCACAGGAAACCGCACTTAGACTTTTGGACACTTGGGCTTCATATTTTCATAAGAGAAGGCCCCACTTGTATTTTTTACTTCAAAAAAGCATGGGCAAAAAAATTCATTCGGTTTCATTGGGGTTAGATCTTAAAAAGGCGCCGAATCTGCACTATTACTTTGGATCCTCTAGGGATTTGTTTTCTTTGAATTCACCTCACGACCGCACATTTATTTGCTTGATCTTCACTTTAGCACACGAGAGAGACGGGCTGCACTCGGCCTGGCCCCAATAATTTTATTTTAATTTATTTTGAGGCACTGCAATTGAAGAGAAGAGACTTGCTTACTCATTCGGGAGACTTGATGAGGTTGCACCATTAAGTTTGGGCTGAACTTCAACATGCAAACAACAGAGAGGGCCCATTTAGCTTGGACTTCACAGTTCACTGAGTACATTATTTATTTGACTCTTTTGAAGAGGGCGCCGCACTGAGTTTCAATACACTGATACAAAGGCAATTTACTTGTTACTGCATTGGAGATTCGGAGAACAATAGCACATTTTTAGGGCCATTCGGACTTTACTTCATGGTCCGCATGTTCGCTGAAGGGGACGAAAGGCACCGCACTTATTTAGTTATTTGTGACCTGCACTTCAACAATATCTAATGTCTATAATATAAGTGTGAATGCGGATGAATAGTATAATGAATAGTATATTTAGCGTTTTCCTTTTTTCGTTTTTGTGCTCTGTCGTTTTAGGTGTATATTGTGTCTCCTCATTTCATTTCCCTCTCCCTTCTCGCGACAACAACGAATGGGGTTCTCCCCATTCCTCCAAGCAAGCCACGGTTAGGCTTTATTGCCAGTCTCACCGCCACCTCTGGTAGCTCCCACTTACTCCGGCAGTAACACCCTACCGTCGAAATCTCCTATCAGACCCTCATTCAACCGCACGTGAGCACAACCCAAAATGGGTTTCATGCGGGTTTCTCCCCCTCTTGCAACTATACGTCGTCGTAATCAGCCACTATCGAGTACTGCGACCACCCCGAGAACACCCCCTTCCTCCTCCACTTGACCTAGAGCCCACATCTCCTCCTTAGACCCATGCACGAAACCCACCCGTTTATACACGGTTTCCCACCGTATGCCTCCAACCACCGTTAGTAGCAATCCTTCTCACCGGCAACATCCCCCTCCTCCTCCCCACTGTCTCTCCATGCTAGAAAACCCTAGAAGAAGAATCGGGGAGCAAAAATAAAAGTTTAAGGTGAAAACCCTAAATTGAACCATTTGATTTTAGTTTCATTTTGGAAGCCAAGTAAGTTATTCTAGCTTATGGTTTGGTTTAATTAATTTCCTATATTGCAAATAAATATGAATGCCCTGTTTTTTACTTAACTCGAATGCTATTAAGGTGGTTTTGCTATGTGTTTTCTTGTATTTCAAAAATTACATGTTATTAGATTTGGTTTAGTCCTAGGTGATGTTAGCTCTATATTTTAGTGTATCTAGGTTGGAATCATGTCTTGTGGTGAGGTTGGTTAAGATAATTCTTTCCACTTTATCCCACATAGTTAATTCAATTTAATTATGGGTGGAATTGCTCTGTTTTAAAGTTCCATTTGAGCTATGTTATTTTCAACATATAATCTTACACATAAAGACCTACAAACTTGATCCAAAACTAATTCTTTTTTTTTTTATTATTGAAAATCTAGAACTAAAGCTTATAAGGAACATTGACCAAAACTCAAGATTCTGTAAAGGAATAGTCAAGCACAACATGAGTTCTATGGTTGTTTGTGCTTTTGAAAAGTTTTTCAATCCAAAACCTAATATTTGTATCACTCAATCCCACCATTCTATCACCAATCTGAGATAGCAACATTCAATTTTCCATTTGATGAACATAATTGAGGAGAAATAGAAGTCCATAACTTTCTCAAGGCGCCATGACACAGTTTGCATACCTTATCCTCTAAATGAACTCCAAGGCATTGATAAACCCTAGAAAAATGGTGTTGTTTGCCATGTTTGAGCAGTTTGGATTAATGGGTCTTTACCTTTTTTCTTTTCAGGTTTGAGCAGAAATACTTTGATCCATTTCTTGTTCTAAATGAGTTCTCTGGTGGGTCATCTATGTTTTTCTCTGTTTTCTTTACTAAATGTAATGGGTCTTTATTTTGCCAATATTTTCTTTTTTCTTTTATTTTTGCTCATATTTTGATTCTTAATCTAGAAGCATCGACCGGCAGCCATGGGTGCCTCAGAATCCATACTGTCAACTGTGTCAAGTTCACAGGTAGCTTCTCAAAAAAATTATTTGCACTAATTGTTGGTTCTACTCTGTGCTAATTGTTATGTAAACGTCCATTTTGCCTAATGTGAAGCATCCGACTGATATCACCAGTGTCCAAAGTATTGGAGGTCGCCGATCCCAACTTAAAGAGACTCAAATCTCTGAAGTTAGTACGTGTTTTTCTTTATTTTTTTAAATATTGCATCGTGCTTTGAAATTCTAATGTTTGGAGTTCTCTTATTTATTAGTCATTATGGTTTAAGTTTTGCGCACGAAATCATTTTCAATTTTCATTTTTTCTGAGTTTTCTTGCTGTATAATTTGATTGGGTCTTTATTTTGCTCATATTTTGTTATTGATAGTCGTAGTTATTGCTCTTGCTAGATTTCCTGATCATCCACAAAGAGGTTTGATTATTGGATCTTTGTATTTAATTTGGTCATCACTCTACCTGTTAAGATAATATTACACTCCCATCTTACTTTCGTTTCATAATTTTCTTTTTCCTTTTTGCAGGGTTTGAGATAGTGACCTATATGTAGCAGGTATATCCAATTGATCATTCCAGTAAATGGGTTTCTTCTTTTCCCATGCTAATAAAACTTATTTTCTAATCTTATTTGTTGAATACACCGCTTAATTTTGCCGCATTAATAAAAATATTATAAGTTGTTATTTTTTAAAAACAAATGACTGCTTACACTTTCCAGCTTGTTCATTGAATATAATCATTTTCAGATTTTTTCAAACTTTTTCATTATTATTCACAAACAATTCACTGTTATTTACAAACTATTCACAAACAATTCACTGTTATTCACAAACTATTCATTAATACTTTATTACTATTTGCAAGTAGTTTATATTTTCAAGGTGGTGTTAATTATTAATACAAATGTGGTGTTGTTTACAGTCAACCACATACTTGGTCAAATATGATTTTTTTCTCCTAATAAGTCATTTTCTTCTCCTAATAAGTCATTGATTGATTTTTAGAGGTGAGAAGCAGTTGCCTTAGTTGTATGCAATTATTTGAGTCAACAGGGATCTGTGATTTTGAAGGGCATAAGAAGATAATTGGAGCAAGTGATTTATAATGGATGATTGCAGGTGTGGATCAACCTCTCCTCCAATCATAAAATACAACTAAACTCTTCGATATTAGAGAGAGATATTAGATTGACTACATATGACATATTTGCTATCACCATATGGTAAAATCATAGGCCAGAATATTATTTCAACTCAGAATTGACTTTTTTTCATATCTTAATGTTATCATTCTTTATTATGGAACTTTTTCTAAAGTGCTTTTGCCAAACTAAGCTTCACCCATACTAGCCACCTAGATATTACATTTTTTTGATTGTAGGTTCTATCTAATGGTTTCATTTTTTTGGTTTGCATTTCATTGTTCTATTCTCTTTTTTATTTTTTGATTAAATTGATCTAATTTGGTGGCTTGTTTTCTGCAAGGACTTTGGACTATAGTTTTTTTTATGCATGTTTTTACAGTTTAAGTTATGATTTTTCTATAAGAATTTTGGATTGTGGTTTCATTTTCGTGCATATTTTTGGTTTGCATGTCATTGTTTTATTCTCTTTCTTATTTTTCTTATTTATTTAATTGATTTGATTTGGTAGTTTATTTAATTGATCTAATTTTGTAGTTTATTTTTTATAGGGACTTTGGATTGTTGTTTATTTCTTATGCATGTTTTTACAGTTTAATTGATGGTTTTTTAAGGATTTTAAATTGTGGTTTGGTTTTTGTGCAGATTTCTGGTTTGTATGTGTTGGAAATATTTTTAAAATAATATATATTATATGACCGTTGGGCTAGGTCCAATGTTTGTGTCATTTGATAACATGCATATATAATAAACCTGTTCAATCATGATTTCGAAAATAAAAAGGCAAAAGTCGCGCTTGCTAGATTTCGAACCCGTGCGTAAGGGATGGCATGCAACCAGCGTAACAGCTGGACCAAGTCTATTAGTTTGGTTTTTCACTTTTCATTTTATATAATCTGATCCGAACCAGTATATATATTAAATTGGTTGCTAACCAGCATTCACATCCTTTGGTTCTTTATAAATAGATCCAATGCCATACAAATTTAAAAAGATTCCAAAAGTGAATTTCGAAATTCTCTTTCTCTTAAAAAGTTTTTCATTTTTTCAAAACTTAACATTAGGATCTATTCATTCTAGAAGAATAGATGTCTAATCTCTTGATTGAATAGCAAAATCTAAGGGTGTTCATGGTCTAATTTCGGTTGTGCATAACATAGTTAGACAAACGGATTTGTTCCGGACTTCATTGTATCTTGGAGGCAAATTTGCTTGTAACCTATATGCATACCATAATTGGTGAGGACAAATATTGTCTTAAAGAAAGTGACATTCGTAACGCTCCTTGAAGCAAACTTCTTTTCTAAATATTTTATGTTTTGCAGCCCCTTTGAACCAACAATCTTAAGACAATATTCGATTATTAAGAGCACATGTCTGAGAGAGTTTGCTTCAGATTTTGTAAGACTAGAACTTTTTGATGGAACTAATTTTCGACGTTGGCAAAAGAAAATGCACTTTCTCTTGGCCAGTCTCAAAGTGGTTTATGTTCTAACCACTCCTAGACCGTCTAAAAATGAAGATGAGACAATCGCTTAAAGTCGGGCAAGGATCAAATAGGAACAAGATGACTACATTTGCAAGGGACATATTTGCAATGCAATGTCTGATATATTGTTTGATGCTTATTAGAACAAAGCAATCGTCAAGGATCTATGGGATGCACTTGAAACTAAGAATCTTTTAGAAGATGCTACAAGTAAGAAGTTTTGGCTACCAAAATTTTCAATTATAAAATGGTAGAATCTAGGCCTGTTGTTGAACAATTTAATGAAATTATGCATATTCTTAATCAATTTTCTCAACATGAGATGAAAATGGATGATTCAATTTCAGTATCATCTATTATTGATAAACTTCCTCAATCATGGAAAAATTATAAAAGAAGTTTGAAACATAGAAGAGAGGAAATGTCTCTAGAAGAACTAGGCCAACATCTTCGTATAGAAGAAGAGATCAGGTTTAGAGATATTAATGAAGAGCGTGACTCTTTGACTTCCAACATGCACATGGTAGAGGAAGGAAAGACCCACAAGCCCAACCAATCCAATGAATCCGAATATAAAAATTGGATGAGAAAAGATGATTTTGGAAAAAAAACAAAGTCACTTCCAAAATGAGAATCATAAGAATCTGAGAGTAAGTTGCTTCCATTGTGGCAAGCAAGGCCATTACAAAAGAGACTATCGTTTTCTTGGGAAGAAAAGGCAGTACTTTGGTTCTAGAGAAAATTCTGAGGCAATGATCTTTGAAAACAACACTTTTGAAGGAGATAACTCTTGGTGGATTGACTCAGGAGAAACAATGCATATTTGTAAAGATAAGAGCATGTTCAAGAGGTACGAGTTAATGGAAGATGGTCATGTTCTTTACATGGGAAACACATCCACTGCCATAATTAAAGGCAAATGGACAATACAAATGGAGTTTACATCTGAAAAAACTCTTACTCTCAATGATGTGTATTATGTACCAGAAATTAGAAAGAATCTTGTATCTGGTAGTCTTCTGACTAAGTATGGGTTTAAGTTAATTTTTTATCCACATATATTTGTACTGACCAAAAACAATAATTTTGTGGGGAAGGGATATTTGAATGAAGGCATATTCAAATGATATCAATAATTAAATTAATACTTTGGTTAATTTATAGTATATATAGAATTATTTTTAGAACACATGAATGTTAGAAATCTAATACATATGATTAATTTATATTTTATTTATGAATATGCATACAAATAAATAAAAATGTAACTTCTGTATATAATTGAAGTTGTATAAATAATTTTATGGTATTTGAGAAATATCATGAATTACGGCATTAAGTACAATAGATTTCATTCGGTTATAGAATGAGGTTTCCTTTAGTTGTAGAAGGAGGTTTCCTTTGGTTGTAGAAGGAAAATAAATGCTAGTTGGGAATTGAGCATGATAATCAAATAAATTAGTGGGTGGATATTTACCCATGGTGGAGGAGTAATCTCTTGAATCAAAGAAGCAAACATGCATAACTTCTCAACAATGAAGGCTAAGTTATAGTACTGACTTCTTGAAGCAAAGAGGCAAAGTGGCTAAACATGAATTAATAGAGATCTTGGATTTAGTGAAAAATTAATGTCACCTATCTTTGCATTGTGACAATTAGGTTAGATTGTCACGGGCCTATGCTATTTATACAATGGCAAGAATAGGTATATTAAAACAATTACTCACAAATAGAGTAATTACGATTGACTTATGAGATATTGCCGGATTGGTATATCCATTAATTAAAAAACTTGCAAGAGGATTGATGTGGGACATCAAATGGATGAGTTAATGCCAAAACATTCAAATCACCAATAACGGAAACTTGACTCAACTTATGAACATATCATAACTTGAGTTTAATGAGCAAAGTACATTATATGTTCGTGGTTTGCAAGCACTATATATTTAAATTAGTTTTCAAACTAATTTTGTTATCCAGATGACTAATATGAGAGGGGTGAATTGAGTTATATTAAAAAATTAATACTTATAAACCAAATATACAATATAAAATATAAACAGAATATGAAATAGCAAAAAATAAACAGTAAGCATAAGAAGAGCAAACTCAGTATTTTAACGAGATTCAGCCCCACTGCCCATGTTCTCGCCTTAAACTACCCCTTGAGGATCCCAAATTCACTATTCAATTTCCTTCAGGTGGAGATAAAAACTTATTACACTTTTGAGCAATACCGCTATAAAAAATCCGTGTAAAACACCATTTACACTTGCAATCATCTCACACTTGGTGATTCAACTATTCTCTGTGTAAAACACTTTTTACACACACAAGAGTTATACGCACCCTCTTACAAATACAAAAACTGATAGTGGGTAGGTTATCAGAATACATTCCTCAATGAGTGAGATAAAAACAATACAGTGCAACTTATGTCTCTCTCACAATAAACAAGGATTAAGGCATAAAATTTAGAGAAGAGAGAATGAGGGATTTGAAAGAATGATGTAAAACTTAGAAATTGATGTGTAAGCTCTTGTTATTATTTTTGCAAAACTCAAGTGAGCTATTTATAGGCAAATAAGTCTTCATATTCAAATTTGAAAAGATTCACATGTCAAATAAGAACACTATTCACTTTTTAAAAGATTCAAATAAAAATATCTTCTTTTTATATTTGTCAAAGACAACTCCATTAATTTTTTAAAGAAATCAAATCAAATCTTTTACTTTTCATACATGACGAAATGAGTATGATTTATTTTTCAAACAAAATCATCTTCTCTTTGCATATGTCAAAAAAACACACAACCACCCTTTAAGATTTTCAAACAACACATACACATTAAAGATGACAATCAATCATCTTACAAATTTAAATCTTTATGCATATGTGAAAAAATAATAATAAATTTCGAAATTAAATATTTTAATAAAGTTATGCAAATTTAAAAAATGCAATTTGATGCTTTCTGAGAAAATATTAATTTTGAGTTTTAATCCAATTTTAAATTTTAAGAGACGTACAAAATTACTCTATGAGCCTCATTTGTAGACTTGTTCTTCTTTTTGCACATGCTTGATTTCTTGATGCGCTTAGCTCTCTTCATGCGTAGACAACTTGAGCTTGAGTTTTGAATTTATTTGTTATCATCAAAATCTATACGTAGATACGAGACTTGAAATCTTAGGTTCTACAAATTTAATTATCCAAATGTTTGTAGTGCTTGGTACTGTAATGAAAAAGGAGAGGCTGAGCAATAGCTCTTAATAAACTTATAACATGGTTATGTTAAAATGTTTAGTTACAAGACATTTTTGATAAGTCTACCTATATGAGTGTTGGGGGTTGGTGCCGCCTTCTATGCGACTTAGGCTTGGTCTCTAAAGCGCTCATGAAACCAGGATATAAACACAAGGCCAATCCTCACGTCAGCTTTTTATGAACTACTCGAGGAGAAGAAAATTTATATGTGAGATATGTCCCGCTAATCATATAAAATCGCTAGTTCAAAGCATGGTCTACTATGCCATTCTAGTTAGCTTTGATTAGGGCTGTAA
Source organism: Platycarya strobilacea (assembly GCA_036898215.1). Classification (NCBI taxonomy): domain Eukaryota; kingdom Viridiplantae; phylum Streptophyta; class Magnoliopsida; order Fagales; family Juglandaceae; genus Platycarya; species Platycarya strobilacea. The sequence goes on from CM072546.1 coordinate 6,213,453, forward strand.
AAAGACCGAACCAGACCGGCGGACCGGACCGGTTGTCTCGGACCGGACCGGTTGGAGTTCGGTCCGGTCCGGTCCAAAAAATATATGGAACGGAAAATTCCGGTCCGATCCCGGTCCAGGGAGTTCATCCCCCTGGACCGGACTGGACCGAGTCCCTAGAGTTTTTTTTTAAATTTTTATTTTTAAATATATGTATATAAATAATAATATATAAATTTTAATATTAATATTAATATATATTAATATATTAATATATAATATATACTCTTATAATATTAACATATAAATAATAAGTGTATTATTATTATTTAATATATTATTACTAATTTATCACTATTTATTAACATATAAATATATAATATACTAATGTAAATTGTAATAGTGTTATTACTTATTAGTTATAGTTTATTAATATATACTAATGTAATAGTATTATTAGACTATTAGATTATTAGTTATAGTTTACTAACATACTTAATATTTAATATTAACTAACATATTAATATATAATATATACTCTTATATATTAACATATAAATAATAAGTATATTATTATTATTTAATATATTATTACTAATTTATCACTGTTTACTTACATATAAATATATAATATACTAATGTAAATTGTAATAGTGTTATTACTTATTAGTTATAGTTTATTAACATATACTAATGTGAAAGTGTTATTAGACTATTAGACTATTAGTTATAATTTACTAATATACTTAATATATAATATATACTTTTATAATATTAACATATTATAATTTATAGTAGTTAAATTGGGGCCAAAAAAATATTTGATCATTGTAGAATTTTATATTAAATTTAGCCCATTAAATCATATGGGGCACCCCTGGACCGGACCGGACCGTCCCTGGACCGAATTGGACCGGACCGGTATGGACCGAACTCTTGTTCGGTCCGGTCCAGGGTGAGAGAATTCTTGGACCGAATGAAATCGGTCCACAAATTTACCGGACCGGACCGGACCATTTACACCCCTAACTTTGATGTGTTTTCACTATGTGAAAGTTCAAGTCCAAAAGATACATTCATTTAAGTATAAGTTTTCCTATTCTAACCAGGAATATTTTGAAAATGGTGGGGGATTGTTGGAAATATTTTCAAAATAATATATATTATATTATATTTATTAATATATTTTGGGGATTTATTTTTGAAAGTTTTGAATTATTTTGGAAAGAGAGAAATTTAAGGAAAATAGTAAACTGTTGCCTATGTTTATTTTAGACGCAAACCAAATGCTGGCTTAGTGGTATAGATCTTCTTGGCTTACCCAGTGGGACTAGGTTCGAGTCGCGCCCTTGGACAAGAGGTGTTTTAATTGTTTTATGGAGATAGCCTCTCCAAGAGGCAATGCTGGCCCTCAAAGGGCGCAACGCACGCTAATGAGCGTGCACAAGGGGCACGACGCACACCAATGGGCGTGCAGCAGAGGCGTCGCAAGGCTTGGAACTAGTGCAGCACCAGTTGGGAAGGAAGCAGCATGACCGTTGGGCTAGGTCCAACGTTTGTGTCATTTGATATCAGGCATATATAATAAACCTGTTCAATCATGATTCTGAAAATTGAAAGGCAAAAGTCGCGCCTGCTAGGTTTCGAATCCGTGCGTCAGGGATGGCATGCAACCAGCATAACCGCTGGCAAGTCCATTAGTTGGCTTGGATCAGATTATATAAAATGAAAAATGATAACTTTTCATTCACATCCATTGGTTCTCTATAAATAGACCCAATGCCATACGAATTTAAAGAGATTCAATAAGTGAATTTTGAAATTCTCTCTCTTAAAAAGTTTTTCATTTCTTTAAAACTTAACATTAGAATCTATTCGTTCTAGAAGAATATGTGTTTAATCTCTTGGTTGAATAGCAAAATCTAAGGGTGCTCACAGTCTGATTTCGGTTGTACATAATGCAGTTAGACAAATGAATTTATTCTGGGTTTCATTGTATTTTGAAGGCAAATTTGCTTGTAACCCATATGCATACCATAATTGGTGGGGGCAAATATTGTCTTAAGGAAAGCGACATTTGTAACGCACCTTGAAGCAAATTTCTTCTCTAACTATTTTTTTTTGCAGCCCTTTTGAACCAACGGTTTGTCATTATTTTATTATTTATTTATTTAAATGATCTGATTCGGTAGTTTATTTTATAGAGGGACTTGGGTGTGGTTTGTTTTTTGTGCATGTTTCTATAGTTTAAGTGATCAGATTTGGTGGTTTTTTTTTTTGTAGGGACTTTAGACTATGGTTTATATTTGTGCAATTTGTTCATTCTACTATATAAGCTTCTTCTATGATTCTTACTAAATGACATTCAAGGGTAGGATCTTGACTGGCTCCAATTTTTAGTTGATTACATGCAATTGAATAAATTCATTTGGTGTATAATTTATTGGCAAACATTCGGTGGAAAGCAAGCCTGTGCACCATTTTGTACCTCACATTTGCAAGCCACACCAATCCAAGTGACACCTCATGTGGCAAGCTAAGTTCATGAGAAACCTTGCAACGCAACAAGCGACACCTGCCTTGCAAAGGAGGAGCTACACCGACTCACTCAAGTCACCAAATGCATTTCAAGCAAACTCAACCCATGCATCACAACAGCTCAAGCCACAGAGACCATTTGTTTATAGCAAGCCTAGCCCCTGCACTTCAAGGAAAATACACGAGAACTGAGCCCTCAACACACGTGTCCTGCATTTGCCCCAAGTGAACTCTGCAGCTCTCAACAACACACGCAAAGATGCCTTTGTAGGTAGACCAGAGTAATTCCTCTGGTACGCTGGGTTTAAAACAACAAAATGTCCATTAGTTTTTGCCCAATGGCTAGAAAAGCATCCCAGCCCTTGCATCGATTCCTCTTCAGCTATCCAAGCCACTCTAATTTACGTGAGACACTCAACGATCAAAACGCAGCAGAAGCTTCAAGTTTCCTGTTTTGGACCTACAAGTTCTGTTGCAACAAAAAGGGACCATTTGGTTTAGATGAAAAGAGAAGAAAATGAGCTGGAGCTGGCGGCAAGAAAGAAGAAAAAGGAGGAAATCAGATCAGAGGAGTGTTGGGATTGGCGGAAGCTCACAAATAATGTGGAGACCAGAATTTAACGTGGTTCGGCCAATTTAGCCTACATCCACACACACAAAGAGGAGAATTTGTATTAAACAACAAACCAATTATTTACAATGGTTTCTCTCTTCTAATCTCTCCAACGGACCTCACTTCCGACTCACTTTCCTCGTTACAATCTTACATGTATTTATAGGAGAAAGAAATAGTGTGAACGTGTAAAAGACGGTGGAACTCCGGTGGCCGAATTTCTTGAATTTTCCGGCGGCGCCTACCTTCCAGCTGCTATTGACGGTGCCGTCTTCCAGAAGCCTTCAGCTTCTTCATCACGTTGCGTGTTGATTTCCAACAATCTCCCCCTCAACACCAAACGGAGGATATCCTTGCACATTTTAATTCAAGGTACTTAACCTGGCTATGTTTCTACATAGCTCAAGTTTTTCGTATGTGACTACCTTCGTTAGCATGTCCGCTGGATTCTCCTTTGTATGGATCTTTACAAGCTTCAACAGCTGTTGCTCCATTACTTCACATATCCAGTGATATCGAATATCGATGTGCTTTGTTCGGGAGTGGTATATCGAGTTTTTACTCAGATCAAGAGCACTTTGACTATCACAATAGATTCTGTACTCTTTTTGACTGACTCCCATTTCTTGGAGGAACCGCTTTAGCCACAACATTTCTTTACCTGCTTCTGCTATAGCAATATACTCTGCTTCTGTTGTAGATAAAGCCACACATTTCTGCAGTTTGGACTGTCATGATACAGCTCCACCTGCAAATGTGTAAATATATCCTGATGTAGATTTTCTACCATCAAGATCACCTGTCATATCAGCATCTGTATAGCCATCCAAGACTGGGTTAGCTCCCCCGTAGCACAAGCATAGCTTTGATGTACCTTTAAGGTACCTGAGAATCCACTGTACTGCTTTCCAATATTCTTTCCCTGGATTTGAAAGAAAACGGCTCACAACTCCAACAGCGTGAGAGATGTCAGGTCTGGTACAAACCATAGCATACATTAAACTTCCTACTGCTGAGGAGTATGGTACTGTAGCCATTTCTTGAACCTTTTTTGGTGATGAGGGATATGAGCTTTTGCTCAATTTGAAGTGACTAGCCAGTGGAGTACTGACTGGCTTTGCTTTCTCCATATTGAACTTTCTTAGTATTTGTTCAACATACTTTTCCTGTGACAGCCATAGCTTCTTTTTCTTCTTGTCACGACTGATCCTCATGCCCAAAATCTGCTGGGTAGGTCCTAAGTCTTTCATCTCAAAGACTTTGGAGAGATCCTTCTTTAGCTTCCTGATAATGGATGGATCTTTTCCAATAATCAGCATGTCGTCAACATAGAGCAGTAACATCACGAAGTCACCTTCTGAAAATCTTCGGATGTAAACGCACTGATCTGCAGCAGTTTTCTTGTAGTCATGACTCATCACGAATGAGTTAAACTTCTTATACCACTGTCTAAGAGCCTGCTTCAAACCGTAAAGGCTCTTTTCCAACTTGCAGACCAAATGTTCCTTTCCAGGAACTTGGAAGCCTTCTGGCTGCTCCATGTAAATTTCCTCATCAAGGTTGCCGTGAAGAAATGCTGTCTTCACATCCATCTGTTCAAGCTCCAAGTCAAGACTTGCCACCAATCCGAGTACCACTCGAATTGAAGTCATCTTCACAACAAGTGAAAATACCTCATCAAAGTCGATTCCTTTCTTCTGCTGGAATCCTTTGACGACCAAGCGAGCTTTGTGCTTCACCTGCTTGCCATCATTTTTCAGCTTGAATACCCATTTGTTTCTCAGTGCTCTCTTATCGTTTGGAAATTCCATCAGCTCACAAGTCTGATTCTTCTGTAACGAGTTCATCTCATCCTGCATAGCCTGCATCCATTTGTTGCTATCTGGATGAGATATTGCCTCCTGGAAGTTTTCTGGCTCCCCCTGATCTGTAAGAAGAATATAATCTGATTCTGGATATCTTCGTGACGGAATCAACAATCGCCCTCTAGAGGATCTGTCCTACTGAGGTTGATCACCTGACAACTGTGGAAACTCTGCAGTTTCTGATGGAGAAGGCAACTGCTCCCCCTGCTCAGTGGTGGTTTCTCCGTTGTTAGTATCCTCTTCTTCTTCTGGGGAAACTTCCTGTCTATCTTCAGTGTTTGAAATAGACTGAAGTGGTAGTGAACTCGGAGCTGGTTCTGGAACACTTGGAGTTGTTTGTTCAGATCCAAACATCTGGTCTTCATGGAACACTATGTCCCTGCTTCTGATGACCTTCTTCGCTTTTAGATCCCATAATCTGTATCCAAACTCTTCATCTCCATAGCCGATGAAAAAACATGGAGTAAACTTTTCATCAAATTTCTGTCTTTTCTCCTTGGATACATGTACAAATGCTTTGCACCCAAATACTCTTAAATGAGAGTATGAAATCTTGCGGCCTGACCACACCATCTCTGGGACTTCGAACTGCAGTGGAACTGACGGTGTTCTGTTGATCAGGTAACAGGCTACTTTTACTGCTTCACCCCAGAATGGCTTAGGCAACTTTGCCATACTCAACATGCATCTGGTTCGTTCCACAATGGTCCGGTTCATCCGTTCTGCTACACCATTGTGTTGTGGGGTGTAGGGGACAGTCTTCTCGTGTCTGATGCCATGTCTAGAGCAGTATTCTCTAAACTCTCGAGAAGTATATTCACCTCCATTGTCTGTCCGGAGGCATTTCAGCTTCTTGCCAGTTTCTCTTTCTACCATGGCATGAAAGTTTTTGAATTGCTCAAAAACTCGATCTTTCCTTTTTAGGAAATACACCCACACTTTTCGTGAAGCATCATCAATAAAAGTAACAAAATATTTGTTACCTCTAAGTGATTCAACTTCAAAAGGACCGCAAACATCAGAGTGTACCAAGCTCAATAACTCTGATCTTTTTCTAGCAGATGTCTGGAATGAAACTCTATACTGTTTACCAAATAAATAGTATTCACAAGGATTGAGAGCAATACCTTTGTTTACTGTAATCAATGCTTTCTTTGCAAGCATAAACACCCCTTTTTCTCCCATGTGGCCAAGTCTCCGATGCCACAAGTTTGGTGATGTATCATCTTCAGCTACATTGAGACTGTTTGCACATATCTTAGCACTTGATTTATACAAAGTGCCACAGACATGTCCCCGTGCAACGACCATTGCTCCTTTCTACAATTTCCAAGCATTGTTGCTGAAGATGCTCTCGTAACCCTGTTGATCAAGGGTTCTTATAGAAATTAGGTTGAGTCGAAGATCGGGTACGTGCCGAACATCATTTAGCACCATAGTACAGCCAACACTGGTTTTTATTCTGACATCTCCGATGCCCACGATCTTTGAGAAACTCGAATTTCCCATCTTGACTGTACCGAAGTCTCCTGCCTTGTAAGTACTGAAGAAATCCTTACAAGGAGTGGCATGATAGGATGCTGCTGTATCTATTACCCACTCGGCTTCCTCGCTTGAAACGTGCAAGCAAGATTCTTCACCAGCGGAAAGGAGTACACAATCTCCAGAAAGCGTCACTGCAGCTTCGCCTTCTTCGTGCTTTGACTGATTGCTTGGTTGATTTTGCTCCTTCTGCAGCTTTCGGCATTCTCTTTTAAAGTGGCCTTCAATACCACAATAAAAGCATTTTCCCTTCTTTCCCTGTTTACCGCGACTTTGGGATCTCCCTTTACTTTGACTTCTGTTCCTTTCTCGACTTCTACCTCTACTATTTCTCTGATGCCTTCCTTCTGTTACAAAGGCATCTGTCTCGTCTCCTCCAATCTCCTTTCGTCTAGCCTCTTCATTAAATAAGGCGTCTATCACCATTGACATGGCGAGCTTTCCATCTAGAGCAGAATTACTAAGTGAGACTACTAGCGTTTCCCAGCTATCTGGTAGGGAACTGAGAAGTAGTAGAGACTGCTCTTCATCTCCGAGCTTAAAATCTACGGATGCAAGTTGATTTACAAGATTCTGAAACTCGTTGGTGTGTGCGGCCACTGAGATGCCGCTTTTGAGTTTCAAGTTGACAAGGCGTCTCATTAGTAATGCCTTGTTCCGAGCAGTTTTTGCCTGGTACATGCTTTCCAGCTTTTTCCATAACTGATAGGCATCCGTTTCCTGTGCAACATGATGAAAAACACTATGGTCAATCCACTGCCGGATCTAACCAATAGTTTTCTTATTCAACTTATGCTAGTCTTTTTCCGCTACATCATCTGACTTTACGCTTTTCTCTTCAATTGGATCGAAGAGATCTTTACAATTCAGGAGATCTTCCATTAGAGGTCTCCAAAATTACCTAATTTGTAGATGTTAGCTTGATCATCGCACTTGCTCCCGAGTCCTCCATCAGTTCGGCTTTAATCTTTGATTTGAGTGACCGTTTCTCAATGTTCGGAGTTGAATCTCAACAAACCGAGCTCACCGTTGGAAATGACTCTTGTCTCGTTCCAAACCGATCAAAATTGTACCGAAAACCTGAAAAATAAGAAAAATGGAATATTCCTTCGTCTGCCGGAATATTCCCCACCGTCCACCGGAATATTCTCTCCGGCCATTGGAATATTCTCTCAGTCACCGGAATATTCCTGCACCAGAATATTCTTGCCGGTGACGGAATATTCTTCCGGCGACGGAATATACCGATGGAATATTCTTTATCCGTTGGGTTACTGTAGCGGGTCGGAAATCGGGTGAAACCGGTTCGGGTCGGATCACCCGGATTTAACGGGTCGGAGCTTGTCTTCTTCACTGCGTGCGCGTGTGGCACGTGGGTCCCGTGGCCGGCGCGTGTGGAGCATGTAGCTTCGTCCGGTGTCCGTTTGAGACGAAATTTTCACCAAAATTTTCGTCTTGACCTGAGGAATCTGATGGTATCCTCCAAACTTGATTTCGATCAAGTTTCAAAATGGGTCTTTTACAAAAATTCACAAATCCGACCTCCTACCGGCTCTGATACCACTTGTTGGGATCAGCGGAAGCTCACAAATAATATGGAGACCAGAATTTAATGTGGTTCGGCCAATTTAGCCTACATCCACACACACAAAGAGAAGAATTTGTATTAAACAACAAACCAATTATTTACAATGGTTTCTCTCTTCTAATCTCTCCAACGGACCTCACTTCCGACTCACTTTCCTCGTTACAATCTTACATGTATTTATAGGAGAAAGAAATAGTGTGAACGTGTAAAAGACGGTGGAACTCCGGCGGCCGACTTTCTTGAATTTTCCGGCGGCGCCTACCTTCCAGCTGCTACTGACGGTGCCGTCTTCTAGAAGCCTCCAGCTTCTTCATCACGTTGCGTGTTGATTTCCAACAAGGAGGTGGCTTTCCATGGGAGATTTTCATAGACCATGCTTGGCCGAACTCCCAAGAGCTGCCTAGTTTTTTTTTGCTTTCAGTTTTGAGATCAGTTGTTCGACTCCATAGACCTCTTGGGGTTGGTTTGAACTGCACTTATTTCAGTTTATATTATGTGTTTAATTCTAGAAGCTCCTCATTTCATTAACATGCAGCCCAGTGATTTCTATTTGGTTTTTCTGGAGTTTTTGTAGACTGTCTCCCTAGCTAGCCGAACTCTAAAGGGGAACCCACTTTCTTTCATTTCTTTTTCAGTTGGAGGGTTGTCTTCGAAACCATAGACCTTTTGGGGCTAGTTTGGGCTTCTCTTCATTAGTTTACATTGTGTTAAATTTTTGCAATCTTTTGGTTTACCAGCTTGTATTCGGGAGTGGTTGTAGTGGCGCGATTAAGTTTGCTAACCTATTTGCATTCCAATAGTTCATACGCCCATTTCAGTTTATTAATTAGTTTGTGTGGTTCAATGCTTTCCATTTTTATGAGTTTATAGCAGATTTTATTTAGCCATTTCAGTAGTGTATATTCTCAATGCATGTTTTATGTTCAGCTGGTTGTCTTCCGTTCAATAGTTGTTTGTTTTCTCTTTTAGTTCAGTAGTATATTTGTGGTTTTACATTTTCGGTATTCTATAGTCCAGTCGTTATTTTTGTCCCTAGTACTGTATTTTCGGTAGCTCATTTAAGTATGTGTTCAGTTTGCATCCGCATTTAGACCCATTTTATTTATCATTTTTTTTTCTATTTGCTTTAGCCTAGTAATGTATGTTGTTCCGTTAGTTTATTATTTCAGGAACAATGTTAACTTATTTGTTAGTTGGTGCTTGCGAATGAGATTTGATCATTTATCTTTTCTTAGCGATAATTCTCCGTCTCACTCAAAAAACAAAGATGACATTTTTATAATGTCCAAAAATTCCATTCTCATGGTAAATATCATTGTAGATAGGCTTAGGTTATAACTTCATTTTATTTTTAGTAGTGGATAAATTTGCATATTAAATTAATCGTTCATTGAGGAAATGATTTAGGGACCTCCCTATTATTACTTGACAACTCTGATACTTGAAAGTCATTTCTAAAACACTTTTTAAAGCGAGTTAAGTTTTTGGCGCCATTGTCGGGGAATGACGAGTTTGATTCAAATTCTTCCATGATATTTTTTTTGTTGTTTCTTTTCTTTAACTCTTTTTTTTTTAATCTTGTCTTTCCTTGTTTTCTTTTAGTTGCATTAGTGTTTAACTCTCTATTTAGTACTTTAGTTGTTTGGGTATTGTTTTTCTTTTCTAGTTGTTTAAGAGCATTTCAACTTAGTGGCACTCACGTTTGATGTCTTGGACTAGGGATGACATAGGAAGGCTTTATTGCATGAATCATAATCCAAGTAGTAGTGTGCCAAGTGTTGAATTGGATTCTAGTTTTGACTTGGGTTCTGAGAGTTATTTTGAAAACCTTTTTTTTGAAAATATGGATGAACAACCTCCTAGGGCACTTAAGGATTTTCTGCAGCCCACGCGAACCACACAACCATCTTGCATCGTCTTGCCTGAGCATATACAAAATTTTAACATCAAGCATGTCATGATGTCTGTGATACCCCAATTTAATGGGGAGGAGTATGAAAATCCTTATTAGCATTTGACTGATTTTGAACTTGTTTGCACTACATTCATGCATAGGGCAATCACTAATGAGATGGTTAAGCTAGAATCCCAGTCAAATGCCAGCCAAAAAGAAAAAAAGTTTTATTTGTTCATGCTTGGTTTGGATATCCATTATTTTATTTGTTCTTTGGAAGTGTTTGGGTCAAACCTAGGCTTTTTTCTTGTATGAAGAACATAGGAGTTTGGCCCAAGAGTTGAAACAAGGCCCTAAGGCCCATGAAAAAAAAGAGTGATGGCTAACTATGCATGGGTGGTTGGCGCCTAGGATATTGTGAGATCCTTTGAGACACATGGCACACCTAGGTGTCTACCTTTTTGGGTTCTCAAGGGGCTTTTGCATGGGAAATTGGGAAAGAAGGTTTTTGGAGAAAAGGAGAAGGCATGGTAGGCATGTGAGGAAGAGTGAGTTGTGGGGGAGATCTTTTGGAAAGTGATTGACAAGTGACAAGTTGAGATATGCAAGCAACTGAGATGATCTTTCTCCTTGTGAGTTTCAGATGGGCTAGATTTGGGAGGGGAAACCAAATCTTTTGTTTGCTTCTCTACGCACTATCATATCACTAGGAAGTATGAAAATTCTCTTGTATCAATCATGCTCTTGTGTCAATCAAATCTCAAATAGGAATAAGTGCTCTAGGCACTAGGTAACCCCATGGACAGCTTGGGTGTCCTTTTTCTCCCTATTCCTTTTTGTCTTTCTTTCTCCATGTGTTTCGGCCAAGACACTCACACTACTCTCTCCTTTTTCTCCACACTTTCTTACCATCCAAACAACCTTTTTCCTAACAAACTTGTGTGTTTTCTTTAAGATTTTTCATGGAATTATCTACTTTGGAAGGTGAGTAATATTTTGAACCTTTTTTTTTTCTTTTCTCCATGCAAAGAATTGAGAAGCGATTCCTCTCAAAATTGGGCCTTAGAGTTTTCTCCAAGAAAAATGCCATTTTCTTGGAAACCAAACGGTTTCTTTTTAAACAAAGAACATTCATTTTTTTAGTAATAGTGTAACAGCTCGAATTTTTACATATATGTATTTGCTCATATTTTATCATTGGATATTTTAATTTATTTTTATAAATTAAATTGTTATCTCACAAATTTTATTTCGGGTACATTTTATTCATCATTAGAGTTAGTTATTTGTGAGATCTACGATTTTAATATTTATAGTTATTTAAAAATTATTATTAGTTTTATCATTTGGATTGTTATCGATATTATTTTGATTTAGTGGTTTTGATTTTATTATGATTATAAGCTTTTGTGAGATTCTTGAATAATAGTGATTTTAATTATTTTAATTAATTGTTGCTACTGGTCTTTCCATCTGAAATGATATATTTAGTGCTTTTGATTTTAATTATTATAATATATGGTTTGATTTACCGTATTTTTATTAAGGAGTATTGATTCTATTTTATTTGACACTATCCGATTTATTGATATTAAATTTATTAAATCATTAAGTCTTATTATGTTTATTTAATTTTGGTTTGATAGCTTTTGAATAGCTCCAAAAATATTATATTATGCAAGATTCTTTTGTTACCTCGATTTAGTTATTTGAAATATTGCGAAATTTTAAACATGTTTTAAATATCTGATTTAAATATATAGATCTATTCCTTTTAAATAATTAAAAAAATTTCATCATTTTAAGTATTGCTGAAAAATATTATGTTGAGAAATAAAATAAATTGAAATAATATTTTATTTAATTTATTTGAGAATTTGAGAATTTTAAGTTAAATTGATGATATACGCTTTCAAATCAGTGTTTTAAATTCATCTGTTGTTTGTTTGAAGACTCAAAAGCGTCAGGCCTATAAATAACCCGAAAAGGGGTAAGTCTTTATTTTTTCCTTTTCCCTTTTCCTCTTCTCTCTCTCCTTTCTCTTTTCTCTCCCACGTGCTACATTAATCGTGGGAGGGCAGTTCGGTTTTCAGCCCGTGGCGGCGCCACCCCTGCTCGGCGAGCCTCACCTCCAGCCCCACCTGAACCGCCACCCTCCGGCGAGTCCAACCCCACTGGTGGTGTTGCCCACTGCAGCCCCACGTCCCGCCGGCAGCCCCAAACCCGAGAGGTGTTTAATCCTCTATGCATCACCTTTCGTCGCCCATAGCTCCACCGTCAGCCACCGTACCATGACACCACTCCCGCCATTTGATCTGCCATCCATAGATGACCTACCATCATAAATTTCAACCTCAATGGAGCCCTCACCTTCCCTAGCCATCCATAAAACCGAAATGAGTCTCCAAGTGAACTTTCTGTCGCCGTGCCGCTGTCCGGCCGCCGTGGCTCTCACCTCCACCTCCAAAAGCTTCCCCTACCTCAGATTATCACACCTCTAAAACAGTTTTCCCATCCATGACCGCACCTCCCTTGTACGGGGGAAATTTCAAAAATGGGTTTCCACCATTTTAAGCTAGATCCGCCGCCTTCCGGTGGTTGCACCACCTCCCTACTACCGTCATGAGATTCCCTATTCTCCAAGGAGTATTCCTCCAAATTTTGGTGTCAAATGGAGTACCCAAACCCAACCCGTCATTTTGCCGTGCCCAGAAATAAATAGTGCACGACTTACCCGCTGCGGATCAGGGATCGCCGCGATGTTCAATTGGCGTTCGTTTATGCGCTGTAAGTAACAGTTACTTGTTTAATTGTTTGATTGACTGTTTGATTGTGTGCTAGTATCTATTTTATTTGTTTGATGTGTTATCTAGTGATGATGAGTAATTCGAGAGTAGATTGATTGGTTGGGCCTAAGGCCATTTAATAGAGATTGAGATTATCCTGAGTTAATCTTACTGTGGTTGAATATTGTGTGGATGGTGATTGTTGATGATATAATGTTTTGGTTGGATGACTGTTATTTTAGTGATTATTGGCGATAAAATGATCTGGTTGGATGACTCTAGTATTTTGGTGATTATTGGCGATAAAATGATCTGGTTGGACAGCTCGATTATTTTAGTGATTATTAGTGATAAAACGATCTGGTTGGATAATTCGATTATTTTAATAATTATTAGTGATAAAACGATCTGGTTGGATAATTTGATTATTTTAATAATTATTAGTGATAAAATGATTTGGTGGGATGACTCTAGTATTTTAGTACTTGTTGGTGATAAAATGGTTTAATTGGATGACTTGTTACTTTTTAGTAATTATCGGTGATATAATGGTTTGGTTGGATGACTCTATTGCTTTTTCACTACGTTTTAATAAGGTGATATACTAGGATTTTAATCGAAGAGATATTTGGAAGAATCTGATGACAAAATCTGAGGAGGGAACTTAATAAGTATAGCTAGGTAAAATTCAGTTAAAGGTTGAAATAATGGCATAATATGTTGGACGATGAAAAGTTTATTTTCAGGATCTTATAAGTATAAATCAAGGTGTATTTTCTAGAGAGACAATAGGCGTTAATTTATAGCGAATTGTTGAAAAGAGTAACTTTATAATCAGCATAAATGATTGGTTAATAATTCGTTATGACTTGATTGCTAGTGATTTGTTATGAATTGGTTGCTAACTTTTAAAAGAATTTTACAAAAATGTGTTTTCAAAGAAGAAAAGAAAAGTTAGGTTTGACTCTATTATAAGTTGCGTCCTTAACCCTATAAGACAGTGTTGATTGATTCGATGTGATTTAAGGTTTGACTATCTCTTCATTGGAATATGCACAACATGTTGGATAGAAGATAAATTAGGAAGCAAAGTCTGATCATATGTTAATTTGCTTGAGATATGATTTGTGAATGCATGATTCATATGTTTCATGATCTACATGTTTTGCATAAGAAGTCATATGTTGCATGCATGTCTCATGCATAAGCACGAAAAGCATGTTTTTGAGTCAAACATGTTTTTAAAAGGAAGAAAAGAAGTAAAGTTTTATAAGAACCCCAAAGGCTGGGACGGGATAGTGCCCTAGTGGAACTCCTTGTTCACTCAGGAGTGATTAAAGTCGAGTGAAAACCCCTGAGTTGACAAAGAATCGTCGGCAGACCATATATGGCTCTAGAAGGTGTCCGGAGCATGGTCGCACCTAAAGCTAGTGGGTGCCTACAGGACGGTGTTGGCTTCGGCCTTACCGATACAGAAAAATTTGTAGTTGCTCGGTGAGTGATCAATCGCCGAGTGATGAAGTGCGCGAAAGGGCGCGAAACGTAGCACTTAGGTTTGATACGGTCGCCGGGTGCTACGGTAACTAGCGGGAACACACGGTGCATAGGGGAACCGTGAGGTGTTCAAAATAAGAGGTCATGACGAAAAGCAAAGGGCTTTCGAGCTATATATGAAATGATATGATATGACATGATATGATATGATATGATAAGTGGCGCCTAAGATAAGAAAAGAAGAAAAACATTTTGAAAATAGGACTTTTGAAAAGAAGTTCAAACAGTCCATATGAAAGAAGTCAAAGTTATATGAAAGCATTTTTATGAAAAGCACGTACATGAAACAAAGTTTCGAAAACTGTCAAGGATTATGGAAGTTTTTGTTATATGAAAGTGCATGTACATAAGTTATGTTGCAAGTCGCATATTCATGGTACATGCACCCATTGAGTTTACTTGCATATGTTGATGATGTTCTGTTGTGTGAATTGGTTGTATATTGTATGTTGTCTGTTGCTTACTGGGATTCACATCTCACGTCGGTGAATCGCGCCCACCCCTATGGTCCCCATTTTACGGGATCGTAGTTTGTGATTGCAGAAAACGAATTTGGCCTGAGATACAGACTTCACAGGAAAAGAAATTTGTTGAGAGGATGAAGATCGAGATTATGATCTCGAAAGCAGTGTTACTTATCTTTTTCTTTTGAAAGATTGTATAATCTCCTGTTGGAGAAATTGTTTTGAATAGATTTTTAATTTTTAAAGAATCTCTGGTATTAGAACGACTGACTTTTATTTATTTTTCCGCTGCGAATATTTATTGTACACTTGGTGCATGCTTTATACACTCTTCAAACATTATTCGATGGGATGATTGATCCATGAGATGATCGTCTTGATGCCGCGAGTCCTACTAAATCCCAGGGGGATTCGTGGACATCACAAATAGTCCCCTAGATTTAACCTTGGTTCACTTGTATTATTTTCAGATTATTCTTACCTTGTTCTTGGAGTTTTTGTAAGTGCACTCTTAACCTAATCTTAGTATTACTTGTATATATGGAGTGAACTTGTTGTTTGTTGGTCGTTCTGCATTATCTTTTTGTTTATTTGAGAGACGATTTTCTATATTCTTTCCATGTTTTGTTAAGGTTATGCTTTAGGATTTTAATCTAAGTGTTGTTTCTTGGAAATTATGAAATACTTGAAGAATGAACATAAGAAAGACAACCTAGTGACTTTTGGCTAGGGTTGAATCAAGGCCATGCATGTTGTAAATGATGGAAATTTTATTCTAGAGAACCTTGTATTTCGGCCATGGTGAGTTTTTGAATTAGAATTTTAGGCATTCAATTCTTGATTGATGATATGATATTGATCTAATTTCTTACCTAGTTTAAGAGCTTAAAAATTATTGATTTCCTTGGTGTATGATTTCGGATATATGAGTGAAATAAGGTGTGGGTCTTGTTTGGTGATAATTGACAAAAGAATTATTGAAGCCAATAAGCATCTAGGGATTTAGGCCAAGTTATGGTTTGCTAATTAGTTTATTATGTCTCTAAGGGAATGCATGAGTTGGTAGAAGAAAAAGAGAAGGAAAACTAGGATTTTGAGTCCCTTAGGTGTTTCGGCCTTACGCCTTTTGGGTTAGGGTTGCTTTGCTTGTTTTCCTTTTAATTGAATGGATATGGTTTTCCTAGAATATAGTTATGTTTGCATGATGTAACATGACCAAGATATGATTTGGAAGTGCATGTATCATACGTTTCAGGAACTACATGCTTTGCATAAGAAGTCAAATGTCGCATGCATGTCCACTCAAGTCATGAGTTCTATGTCCTTTGGGTCATCATGTTTTCCAAAAGAATATAAGTTAATAACTTTTTATAAGAACCCTAAAGGCTAGGGTGGAGTATTGCATTAGTGGAACTTCTGTTCACTCATGAGTGAATAAAGTCTAGTGAAACCCCTAGGTCGACGAAGAACAGTCGATAGGGCTCGGATGGTTCCTATCAAAGGATTCCAAAGCAAGGTCGTACCTAAAGCTAGTGGGTGTCAAGGACCGTGAAGGCGAAATATGCGAATTGTGTTAAGAATATGATTATGACGTAGTCACTTCGATTAAAGTAGTCGTAGCGTGATGCGATAACTAGCGGAAAATATATGATGCATAGGGGAGTCGTGAGGTATCCAACATATTATATGAAAAGTTATGATAAAAAAGACTATGAGCATAAGAATGATATGAATAAGAAGAATGATGTGTAATGTTATGAATACTAAGAGAGATATGAAAGATTACGAAATATGAAAGTCTTTTTATGAAAATGCATGTACATAAGTCATGTCATACGTCTTGTGTTATTGATACATGCATTTGGTTATGTTTGCCGGTATATGCTTTTGATGCATTTATTATGTTAACTGTGTACTTACTGAGATTTTTCGAAATCTCACTCCTTTAATTTTCAGATATCATTTCTTCTCGAGATGATATAAATAGTTGCAGGCATTGATGGATCACAGAAGTTTGACTCCTTGGGAGACCTCGAAGGTCCTTGAAGGCCTAACGGAGTACTCCCTTTTTGATGAGATGGCCCACTTGTGGTATGACAGGCTGCTAGATGGGATTAGGAGGAGTGCACCTATGTTGTCAGAGGACCGACGACCTTTGGGGTGTTGCTTAGTTTTGAGCTTAGATGGATCCTTGTCCCTTGACTGCATTTATGTTCCATTAGCAAGGATAAGTTTTCAGCAGGGATCTAGTTTGAGTATGAGCCAATTCTGTTTTGGGCCCAGGTATCGGAAGGTGAAGATGGAACCCCTTTAGGGAGGGGTAGTAAGATCATTTCCTTTTGAATATGAGACAATATTTATATTTTGTAAGATTGAGATTTGTGTACCTCCCATGTCTTGGGAGTTTGGTCCTTTAAAGACTTGATACATTATGTTGATATGTTTATAAAGTTTTGGGATTTTATTTTTAGCCTTACCATGTGATGATTGGCAAAAATTTTAGATTTCTTGCCTATCCGTTTGTTATGGCCCTCTTTCTACAGTGATATATATTGCATACTACTAGTAAGTTAGGCGTATGCATTTTATTTTGGTATGAATGAGTATGGGTGTTCAAGCAGATTCCGGATCGAGAATCTGGGTTAACCCGGCCTGAAACCAAAAGTCCAAATTCAGTTTGGACTCCAACCCGGATTCACCCAGGTTGAAATCCAGGTTGAATTCAGATCAATCCCGTTTTTTCAAAAATTGGAAATCCGATTTCCGGATTTTAAACCCTTTTTTATTTTAAATATGGGATATGTTAAACCTTAACTATTTTTGTCACTGGAACAACAAAATGCAATTCGTTTGTGACATTTAGAAGAGAATTCAAGGAACAATAGCCTTTATCTATATTTCTTCATTATTCATTTCCTTTTCTTTTTATTTTATTTTCTTTTTCTTAAATGGAATATTTGGATGGAATTCCAGCATATCTAGCCAATGGAAAATTTCAACCTATTTACATGATCAAACAAACGATGCTATATATATACGTACATGTAATATTATACGATGAAATCATTTAAACAAGTATGTATATATACGTGCTTATACGGTATTACATGGAGATTATAATCAATAAACATATTGTGTTAGCATAATGTTAAGCCTTCTAAGCCATACGGAGTGCAGCACCATGTGAATGATATCAAATGGCCTAGAAGGTCGGTTCAGCTCAAAATGCCTTGTAATTTGTGTCACCCTCTTCTGCAATGTCAACTACTTTCTTTGGGAAATTCCTTTCAGAATGGTCTTGATTTCAGGTATTCTTTTTGGAGGAACAAACACTGCAAACTTGCTCCAATCAAGAAAATCACTAAAGGGTAATGTATAGTAATTAGAGATAATCATAGGGACACATTCTTGATACTTACCCCCATTCCACTTCAGTTTCTCAGAAATAAAGAAGGAAGATAATGCACTTGAAGATGAAAGATTTACCTAATTGGAAACCACTCGAAGTTTTCTCAGTTAACACTTTGAAAGTACTTTAATTTGTTCAGAAAGAAACATTTACAATGATTTTTGCTCATAATAAATCAAGACAAGAAGCCTGAAAGGGCTTTCCAAACAATGCCTAACAAAACTCCAACTAACTTCTCACAAAGTCCATAACTTATCCAAGTCAAATGCCAGCCAAAAAAAAAAAAGTTTGTTCCACCAAGTTGATCGATACTCTACAAAGAAAAAATTATAACTACATCAACATCAAACTTATTAAGAGTAAAAAAATCTACAACATCAAACTTATTGAGAGCACGAAGATATTATAGCACAAACTTACTCTAGTTATCATGAATGGGAAGAAAGACTTACAACAGCCTCGGTTGAAGTTTCATCTATATCATCATCTAAAAAGGTATTAAGCATTGAGTTAGATAGATAATAAATTGAGTTCAATATATATTAAAAAAAATATTTCAAATTTCAAATTTACCTTCAAGGTCCATCATCTGTACGTATTTTTGCAACTCCTCAAGGTCGAAAGGTTTGGTCCTCAACCAGTTTTGTGTGCAAATGAGGGCTTGTCAATGGTCGAAAATATTACTTTATGTACCTTCTAGACAAGTTAGGTCCCCAAGCCTAGAGCAAGGTTCAAATTCAATAACACAATCTCCACTCCTAGTTATAGAAATGGCATAAATATGTGATCGATGATAAATAATCAACATTGAAAAATAAAGCTAATCAATGGAACCCTAACATCACAAGCCCAATAATTAACCTAAAAAAGCTGTGCTTCTTTGAGAAATACAAATCTGATGATTAATATAATGTTAAGTTCATGTTCATGTTCAAGTTTTTATTTGAGCCAAGCCCAATAGTTGGATGTATTCAAGCTAAATACCATACTTCTTAACAAACCATGAAAGAATCCCACAGACCCCTGCACTAGATGAGATGAGCCCCTTAATAGCTCCGCCCCTGGAGAGAGTTTAGAAAATGAAGGAAGAAAATGGGTAGGCTACTGGCTACATCTGTTTCCTGTTTCACTCATGCATGAAGAAAATGGGTTCTCATATAGTTGGTTCTTTTGATTTCTTCACAGCAGCAATACAGCATATGATAAAAAATAGACAAGACCCAGAAACGATAATGAAATGTTTATATATACGAAAAAAAGATTATGACATCAAAACCCATGAGTTATCTTCCCACCCCTTAATAAAAAGCAATGCTCAAAGCGCAACAATAACAAGGAAAAATAGGACAATAAAACAGAAACTTAAATGGAAAATCAACAAATATTATAATTCCAACAAAACGTTCATGGAAAATCACACAAGTTCATCGAAACCTTAGGGTCAAACTTCAAAATATTGACAGATGGTAGTTGAGATTAGAGTGAAATTAGAGAGAGAGAGAGCAAGGGAGAGAGAGAGAAGCGAAATCACCACCCCCAAGTTGTTAAGACTCTGTAACACACTAGAGTTTCACCGAAATCACCACTCCCAAGTTGTTACAATCTCGCTGATGGAGACTCTATGACGAGATCGATGATAGCTTACGGTGTAACTCGCAACGAGATCAGTTTGATTCGACTGAGAATGGGATGCGATTGAGGCTAGGGTTATGATTTTGTGTGAGAGAGAGAGAGATAGAGAGAGAGAGAGGTCAGAATCTCAGATGAGAAATGTGATTCAATGATTCGACATTTGTCTGAAATTCGAGTACCGGATATTAGATCCGGTACTAGATTTTCAATTCAAATCCAGACCATCTTAAATGGTTTAACTGGATATTTAAAATATGAATTCAGGATTTATTTAAATCCAAATCTGGGATCCAAATGTCCGATTTTCAAATCGGACCAGAAAAAAGGGATCTGGATGAACACCCATATGAATGAGAGGTATGTAGTCTTATGTTATATGTCCTCGACGCTTTGATTTGTGTTCTATCTCAAGCGCAGGCTGGGGGCATCGACAGTAATTCTTGGAACAATCAAAGCAGTAGCTTTTCTTTCCAAAATTGTACACATCTACTGATGCTTCACTAAAGGTTTTCTTTCTCTAAGTTAAGTCACTTGACTTGAACAAAGACCTTCTTACCTTTAGGGCTTTCTCAATTGCCTTCCTTCAGATTCAAATTGCTAAGTGGTGCTTCCCTTATGTCAATTGTACCTCAAGAGATCTAATAAGGATGCCCTAAGGCGAGTTTGAATAGTTGAGCAAGGGACAGACCCACACAAGTAATGGCTACGACATTAGCTTGGTAATAAAGACTTTTGTACAATATTTCTTGCTATTATGAGCTAAACGAGCTGTAAGCCCCAGTTTGAGATATCCCAACCAATACCCATTCAAAGGCCTTTACAAAAAGCCACTTTAATAAAAGTTCAGAAGAAGAGAGGATTAGAGAGGAGGAAGCTACTTTAGCAATAAATAGAAGGGAAGGATCAAAGCCACTTTAGCTGGAAGTTCTGGATAGAAGAGCAACTTGATCGAAGGTTAAAGATTTTTAATTGAAGAGAGCGTCAAGCGAGGAGATGAAGATTCAATAGAATCCACATATGTTGCCACTCTAATCTCGCCAACAGAGGACGGAATTCATATCTAGTTTCGTACCATAAAGTAAAGCTAATTCTATGTAGTCACATGTAGGAAGGGCCAAAGTTAAACAACCTGATGCGTGTTGGCATAAAAGTCGTATCTCCTTGATTTGCTAGCTATAGAAAAGGTGAAAAATGGGTTGTAAACACAAGAGACCATAAACTATGGTTCTGTATGTATGAAGAAGGAGTCAAGGGAGAGAGGGGATGAGCTTCTTGGTTTATTATATGAACTAACCACAAGGAGGAGATTGCTACCTTTTTTGTTCATAGATAGAGAGATTGGAAAAACAAAAATGGATATGAATTGCTTTTGGAGTATGGGTTGTTACCATTGCTAAAGGATATAGTGGTACCATTCCAGAGTGACTTGGTTCTATATCTTCTTGACAAGCAAAGGAAAATCAAGGAAACCCACTATAGGAGGTAGAAGAATCCCTTGGACTAGGCTAAAGATACATCTACGAGCACTAGAAAAGAATAAGATAGGCTAGCTCATTCCTTTATCGGGAAGCTCAAGAACTCACGATTCAAGGAAAAGGGAATGGCTTTTTTTCTCTAGCTTTGCCTCTCCTCCCGTGTCTGCTTTCGGTTATTCTTCTTTTGTGTAGGGATTGGACCCATTTAATGTGGATTCTGATGGTGCCTTATCCATGTGCAACTTTAACATTCTGAAAATTGGGATATTATCTCTATTTCATATCCTTTACTTCCTTAGTGCAAGCCATAAGAAGGTGACAACCTACCTTTGATTGACGACTTCTCTACCAATTCTGAATGTAGGCCTAGCTTGAGAGGTAATTCTAACCTATTTCCTTTCTAGTGTTGTTTAGCTGACAAGGGTGAAGAGATCAATCATGTTGAGGAGAAGGATTTCTTGAGCATGAATTCAACGGACTACAAAGAGAAGGGTGAAACAAATGATCTAAACACTAGTTCTTTCTTTAGGTATAACTATGGTTTAATAATGGAATAACCTCTATAGTAGCCTAACCTACGGGGTTTAGTCACTATAAAGGAGCGAAATGAAAGAGTATGAGAGAAAGATGCAAGCAAGGACAGAGTGATCAACCCTTTCTCAGCTTGGAGCATTCTAGGGACCGTGGGTGAGAGGGAGACTAGGTACTATAAGGTCTCGTTAGATAGAGAACAAGAAGTGATAGTTAGCTCGACTGGCAGGGAGAGGAAGCAAAAAGCCAGAGTTGGATATGAAATAGAATGTGATTGCTTTGGCGACTAACCGAATGATTGAGGTAAAACTCTTTTTTATCCAACCAATAACAATAGGCAATTAGGAGGGATGCTTATTAAGACCCATTCTAGCGAAAAAGAGCAGTCACAATCCATTCCATGAATTCACAACCAAAAAGAAATGCTCAATGTACTAATTATGAGAGCAGAGAGTATGCAAGTAGGCTAATAGGCTTACCTTATCCAGCTTGTAAAGGTGATTATTTATAGCCATTCATGCAATCATGCCACAAAATATTCTTGTATTCTACCTTGGGATATTTTTTTTTCTTGATTGTGATAACTCAGATTTAGCATGACTTATAGCTTACTTTAAAAACCTTAGTCTTTTAAAGGTTTAGTATTTAAGTGGGAGGAATGCCTTAGTATTTTTCTAAAAATGAGAAGAGGCCCTAGAGTTAATTGTGAATTTGGGTCCAAGTGATAGCATCAACCCTAGAATGCTAAGTGTATTTCGGCCCTTACTTGTTTACCTAAGCCCAATGGTCCAAATCCCATGACTAAACCCTAGTCTCAAGTGCCATGTGTCATACATGCAAGGCACTATGTACCTAGTCTGAATATTGGGCTAAGGGAGAGAGAGAAAGGCATCGGGAAAGTCAAGAACTGCTACTCGCCTATTATGAAGATTGTGACACTTGTCATGCATGTGAGATACTTCTAGAAGATACATGACAAGATGACCTAGGGAAATGCATGAGACATTTGGCCAAGACCCATTTCCCACGCCTAAAAGCACTCACAATCGAGTAGCTAAATATGTGCTTTTTGTAAAATTTAACTCAAATTTAACTAAAATGGTAAAAATCTCACTCCATTGGAATAGCTAAAATATATATTTTTTTAAAGGATGAACAGTGTTTGCACTACATGTAGTGCAACACTGTTCATCATTCAAATATTATTTTAATATATTTTCCATTTTTCATTTCACGCGTTCGGCAGTTTTAGTTCGACAGTGGCTTTCAGACATCACCGGCGTCAACGCCGGCCACCACTAGAGACACCGCCGGTTTCATCGGCATCGCCTCATGCCGGTGATCATTTCCTAGTGATTCCAGCTCTGGCAATGCACCATTCATCATCACATGTGTCATTGGACCTACCGGCGATTGAATGTTGAAAATGGGTTTCAGCATCACCGGTGTCATTGGACCTACCGCTGGCCACTACGTGCTACACCGCCGGAATCACCGACATCGTCTCACTTCGACGAACATTCCCTAAAAATTTCATCTACGACGAGCCAGTCATCGGCTCCATGCGGCTCTTCAAAGCTCCGGTGGTCTATTTTCTAAACAATCGGACTTTTTTTTAATTTTTCAAATAAATTTAATAAAAATAAAATATGAATATTTTAAAAGATGTAAAAAAAAAATAAAAATACTGATTGATGATAAAATGTAAAAATGAATAGCTAAAATGAAAAAAGTGGGTCTTTGATAGTTAAATTTGAAGGAATTTTAGAGTGTCCATTGTGAGTGCTCTAAGGCTTGTTTTTGGGAGATTTTGAGTTTTCATGTTGATGGATATGGAAAGTAGTTCCTAGAAAGGAAGAAAATAGAGTTTCTAGGTGTTTTGCAAGGAGAAACTCAAAGGACATCCTTGGATTTTGGGATTTCAAGATTTTTGCCCCCAAACATCTCCTGAGTTTTGCCACATGTCATGCATGCTTATAGAATCTAGAAGATTTGGAAGATGAAGCAAAGACTTGGACTGATTTGCCTTTAAACTTTCGGCCAACACATACTCACACACTCTCATCACATGCCATGTGTCACATTATTTCCAAATTTGACTAATGAAAATTGAGAAGACTCATTGGAAAAGTGAAGAGACAAGATGGAAGAAGGGAAAAGAAGGAGTGGGCGGTAATGACCAGGGAATTGCCACTAGTCACTCATGCCTTGAGTCTTATAATGGAAAATGAAGAGGCATAAGTTAGTTTACTCATATACCCTTAAGAGAAACTAGCTTGTTTGGATGAAAAAATGGCAAAGAGGGAAATTAGTGTGCAATTTAGCCATGGAGAAATCCTAACACATGCCACCCTCATGTGTGCCTTCCTAAGGCAATCAATGATGAGAATCTAAAAAGAATTTTCGGCCATTGCAAAGGGAGAAGGTGAAAGGCTATGTCAAGTGTCATTCATGCATGAAGGTTGGAGGATAACCACAGAGAGATGGAGGGACTTCGTATATAAGGAGGGAGGAACATGCCCAAGGGCTTTTCTCTTGCCATTTTTGAATTTTGCTTGTGTCCTTACTCTCTCCAAGCACTTCTCACCCATTTCCTTAAGGATTCTTGCATTTTCTCACCAAGCAAATGCGAGGAACTCAGATTTCTTTAATTTTTATGTTCACTACTCAACTATGAGATTCAAATCTGATGGAAGTTCTTGCAATGATGAAAAACACACACTTTTGCACTTCCCTAAGAAGAAATTTAGGGTTTCTTGAAAACTCTTAAGGCCAAAAGTTTTGTGAAACTAACCCCAACCATTTTCGCCTCTTTTCTTGTTTATGCATTTTTTTTAAAGTTTAATGCGAGTTTAGAAGTGAAATGAAGTGTTTCTTGGTGAAAAATGCTAGAGGCCGAGAGGTTTAACCCTAGAAGACCCTCACACACTCAAGATGTTGTATTAAGGTTTCTAGATTCAAGTTCTAATATGTTGCATTTTAAATTATAGCTTGCTTTTCATTTGTTTTGTGGATTTTTGTAAGTAGACACTCAACTTGCTCTTGTTTATCTGTGTAAATCCTTTATTTGTTTCTTTTGTCTTGAATGATATTTCTTGGTTGTTTGCTTGTATATATTTGTTTTATGATCTTGGACTTCAAATGTGGAACGATTACTATAATTTGATTAACATGAAAATGACAAGCATGACCCTTGTATGTTTCAGCTTTGATAAGAATAAAGTGGCTTATATGTGGAATATGTCTATTCGGCTTTACCATGTTTTGATAGTTTTGGATCTTGATCAAGTGATGTATGCTTTGTTTCGTTATGCTTTAATTTCTAAGAAATATGTATGAAGATTTGAGCATGTTTAAGTGATGAAATTGCATGTTCTAATGCTTATAGTGTTCAACATGAGCAAATTCTCATAGATCCATGATCTTGTTTTGATATCTCATGTGTTTTATATCATCATGCTATGAATTAAACCTGTTAGGTTTAGTTATTTCATGCATGTCATTCCATATGTCACGTATCAAAAGTAAGGATGCACAAGTCTTAAGTCTCATGTCACATGCATTTGAGTAAAATATTTTCAAAAGAGAAATATTTCAAAATAGTTTTCAAAGAAAAGAGTTTAAAAGTTTTATCACAACCCCAAGTGTTAGGACGGGGGATTATCCTAGTGAAACTTCTCTATCTATTCTGGAGTGCTTAAGAACCGAGTGGAAACCTCTAAGTCGACAAAGAACCATCAACGAACCTCGAATGAATTCTTTTCAAAGAATGTTGGAGCGAGAAAGCACCTAATGCTAGTGGGTAAATAAGGCATGTGACCCGATGAAGTATTATCGAGTTAATATGATAAGTCTCTATTTAAGACATACTCATCATAGTTCATAGATTGGTGATGGTGCGGTAACTAGCAAAAGCACTTGTCTTTTTTTTTTTTTTTACGAAGAGTTGGTGACCACATGTCTCAGAGTGGCCCCTCCCCATGTTTATTAACCTAGTAGGAGCACATAGTGCATATAGGAATCGTGTTGTTTCCACCCTCTAATTATGTATAAGAGTTCATATGTTATGGATCCCTTGATGAAAGTCTCATGTAACACCCGCTCCCTTTTTTCTCTAAGGCTTAGCGAATCTCAAGGAAATTATGTGACCGCCACCACCACTAGTTTTCCCATCCTCTAGTGACTAAAACCCACCATTAGTAGCCACCCAGCTCTACTATTTCTCCTCCATCCGAAGTGGGTATGTAACCCACGGGTTTGCCATCCTCGTGCCGCCATGTCGACCCCACCAGCGTCACCACCACCACCAAAATGTTCCCTTGCCTCAGGCGATCTCCCCTTAGCTTTACTCCTCCATTCTTAATCCCAGCTCCCTTATATGAGCATAAACTTGAAAGTGAGTTTCCACACTTTCCAAGCTAGATCCACCACCTTCTAGTGGTTGCATCGTCTCACCACCACTACTATGAGATCCCCTTATTGGGAGTTGTGTTGTGAAGTAGGGTTGTGGACTGTGCAATGTAGTACGAGGGTGATGTGTGTGCAATTATGGTGTTGTAACAAGTGTTGTGAAGGGAGTACGTGTGAAGTATACTTTGTATGGTGGAGTGATGTACCGTACGGTGTGCATCATACAATGATGTGGAGTAGTGTGGTTGTAGGGGTGCACGTGGAGTGTACTCTATGGGATAAAGTGATGTATCGTGTAGTGTGTATCATGTGGTATGTGGTGTTGTATTTTGTGGAGAGGGTATACATAGGGTGTACTCTACGTGGCATGGTATGGATGGAATAGAGTACGCTTGGAGTGTACTCCAAGTACTGTAGTTGTGACGCACTGTAAGGCATGTCACGAAGATGGGTAGTTACATGATTGAGGAATGTAAGGTGTGTGATGTGTCAGAAACTGTAGAACAGTATCCCAGAGTAGTGGTGATGTGACCAGTATCCCTAGTGACAGTTGTCATTGTGTAACTGTGTTATGTCTCAAAGTACGTACGAAACGATGAAACTGCATAGTAGTGAAGTAGAAGGAATGTGACAAGAGTACATGAGGAATCACACTCATGTTGAGTTGGGATTGATGTCGATGTCACGTGGTGTAATTCCATATAAAGTGGTAGATAATAACGGTGTAGCTCGTTTGTAGTCTCGAATTACGTGATGCGATGGGGGTACATTTGTTATGTACCCTATCGTGTTAAGTTTTGGGATGAACTCGTAAATGGTCATTAAGTAGGTTAATTCCTACCAACCGTTATTGAGAGGTTGCGATCTATGGTGCTTGTTGTTCAAGCATGTGATTAATGTATTCTATGTTGGTCTTAGGCGATGAGGAGGTAGAGTACATGTGTAACTAGGGAGACACGTGTACCAGGCGAGTTACCCTATGTAATGGATTCTCTATCTTGAGTAAAGGTATGCAACGTTAAGCCCCAAAGCTTACCTAACGTCGCATGTGGTGCATGGTTGTAGATGATGAGGATGACGATTACGTGTAGGCTTAGATGAAGTAGTGTCGGGTGCACTATTTAGGAATGGGATGCGTGACTTAGTTTGTCTAGGTCATGCATCGGTATGAGGTTACTTGGCAGGGGTATTGCCTATAAGTTGATCGTCGAAGGTGAAGCATAGTAAGAGTCATGTGAGCACACGGGGATAGAGAGGAAGTGTCTGAGTGTCTGTGAAGGAGTCCCCAATGGTCTTAGTGTAATGAGTATGGACTCCAAGGACATGAGGATAGTTGAAATTGTTCGTGAGTGAGCCCCCGATGATCTTAGTAAGGTAAGGACTTCAAGGACATGAGAATGTCAAAAGGTGTCCCAGTGTCTGTAGTGAGTCCCCGATGGTCTTAGCAAAATAAGGATTTCAAGGACATGGGAATGCCGATAGGTGCCCTAGTGTCTGCAGTGAATCCCTGATGGTCATAACAAAGTAAGGACTCTAAGGACATGGGGATAGCATGAGAGTGTCGTAGTGAAGTTGTAATATACCCTTCTCGTAGGCTAAGGAGTATCACTTAACTTTTTCAAAACTTTAATTCGGCACAAGCTTCTTGGTTTAATAATAAAATAAAATAACATTTAGTTCATAGAATGAAGTTCTAATAAAATATATTTCACAAAAATTTAATTGAAATAACTTGTATCTTAAAGACACTTATTTCTAGAAAATCTAAAATTTAAATAGCTGCTCAATCGACTCCTTGCCTGCCTGCTCGTATTGGTCCTCTTCTTCAGCTGGGTGGTTTTAAAAATAGGAAATAAACTAAAATATGTCGATGACTCAGTATGAAATCCACCACAACGTGAGAATAATAATCATATGAATTTTTCATAAAACTTATGCTAAGATCTGAAACATGACTGTATATGTCAATGTTTATGTTATGCATGACTGAACTATATGAATTAACTGACTAACTAACTGAACTGACTAGTATGAATTAACTGATTGGTCTGTCTGATTTAACTGAACCAATTTAACTGAACTGATTGGCTAACACACTTAACCCTATGTCCAAGGTTGTGCACCGGCCTCAAGTCTCGTTGCAGCATGGGGAGCTGCTGATAGTACTCTAGCATACTATGGTGGACCACACTTAGGTCCGTGGCTTGCACATTCACCCTGATCTGATATGCATTGGTACCATATATCTGAATGACCATCTGAATTAACTGATTTACTGAACTGTTTGACTGAATAAATGATTAAATGCTTTCTAATTTGACCTAATTTGATACTTGGACTTAACTTATAAGACTTATGCAACATGAGATGCATATCATATATACTGATATAAATAACTATGGTTGCTGAATCTAGACATGATGTTAAATGACATGATTATGTATTGTACTGTACTAAATGATATGTTTGCATAACATGAGGGGTATATGAAAAGAACTATCAAAGAACTGGCTCTACTAATAATATAAACTAATGCGAGGATCCTAATTTTGTGATCAAATTCACTTGCATCGATGCATTGCTTCCTAAGTTTTCCTTCATAGCTCGACGCTACCTATACGAAGTATGGATCATCACTAACGTTCTTGAAAACATGTCGTAACATTCTACTGAATCAATACATATAGCGAAGAAATATTTAATACATATTTGCTTCATACAAAAAATGTGAAATACTCCTATCGTAAAAGCTAATAAAATACTAGAAACATATTTCACTTAATTAAAATCATAATATAGGAAATACTCAAGTAAATATTTTGCTTAGTAGGAAAATGAATAAACTTCCAATATCAGAAACTATTTAAATACTAATAGCATATTTGCACATTTAAAATATACTTTAGTAAAATGATCTAAGCTATGCTCAACAAGTTGTGAAAACCTAAATTCTTAAAATAGATTTATCTCTTTATAATCAACATAACTATTCTATCTTACAAATCATAAAATAATCCAACTCCAATTAAAATTAAGTCTCGTATAAACTATAAAATTAACATGAAAACAAGGAAGCATTCTGCCATGTCTTATAAAGTAGTGTAGTAACATAAGTATACTACAATGAATGTTTTCAAGATTTTATTTTACAAATAGATAGACAGCAAGGAGTTTTAAGGGAATTCATATAATTATAGATAATGAGTGAGGGCTAAATGGGAAAGTTGAAACTAAGCAACCTGCTGTCTATGGGAGGACAAGTAAACTATAAGGAGCAAATTTGGTTTTTATCAGAACAGTGTAGAGCCAAGGGAGAATGGCAATGGTGGAAAACTCACCGGAGAAAAGCCAACCGCGATGGAGCAATGGTGGTCGACCAAGGTTCACAGTGGCGAGGCTGGTTTCTGGGCAAGGTGTGACACAGAGAGAGAGAGAGAGAGAGAGAGAGAGAGTGAGAGAGAGAGAGAGAGTGAGAGAGTTGTAGAGGGAACCTGAGAATGTGAAAATTCAGGGGAAGAGAGTTAGTCCACTGGGAAACTCATCGGAATGAACGAGATTAAGGGTGGTGCCTAGTCAGTATTGTCTGTGCAGTCTGATGATGTTCCAAGTGTTGGGTTCTAGGTGGGTGGCAGTTTGCGACATTTATGTTGGGATGATTCCTTTGTTTTGGTGTGTAAGAACAGAGCCTTCACTTGTAGTGTTTCATTGACTCTCCAAGGGAAGTCGCGAAGGGTGTCCATTGGTTGGGGAATGTGGTGGTTGAGGGAGATAAAGGCTTCATCTCAACCTGGTGCAAGTGCGCCGTGGGTGTAGTGGAAAGGGTGAGGTAAGGTTGCAACTGGTGGTTTGGGGTTGATGTGTGCAAGGCAACGTGGTGATAGTATGGGAATGTGAGGGACTGATGGCAGAGTTAGTACTATACGTAGAAGAGAGGTGTATATTTATAGGCGTTTGAAAAATAGAAACGTGCATGCATGGGACAGATGGAGGCATGTGGGTCAGGTGAAGGCGACTGAACTTATTAAAGTTTGAAATTTAAATCTGATGCCTATCTATCCAATAAACTCAATAGTTGCTGTGAAAGTAGAAGAAGGAAATGTCGTGCATGGAGCAGAATCCGATGTGCATGGCTTAAAATCATACAACTTAATCGGTTAGCTAGGAGAAGAAGCTTAATTAGAAAGAAACTCTATCTTAAAATTGATTTTTAAAATAATAAATAATAATAATAATAATTAAAAAGAATTTAATCCTACTTTATCTATAGAAGTATTAACAATTATTAAAATAATACCTCTAATAATCTACATTTAAAAAATATAAACTACTCATTAATCTCATAGGATTTGATAAGATAAATAGTACTAATAATAACAACAAGAGAATTTTAAAATAATATAAGAAATCAATAATAGATTATTCACAATTAAACCTAAAAAAAAATATTTGGGTCGTGTTGTTACAGAAGTGTAGGTTCTTTCTAATTTAATTACTTGTGTTATATATATATATATATATTGATGATAGTTGTATGCATGCTTGTAGGTTGTTTTCTGTGATGCATTTATAATTGGACCGCATGTTATGAAAATATCATAGAGATTAGGTAAGTGTTATGATCATACGCGTCTAGTGTTTACTAGATTAGTGAAAGAAGATGGACGCCCCCAATTTACGTTAGTAATTCAACGTAAATTGAAGTGTCAGTGTAAATATTTCTAGGTTACTCACTCCCGTACTTATCGAAATTTAATACAAATCACAGCAAAAAATTTCTGAATAAAAATTAATTTCTAGTGATCACATGGTAGCATAAATATCACAATAATATTTTATCCTTACATGTATAACCCAGTTAGTTTTCTTATATACAAACTTATTAAAATATCACCTTAGGCCCGCCTAGGCTCTTTCTATACTTTGAGAAACTCGCTACCATGCCGACGCTGGTCCCTACTACTATTAATTAAGTCAAAATTTCTATGGAGAGAGTACTTCGGGGATCCTTTCAGGGTTTCTTCGGGTCTCTCGAGCAACTGGGACCAAACCCATGGCCGTCATCACACCCTGCAGCAAAATTTAAATTTCAAAAAGAAAGGAAACATACAAGAATGAGATTTCCTTAGAAATCTCAGTAAGTACACGCTTAACTTAATAAAAGTATAGATATCGTAAAATAATCACATATAATTCAAACAGCGAGAGTATGCATTTATGGCATGTTTCATATGACTTATGCATGACTTAGATTTATTTTTTATGTAGACGTATACTGATGTCCCTCTTTTTAGACAATTTTA
Organism: Platycarya strobilacea; assembly: GCA_036898215.1. NCBI lineage: Eukaryota > Viridiplantae > Streptophyta > Magnoliopsida > Fagales > Juglandaceae > Platycarya > Platycarya strobilacea. Next base: position 6,245,033 of record CM072546.1, read on the forward strand.
TACCATGCATGAACTTCTTATTCTTTCCTTATATTCTTATTCTTATAAGTCTTACTTATAGGGGCTCTTCTTATCTTAACCTCGACGGGCGTTACGTATCTCCATTCCCGTCATGACGAGTTTCGTGTAAATCTTTCAAGTGTTACTTATCGCCATCCTTGTCATAACATGGAAAATACTTAACATAGTGGGCGTTACGTATCGCCGTCCCTACTAATCATGCTAATCATTTGGGCATTACGTATCACCATCCTCGTCCTGACACGACACTTATCTTATAAACTACACGACACTTATCTTATAAAACTATGTCAGTCGTTCGGGCATTACGTATCGCCGTCCCCGTCGTGACATGATTCTTATTTTACGACAGACGTTACGTATCGCTGTCCTTGTCGGCACGTCAATCATACGGGTGTTACGTATCGCATCCTCGTCATGACATGACTAACTTTTTAATCTTTCTACTTGTAAAGTTTTCTTAATGTATTTTCTAATAACATACGTCATGACTTGTGACGACACTTATATGTGATAAAATACAACGTAACATAACCTTAAACTTATGACATGCATATTTCATATCCTTATAAACTTTGTAACATATGAGAATATTTCATAATAGCATACATCACGTGTACATGCATTTATATCACATAAATTCATAATGTCAAAACATAACGAATAATACTTAATAATTAAATAAATCATTAAAATATTCACACATCAAGGCTAACCAAACCCTATGGGTAATCAAACCTCATTTTCTTCTTATTCAAATCAAGTAAAAATTCAGATATACAACTTTTCAAATTTTCCTTAACTTTTATAAATAAACTTAAGTTTAAACTATATTGTTTTCTTGGTTAATTCTCCAATAATTTCTTGTATGATGATTCTTGAAATTTTCCAAATAAACTAAAGTTTCTAAACTTACCATAATTATTAAAATATCATTCAAATAATTAGAAATCAAGTCACTAAGAATTTTAGAAGAAATTCACCAATAAAATCAATGCCTACTATGATAAACTCAGATCTGCCACTTCAATCTCAGTTTCGTCCTTGATTGCATCCTTATCTCTTAAAACTTATAACATAAAAGTTGTAGATATTTATCTTATCTTTTCATATCCTCTTGAATAATTCAAATCTAATACTAAATGAACAAATTATTCCCGATTTACCAAAATATATCAAATCTGCCAATAATAATCCTCTTAAATCCAGAATTCACTAGAGTTGTTTCTTCAAATTTTTTTTCAAATTAAGACCTCATGTTTTCACATAATTCTTTTCATAGAACACCAAACCACTTATTATATATCAAGATTAAGTTAATATATGTACTTACAAATTTTCTCCAAGCTTGAATTGGTGCTTAGGATAGGTTTTGCACCACTTCTCTTCCAATGTCCTCAATTAGCTTTCTTTGGGTACTTAGGTGATGTAAGGGGGTTTTGTATATTTTTTTTTGGCTTTTTCTCACCATGGCTGATTGGTGTCTCTAAACATAAAAGTTTTATATTTGCCTCTTAATATTTTATAAGAATTGGAATCACCTCATTTTGACCTCATATGAGAAAGTTATGTTCCTTACACCAAGATTAGACGGACCAGCCCGAGAACTCATTTTGGCACACCAAGTGTTTGATATTTGTTCTATCACTTTTCTTTGAATTTTTCCTCAAATTTCAGAAATTTGCCTCTTCCTAATCCCAAATATAATTTCTCTAGTTGATACCTTATAAAATTCTCCAAGATTTAACCATAATTTATCCTAGAATCCATAATTAAATCCCTTTCTTGGCGCAAAATTATTATCCAATTCTTAAGTTTTATTCTTATGGAAGATTAATTATACTCCAAAAGCTCCTTAAAAATAAATTATAAATTCTAAAAATAAATATTTTAGCCTAAGGGAAAAATTGGCTATTACAGAAGATAATAGGACTAAAAAAGCCATTATACATATGTGTGGCTATTCTTGGTTGCTCCTTTTTATCAAACTCTAAATGCGTAATTATATGTCTGTGATTAGATGCCTATACGTAGTAATTATTGGATGTATTCTCTAAAAAATATAAGATGAAACCTGATATTTCTATCTATTGATTTTATGGAATAATGCCATTAACTAATGCTAGGATAGACAAACTGACTAAGAGAAGAAGAGATAGAAAGCATAGAAAATAGAATACATAAAAGTCTAAGGAAAATAAGGTAAAGAAAAGAAAAAAGAAAACTTGAATGAATAAATGCTATGATGTATGAAATTGCAAAATGGGTCCAAAGGAAGACCCAAGGGTTCAAAGGAAGATCCTCCAACCCTAGCACACGGGGGTAACAGTGTGCGATGGCCCAATTATGAATGTCATTTTATATAGAATGTGTATGGAATGTATGATATGTATGCATTGAATGAGTGATTGTTTACTAGATGTTATTGATGGCTTATAGTTGTTGATTGTTACTATTGTTTGCTGGTTGTGTGCTTGCTTATTGTGGATGGTTTACTTGTTTAATATTTGCTTGGTATATTTCTGTGCTTGCTTGGTAGTTGATTGTATGCCTATCTGATGATTTCTTATTTGTTAACGGCTTAAAGAAATTGTTAAGAATAAGAAAGATCATGAAGATCCATAAGAAACGAAAAGCATAATGAGTTATAGTTATGAGAAAGAATGCATGCATTGTCTTGCATGTATGTACATATGTATGAGCGTTAATTGCAAGATTGAAAAAACCTACTTTGTTATATTAAAAATGGTATGAAGTAATACTTACTGTTTATTCGAATCATTTTAGTTTTTTTTGTGTGTTTTTTTCCCCATATAGGAGTACGCAGCAGGAAGCAAACAATCCAAGGGAGAGGAATGCACCTCCTCCGGAGAGGATTGTGCCTAAGGCTAATATAAGTAGGCCTGAGTTGTTTATATTGGAGCATCTCGAGAAATAGACTGAGAGATCACTAGGATACCCTGATTTATTGAGAAGTTTTGCCAGCTCAATAATAGGGACAAGGATCGTGTCGGCGCCCCAGCTTGCGCTTGGGTTCACACGCAAATTGCGATGCCGGGAATGAATGTCACAAGGAAGTCATCCCTCATCTTTACGTGTGAGAGCCTTATTTTATGTTATGTATTATTATTATTACTTTTTTCTCTTGTAGCGGAAAAAGGTCAAGCCATATACAATCGACAAAACATTATGCGTGTTGCACATCACATGGTAGACGAAATAAAACCCAATTTAAACATCATATACATATATCAAAGTTAAGGTCACCAATGTAAACAGTTTTTATACAAAAGCACTTCCTAAAACAACGGGAAGATTTTTCCTCAAAATATATCGGCAATACAAAATAAAGATCATGACGATCCACTCCCCCTTTCCGCCAACCATACTAATAGGCGGGTTCTTCTTTTATCTTCTTAAAGTCTGGGCCAGAACGAAGACTGTCCAGGCTCAGTCCTGGGCCTACGTCACACATCATCCCAGAGGATGACGTAAACAGGCGTCCCATGTGTAGGAGCCCATCCACTCCTAGCACCATACAGCACCCCGTAGGGCGTAAGTCGTCAAAAAAGTACATCGCCATAGGAAGCGACTCTGCCGCCCACTGACCCAACAAGTCTAGGGTCACTGGCCCGGCAGTATCAGTCTTTGTCGGGCCCATGAGGGTCCGACCCATCTTCTCGAGAGTCGTAATCTGGGGATCCATCATGTCTTGCAATAACTTCTATTGTTCCTAAGGGAGCGATAGTAGAGATAATAGAAAGGGGGTGAGATTTCGGGAGAAATCTCAGCAAGTATACTAGCACTTAAACCAAAACATTTCGAATATAGAGATAAGTGAACAAAAAATTCGTAACTAATACATATGCAATGAATGACTGACTCATGCACATGCTCATGAAAACTTTCAAACAGACTTGCTTCTTTCAGACTTCTTTTCATAAAACTTCCATACGGATTTTCTTCTTTCAAACTTCTTTTCATATCATTGCTTTTCAAATCATTTCTTTAAAACATTTCATATCTTTTATTCTTTCTTAGGCACCACTTATCTTAAACAGATATTTTCTTGTGGCTCGAAAGCCCATCTTGTCATGACTTATCACTTTGCATATATGAGACACAACACGGCTCCCCTAAGCACTGCGTGTTTCCTGCTGGTTACCGCATCACTTTAATGTGAGTGCGTCTTAAAGCTTTAAAACGACAGGTCCTTACACCTTATCCGTCCTTGACACCCACCAGCGTTAGGTGCTACTGCGCTCCGGACACCTTTTGGAGCCATACACGGTCCGCCGACTATTCTTTGTCGACCCAGGGGCTTCCACTCGACTTTAAACACTCCTGAGTGGACAGGGAGTTCCACTGGGGCACTTCCCCATCCCAGCTTTTGGGGTTCTTATAAAACTTTACTTCTTTTCTTTTCTTTCAAAGAATTCAATCTTTTCTTTTCTTTTTCTTAAAAACATCTTGGACTTTAAAAACATACTTTTCATGACTTATGCATGGGACATACAATGCTTACTTATTTTCAGGCAAAACCCGAGACAAGCTCAAGTGCATTCACATTTCATTTTCTTTCCTCCCTCATTGGGATAACTTTACAACTTCCTACTTAGTCATCATGCTCTACATCCAAAATTTGGGCCTAGGATTGAAGTGGGGTACTTGGCCCATCTCCAACCCATCATGGCCGAATCTTCCTAGGGAATTTCCTAGGGCTTTCCTTCATCATTTGACTCCAATTATCCTCCAACATTTTAAAAGTGTTAAATTAATGCATATACCATCCTTAGAAAGGGATAACCGAAACCTTAGTATTCCCCAATTAGGCATTTTCATTTCCAAACTTAATTATTTCTAACCTCCTTCCTTCACCCTTCTATCTTGGGAAATTCCTTCCATTAACCTATTCAAAATTTTCTTTTCTATAAGTTTCTTTTATAAGCTCAACTAAATAATTCCACCACAAAGCAATATAATTTAATCTTCTAATCTTAACCTTAAATATCATAAATTTCCAATTAAACATTGCTAGTCATCATACACAAGTGGTTACTTCTTTCCATATGCAAGTATATACCATTTCAATTTATATCAATCATGTATTTCATTCCCATGTCCATTTTCATTTCCTCAAGACAATATTTTCATTGAATAAATCGATTCCATTACTAATTTCCTCAAATAAATTTTATCATAGCAACACCAAATTTAATACTTAACACTAAAGTCCATCATGCATCAACTTCATCATTTTATATAATAATCATGCTTTTCACTTCTTTTTGCAACTAATACTTGATCCATCATCTCTACTCACATTCTAAGCTTACTTCATCATAGAGATTTACACAAGAATATTCATATCAAAGACAAGTAAAATCAATTCAATCCAAACATGGCAAAACAATCATTAATCCAACAAGCATGATCACCTCACCGTATACAAGAATTTTTAAGGAAAAGGTGAAGGTATACTTACAATATTCCTATTAGATTTTTGATTAAAATCTAAAAATACACATATGAAATCTCTTATTAGATTAGCCATAAACACAAAATTTTAAAGGAAACCTTATTTCCTTCTAACCAAAACAAAGTGTTACATGTGTGTGTGTGTTCTTCCTAAGCTTGCATGAATTTAGTCACTAACCTTCTCCAATGTATTGATCACCTCAACACTCTTGATTTTTAGCCTCACTACTTTAGGATTCTTCAAATTATGTGGTGAAAGAAGAAGAAACAAAAGTAGAAGTGGCTTGAGTGGTTTTGGCCGAGAGGTGAAGAGAGAATGAGATAGGAGAGTGTTTGCATGTGTCCAAGTGAAATGAGCTAAGGGAAATGCATATGGGGTCACACGGCCAACTCTTTTTCCTAGGGTCTTTGGTACACTTTTTACCATACTTAGGTATGGCCAATGATAGATTGAGTGATTGACAACTCTAGGCCATTCCAAGATCAAATCTTGGCCATGCCTTGGTGGATTCTCTTTTCTCCCTTCTCACTTGCTATGGCCGGCGGCTTCTTTGAGTGTTTAGCACTCATTTTCTTGTTTTTCACTCAATCATCATTCCCTCATCCTCTCATGTGTCCATCCAAGTGATCTCAAAGCCATACTTTTTGAAATTTGAGCAAAGCATGATCCGGCCAAGCCAAGCCTCCACCGAAACCCACTTTGTCCATTTTCCTTGTTTTTGTCATTTCCATCACCTACACCCACACCATACCTCTCTTCACATCACCATACTCTCTTACACATTTTACCTTATTCACTTACACACTCCTCCATTGTCCTATCAACTTGTAGGAGGCCATACCCCATGAGATCTTCCCAAGATACCCCACGGGTTGCCTCCACTGAATCCACCCTTGCTCCTTCCTTCCATGCTTCTCTTCATGCCATTTGTCACTTCCCTACACACCATGATCTTAATTGGCAAGTCAAGGAATGGTGTCTTGTACCTCCAAGATTCCATGGTAGGAAAATCACTCCATTAGATCCTACACTCAATCCTACATGGCATGTGTTCACCTACTAGTCAATCTCCACCAACTAGAATTTTCCTACAAGTATTTGGATAATTTTCTAGGGTTTTTCTCCAAGTGACATGTGTCTTTACTATGGGATTGATGGGCCATGGGCTCATTCTATGGGCTTTTGGGCTCACCATCACTCTATTGGCCCATTCACTTGATCCATTCCTCAAAAGTCTCATTCCCAAGCCCATCTCTTCAAAATTTATTTTATTTATTTACAAATTACCACTAATCTCGTATATTAGAATTTAATTAAATAATTAAATTAAGATGAAGATTTTAGGGCTATTACAGATCGAGGCATGGAAAATTGTGTAGGATGACCTGTTTAAGATGAAAAAAAGAGAAGACAAGATGTTACCACATTTCTTAGAAAGGAAATAACTTTTGAGTTGCTTTTGAAGACTTAGTATATTTTGCTTTTCTAGTCTCATGTTTTTGGGAGACTAAAACTCTTATCTTATTTTGATGGTTATGATTATGTTACATTATGGATAATGGGATAATGTTTTGGGTTAAACTTTTAAGTTTATAGTACCATGTGCTTTGCAATTGCCTATGACATTACTAGTTGAATTTACCTTTTTATGTCTTCCGTTGTGAAATTGCATACTGCTAGTTTTTAGGTGCATACATATTATTTGTCATGAACGTTAAGGATGTGTGACCTTGTGTTGCATATCCTGACACTCAGCTACTGTCAAATAACAAGTGGAGGTTGAGGAGCCACATTGATCAATTGCCAAGTTGATATAAACGAGAAATCTGTTTTCGTAGATAACATCCATCCCACCTTGTCGGGCAAAGGTACTGGGAAAAGATCCAATGCTCTAATCTCCAGCCATCTATCCTCTAGAAAAAAAAAATTGGCTATAGGAAGAATCTACCTTTGATTATCATTAAGGCTCAAAACATGGGTAACTTCTAGCCTACGAGGGAATTGAACTTTACATATTGATATCGCATACTGCATGGAAGGCCTAATTGCATCATTGCTTATCTTCTGCATGCCATCCCCCTCCTCTTTGCTTTGCTAGCATCATTTGATAAGCAAGTTGAATAAGCCTTCAAAAGAGGGGCCTATTTGAGAGACATTTGGTGGCCAGAATGCCTTTCAAAAGGCTTTATGGGGATTTGCTTTTCAACTTTGTTTTAGCTTTGCTAGCTTTCCTGTTTAACTTGGAAGCATTTAGCCTTTCCAATAGCGTAAGTTGATCCAGTTGATGCGAGAGTTCCAACTAAAGCACTACTTTCTTTTCTACCTTCATTCAATTCAAATATCAGATAATAATTGCACCAATACATTCATTAAAGAAAGATTAGCACTTGCTAAGAGTGTCATACTCAATAAAATAGGGATAAATTCTATGTCTTCTATACAACATGGTAGTCCTCTAAGATAACTAGTGGAGTAGGGGAAGTCTAAGACACAAAATATTGCAACTTATCTATAACATGAATCCCTCTTGAAGCCCCTACCTTATGCATCACTTTGATTGCTTCTACCTCCCTTATATAAGAGCTCCTTGAGGTATGAAAAGGGAAGAAGGAGATCAAACTAAGAAATGAAGTCTATAACCAGATTGGAAGACACTTATACTACTTCACTTCCAAATATGATAGCCATTGAACACATTCTCTTATAAAAAGAAATTAAAGGCTTAGAGATGAACTCCTTCACTATTGGATTAAATGAATTCCTTCACTCCGAGGAAAGAAGAGAGACTGTTCATTATGACCAGGCCAATAGGTACTTCACCTCCCTAAGAAGGGAACGCATTCTTATAAAGAACAAAATCAATCACGTAATTCACTCCTACCCATTGTACGAGATACTCCTCTATTATTTTTTATTGATATTTATTTTCCATGCGAGAAAGAAGGATTTGTATGAGGGCCTCCCATGCTTTGGAAATTTTTGTTTTAGCTTTAGACAACATGAACATAAAAAGAAAATTCTATTAGACAGAAAAGGAAGCACATTCATTGGAGAAGCAAAGTGATTTGTGGGAAGGGGGCTTTTAAAGAGATACTAAAACGATGGATTCAACGACCGATGAATTAAAGCGTAAAGGACCGATTTAACATAAGCTGATTGAAATAGAGTGGGAAGACGAAGTTAGAAGCAATGAACTTAGGATTATTGGTAGGTTTCAAAGTGACAATTGGAAGAACGAATAGTGTAGAATAAAGAGAATTTCTGTATGTACAAAAACTTAACGAAGCTTTCTCTAGGTGAGAGACGAGTCAAGAATATATGATCGAGGAATCTAGCTTCAATTCTTTAATTCTTGCTCGAGAAGGTTTGGACAGATTGCTTTGCATGAAGGGAAGTTTCTAGAAACAGAAATCAATAGTTCAGTGGCTCTAGTAAGGTGATAGGAACACTAAGTTCTTTCACACTGTTGCTAAAGATAATCATAGAAGACACATGATTAAAAAATCCAGCAAGAAGATGGAACATGGGTCTACAAGATGCCAATGGGCGTGGAGGTCAAAAGATGCCATGACCCTTTTACATAGCCCCCAAAGTGGAGTCCAAATACACCCGTGAAGCCAATGGACGTGGAGGTCAAAGACTTGTGGTGGTGCCGATTAGTGTGGAGGTCAACAGATCCCAAGATCCTCTTACTTAGCCAATGTCGAGTCCAAAAACTTCTAGTGGAGCCAATGTTGGGAGAGGCTAAAAGACCCCAAAACCCTCTTACATAGCCCTACAAGTTGAAACCAAACACTCTCAGAAGAGCCATAGGCATGGAAGTCATGAGAAGGCAGGACTCCTTACTTGGCTCCCGAATTTGAGTCTAAAGACTCTCATTAGAGTCAATGGTTGTGTAAGTTGAGACCCAAGATGCCCTTACTTGGTCTTTGAAGTCAAGTTTAAAGACTCCTACTAGAGCCAATGGTTGTGGAGCTTAGACACAAGTGATGAAATGTGAAATATGTTAGTTAAAATTCATCAATTTGATACTCATTGATGTTGTTTTGCATTTTAAAGGCAAGGTTATGTTGTTTAAGTAAAGATGGGATGCAGTGGGTAAAAATAACATTGAAGGGCATTATAGTCAATATTCTACTTTCTAAATACTTCCTACACGTGCATACACTCGAGCACTTAGAGATATTTCGAGACTCATTCGTTAATCTGGCTCTTCTCAGGCACCATAGGGATTGTGTCATGCACTTGAGGAGCAACTGGAGAGAAGTTTGTTGGAGGATGGATCATGCGATGTACTGGAAGGAGAGATGTGGAAAGAGAGATTCTAGGGGAATATATAAAGGGAGATTTCGGCATTGGAGGAGGCAGCTAGGGTTTTGGATTACTTGTTTCCTTTTTGATATTTTTCTAATTTCTTGGTTTGTGTTTTCTTCTCTATACTGTTTACTAGAGTTCTTACCTAGTATGGGTTTCAAATCTAGGTCAAGGGTTTTCTTTTATGTAATCGAAGTTGGGTTTCCATTTTCTTTGTTAAAAGCTTTTGATTTGAATTTTTTCTTTCATCAATCTGTCTATGAAGCTTCCGGTAGGGTTTATATAATTTTCCTTGATCTATTGTTGATATATGCACAGTGTATGCTTGGATAATGTGTGCTTGAATCCATGTTCTTTAAATGAAATAAGGGTTGGTTTAAGGAATAGGTAATACTTAGGAAACCTTTTGATTGAGATTTTCTTGTTGAATTTGTCGAGTATCTATTTTTGACTAATTAGGTACTTGAGAAAAATGTGCATGAGGATTTGAAAATCTTAATGGTTGTTGCATTAAGGAGAAACCAAGACCTAGAACTGCTATTTCTCATTTGATTTGCTAAAAATCTTTGGCTTGTTTTCAGAGATGAGATTGGATGTGATAAGATAAAAGTTAAAAAAAGAATAAAATATTATTGTAATATATTTTTTTGATATTAGATTTATTTTGAGATTTGAAAAAGTAGTTTTGAAATTTTAAAAAATTGAAGTTTTTATTATATTTTATATGAGGATTTGAAAGTGTAATGATGAGTTTGAGAAAAGTTTGAGGTTTTTTGTTTTGTCTCCCAAAACAAACAAAGCCTTAGTTCCTGAATTTCATTTTTGCTTTAAATTGAAAGCACAACTCAGACCTATTTTAATTGTTTAAGTTTCAATTCCTTGTTCACACTCCTAAGTTGAATCCAAATTTGATACTCTCTTTGATTTTTAAATTAATTTAGATTTAGTTAGGAAATTGTTTGTCAAGCAGTAGACATAGTTGGTTCCTAAGGATCGACCTTTGACTTTCTCATGCCACAAAGCGTCCCTCTTCCACTTGAGAGGCAATAAATCAGGATCGACCAATGGTTTGCTGCACTAGCATTTTCTTCAACTGAGCAAATGGGTGATTTAGTATGAATCTCTTCACATTGTGGTGACTTCTAACTCAAACTTTCATTTTATTTTATTTTAGACCCTGAATCCAACACTTTTGAGTCATCATCTGAGAGTTTTATCACCATGGCTAAAGCAGGACATGAAGAGAGAGAATTGGTAAATAACAACAAAATTCTTAGGGACAATTTGCAACTTGTTAGGACTAATTCCCCCTCATGCATAATCTAGCCTTTCAATGCTAATAATTTCAATTTTAAACTTGGGATGATTCCATTAATTCCCCATTTTCCTAGGATGGAATCATAAAATCCTTACTTGCATATTAAAGAATTTGAGGAAGTTTGTTCTACTTTCATGGACAAACCATGCATTGAGGAGGTAATTAGGCTTAAATTGTTTCCCTTCTCATTGAAGGACAAAGCTAAGACTTGGTTAAACTCACTTAGGCCTAGGTCCATAGGAACTTGGCAAGAAATGCAAACTGATTTTTTAAAGAAATTCTTCCCTATGCATTGGACTAATGCATTGAAGAGGCAAATCATGAACTTTGTCCAAAAGGACATTGAGACCTTTTATCAGTGCTGGGTGAGGTTTAAGGATCTGTTAAATACCTGTCTTCATCATGGGTATGAAAATTGGAGAAATATTAGTTTTTTTTTTATGAAAGTTTACAACCCTAGATGAGACAATTTGTGAAAACAATGTGCAATGAATAATTTTTCAGTAAAGAGCTTGATGAGGCTTTTGAATATTTTGACTATCTTTCTAAAAATGTTCAGTCCTGGGATGTGTCTAACACTTAGGACAGATCCGACCCATTTAGAGTTTCAACCGGAAGGGGGGGGGGATGCTAGGTTGTCTTTAATTTCAAAAAACTGGACAATATTTATATTAGAAAAGTGAGTAATGTTCAGGCTATCCAAAGAATAACAGAAAAATGCAATATATGTGAGGATGAAGTGCACTCAACTAGTGACTGCCCAACTATCCCAACTTTTAAAGAAATTTTGTTAGATCAAAGTAATTCTGTCAACTTGATTTCTAAGCCTTTTGCAGGTCATTTCTCGAATACATACAACTTAAATTGGAGAAATCATCCCAACTTCGGCTGGAGAAATGACCAGTCAAGTCAGCCTACCTTACCTGCCCCAAATTCATCTCAAATGGTGCCTAGTTCAAGTGCAACACCTTCTTATGGGCAAATGAGAAATTTGGAGGACAAAATCCACTAAATGGCAGCAAATCTCCAACATTTTATACAAGGATAAGCCACCATCAATACACAAAACTCTCAGGTCATTAATGACTTGAGAAGGGCAGTTACAAGGCTAACCACCACTCTATGGGCAAAGGAGAAATTCGGAGGACATAGTCTACTAAATGGCAGCAAATCTCTAGCAATTTATACAAGGGTAAGCCACCATCAACACACAAAACTCTCAGGCCATTAATGACCCGAGAGGGGCAGTTAAAAGGCTAACCACCATTCTAGGTAGGCACTCAGGAGAAAGAGAAATTTCTTGCCCAGCCACAACCAAAATTGTGAAGGACATCAGATCTTTTTTGGGCTATGCAGGATTTTATAGAAGGTTTATTAAGGGATTTAGCTCTATTTCTAAACCTTTGTGTGAATTGCTGTAATAACCCTAAAAATCTTCATCTTAATTTAATTAGCTAATTAAGGATTAATACACAAGATTAGTGGTAATTGGTGAAAGAACAAAATAGGTTTTTGAAGAGATGGGCTTAGGAATGAGACCTTTGGAGAATGGATCAAGTGAATGGGCCAAGAGAGCAATGGTGAGTCCAAAAGCCCATAGAATGAGCCCATGGCCCATCAAGCCCATAGTTGAGACACTTGTCAATGGGAGAAAAATCCTAGAAAAAATTATTCAAACCCTTGTAGGAAAATCTTATTTGGTGAAGGTTGACTAGTAGTTGGATACATGCCATGTAGGATTGAGTGTAGGATCTAAGGGAAATGATTTTCCTACCATGGTATCTTGGAGGTACAAGACACCATCCCTTGACTTGCCAAGTGAGATCATGGTATGTAAGGAAGTGACAAGTGGCATGAGGAGAAGCATGGATGAAAGGAACTTGGAGTGTTCGGTGGAAGCCAATCCGTGGGGTTCATTGGAGGATCTCGTGGGGTATGGCCACCAACAAGGGATGGGACAAAGAGGAAGAGTGTGTAAGTGGATGAAGTACATGTGTAAGAGAGTATGGTGATGTGAAGAGAGGTATGGTGTGGGTGTAGGTGATTAAAATGACAAAAACTAGGAAGAGGAGCAAAATGGATTTTCGGTGGAGCTAGCTTGGCCGGTCATGCCTTGCTCAAATTCCAAAAAGCATGGCTTTGGAATCACTTGGATGGACACATGAGAGGATAGGGGAATGATGATTGAGTGAAAAACAATAAAATGGATGCTAGAAGCACCAAGGAGCCGCCGGCCATAGGAAGGAAAAGGAGAAAGGAGAATCACCCAGGTATGGCCAAGATTTGATCTTGGAGTGGTTTAGAGTTATCAATCAACCCATCTATCATTAGCCATGCCTAAACATGATGAGAAGAGTACCAAGGACCTTAGGGAAGAGAGCTGGCCGTGTGACCCTGATGAGTGCACAAAAATGCACTCTAAATACTCTATTTAAATACTAAAAGAAATGAGAAAACAATGGATATAACTCATGTTATTAAAATTAATAGTCATTTATCTTGAGATAGATATAAGCATGATTTAATATATTGATGAGAATATAAAATGCCATATTTTCCTCTCTTAATGTTTAATACTTTATTCTTATTTGATGCCTAAATATACTCATTATTCTTATATTTTGATTTAGGACACAAATAGAGGCATTATGAGCAAATGAAGATAATTGCGGAATTTTAGACAGTTCTGACATCTTTTCGTAATATGGGCATAACTATCTCATCCAATATTCGATTGAGCTGATTCAAGATGATCTAGAACCGCAAGAGAAATATCTATAACTTTTATGTTTTGTGTTTGAAGAGATATCCACTCAATCTAAGACAAAATCGACCATCAAGTGGACGCACCTGCACTTGACGTTCCTGGATATTTTTCAGCCACTTGCATCAAATCCAAATGTCATCATAATATTTTCTAGCAGGCACTCCTACACCAACTTGAAAATTCAATGATCAATTCAGATACAAGATGAAGTGCACTCAAGTTTCTTCAAGACAAATTATTTGACCACAAGATATTAAGTCATACAAGACAACTAATAGATAGAGAAGCAAAATTGAAACACTCAACCTACAAGCAAAATCCAGCTCATGCATGGTGGGAAAACAAATGATCAAAATGACAACTCACAAATCACTTAGATTCAAGAATGGCACATGGCAAAACAAGTTGAAATTGTGATGATTTTGTCATGACAACTTGCATGAAGGATGCTTATAAATAGAAGGGAGGGGTGTGTGTTCTAAGACCATGCTTAGTGTGCTTGGATGCCTTGGAAGATACATTGTTTTTGAGAGCTTGAGAAAAGAAAAGAAAAACCAAAGAAGAGAGAAGAAAATAATGGTTGGCTCTTCCATATTATCCCTTGAAGAATTTTTATTGCATATTTTCAATATGTGTAACTAATTTTCTAGTAGAGCTAGGGATGAATTTGTATATATGATGGTATTTGTAATTGTTTTTGATTCATATATGTGTTCTTCAAATATTAAACTCTTTTGTTTAGTCATTCGAAATTTATTATAAATGTTTTCGTCACCAAATAATCTTAGAATTTATTTCATTTATAGATTCAGTCATGCTTTTTCTATTAAATGCAATAATCCTTTGATTATGTTTGGTTCAATTGGTTATCTATTTTAATTTAATTCTCTGCTGCAATATTGCTCTACAAGTATAATGTCGACGTTGGATTTCTTTAATATCGATAACAATTCCTGTTCTTATATTGTGACGAATGATTTTTCGAAAGATTACATTTGATTTAAATCTGGTTATTAATGTTTTATTTTCCGATTGAAAATTTGGACATAGAATTTTCAATTGAGTTATTAATGAATCGAAAATAATTAAAATACCAATTATAAACAAAGGATTCCCGATGCTTTACTTTTCGCATTCATCTAAATCTTTTTGTTAGTTTCGTTACTGTTCTTCAATTTCTCAATCCATCTCCCTGTGGAATCGACACCCCAAAGCTATACTGCAAACGACCGCGTTATTCTTTGGGCGTAATCAAATTTTGGCGCCGTTGCCGGGGAGACGGTAAAAGAATTTGTAATTTTTTTTTTTAGTAGTTTGTTAAAAAAAAAAGAGCGGTAGCTTCGTTCATTTTCTTTTTAGCTTTCTGCATCTTTCTTTTATTTTACTTTTCTTTTCGTAATTATTTTTTTTTTTCAGTATTACGGTTTTCTTTACTTTGCATGCGCAGGTATAGAGACGCTTTTGGACGGTTTGCTAGTAGACCAGTGCTAGAATCAGATTCAGAATCTAATTTTTCTAATCGCTTGTTTGATAATTCTTCCAATTCTGACGCGATGAGTGAACACGTGGACCAACCTGTTAGAACCCTCCAAGATTATCTTCATCCCGCACGAACAGCCACACCATCCTGTATTATGTTCTCACCTAATGTTCGTCATGTAGATTTTAAAACGGGAATGATACAATTACTTCCGACTTTCCATGGTCTAGAAAATGAAAACCCCTATGTTCATATTAGGGAATTTGAGGAAGTAGTTGCAACATTTCACAGTCAAAATACTACTGACGAAACAGTAAGGCTAAAGTTCTTTCCTTTTCTTTGAAAGATAAAGCTAAGAGTTGGTTGTACTCACTAAGACCACGGTCTATTGGAACATGGAGTGAGACGACTTAAGTATTTTTCAATAAATACTTTCCCCAACATAAGACTAATGTTTTAAAAAGACAAATCTCTACCTTTGCACAAAAGGATAGTGAGATTTTGTACCAGTCTTGGGAAAGATTTAAAAAATTACTGAATATGTGTCCCCACCATGGATATGAGAATTGGCGCTTAGTGAGTTATTTCTATGAAGGCCTTACGCCCAGGGAACGTCAATTCGTGGAAATGATGTGCAATGGAGAATTTTTACAGAAAAATCCCGATGAGGCCATAGAGTACCTCAATGAGCTTGCTGAAAAAGCTCATACTTGGACTGGACCTAGTGCTACTGATAGCACAAACAGGTCACGACCTACAGGAAACTTGAGTGGTGGTATTTACCATCTAAGGGAGGAGGATAACCTTAAGGCTAAGGTTGAAATGCTCACCAGAGAATTAGAGTTATTGAAAACTAAAAACTCAAAACCAACACACACGGCTAATCATGCAGAATCTTTTGGGCCATGTGTTGTCTGTGGTGAGATAGATCATCATTCCCAAGAGTGTCCTACACATACTAACATGAATGGTATGTATGAGGAACAAAGTAATGCTCTGGGTATGTACAAAAAGCCCTTCACACCTTACTCTGAAACCTACAACCCAGGATGGCGTAATCATCCCAACTTTAGCTGGAAGTCTGAAAACCAGCAGCCTGCACAACTCTCTAGATCATATCCTGCACCATACCATGCACCTCAATCTTCTAGAAATTCTTTAGAAGATACTTTGCATACTTTTATTGAAATACAGGGTAAGACTAATCAAAAATTTGAATCTTTGATTATGCAGGTTGTTGAAGAAAATAAGGAAATCAAGAGCCAGGTGTCTAAAATAATGAGTTCATTGACTATGAATGAGAAAGGTAAGTTTCCTTCCCAAACTCAATCTGTACCTCATGGTCAACATATGGCACAAGGAGATCTGAAGGACGTAAACGCCATTGTGACACGAAGTGGTAAGTCTCTACGTGATCCAATAATAGACAAAAAAAAGGATGTAGAGAAAGATCAAGATAGCAGCAGTCCTGAGCTTCCCAAAGAACTTGAGGTAACAAAACCTGAGGAACCTGCGGTAACAAAAAATCCTGGTAAGGTACCTTTTCCTCAAGCATTAAAGTCAAGCAAACAAACTCTAGATCATAACAATGATATTTTGGAAAATCTTAGACAGGTAAAAATTAATCTTCCTCTTTTGCATGTAATTAAACAAGTTCCTACTTACGCAAAAATTCTCACAGATTTGTGTACAGTTAAGAGGAAGCATTATGTGAAGAAGACTGCATTCTTGACAGAGCAAGTTAGTGCTCTAATTGAACAGCGGATTCCCCCTAAGTACAAGGATCCTGGATGTCCAACCAGCACATGCAACATTGGCAATCATGAGCTTGGACAGGCCTTGCTAGATTTAGGGGCTAGTGTAAATTTGATGCCATATTCTATTTATTTGCAATTAGGATTGGGAGAAATCAAACCAACTTCTATGGTATTGCAATTGGCTGATCGTTCAGTTAGAGCACCACGGGGTGTGGTAGAGGATGTTTTAATTCAAGTTGACAAATTTTACTATCCTGTTGATTTCTTAATTCTAGACACTAGTTCTGCTGTAGAAACCACCTCTAAAATTCCATTAATTTTAGGTAGACCTTTTTTTGCTACTTCTAATGCTCTTATCAATTGCAGAAATGGATTGATGAAACTCTCTTTTGGCAATATGACTCTTGAGGTAAATATTTTTCATATTACAAAATAGCCAGAAGAGGATGTCGAGTGTCATCAGACATACATGATTGACTCACTTATAGAAAGGGATGTTCTTACAACTCATGACTCAGATCCCCTTGAATACTTTATTGTTAATTCTGAATTTAATCCTATAAGTGATTCATCTGATGTATTTGACATTTGTGCTATTTTTGACAGAACTCATGATTATAGCACACAGGCATGGCAACCAAAGTTTGAGAAGTTGCCTGAAAAAAGAGAAAGACACATTCCTTCAAGTAGGGAAGCCCCTAAAGTTGAATTAAAATCCCTACCTAAGGGTTTAAAGCATGTTTTCCTTGGTCCAGGTGATACTTTTCTTGTTATTATTTCATCTGAATTATCTGAGTCCTAAGGTGAGAAATTAATTCAGATTTTATGCAAATATAAATCAACCCTAGGATGGAGTATTGCTGATATAAAAGGCATTAGTCCCCTAATCTGTACTCATAAAATAAATTTAGAGGAAGGAACTAATCCTCGAAGAGACCCCCAGCGTAGACTTAATCCCACAATGAAAGAAGTTGTGAAAAATGAAGTATTGAAACTATTAGATGCAGGAATGATATATCCTATTGCTAATAGTAAATGGGTAAGTCCTACGCAGGTTGTTCCTAAAAAGTCAGGAGTAACTGTGATAAAAAATGACCTTGGAGAGTTAGTCCCTACAAAACTGGTGACTGGTTGGCGGATGTGCATTGATTACAAAAAATTAAATGCCGCCACACGAAAAGACCATTTTCTGCTTCCTTTTATTGATCAAATTCTTGAGCGGGTGGCTGGTCATCCTTTTTATTGTTTTCTGGATGTTATTCTGGTTATTATCAAATTGAAATTGCATTAGAAGATCAGGATAAAACTACTTTTACTTGTCCTTTCGGTACTTATGCTTTCCGCAGAATGCCATTTGGACTGTGTAATGCTCCAGCTACTTTTCAACGTTGCATGATGAGTATTTTTAGTGATATGGTTGAAAAGTGCGTGGAAGTTTTTATGGATGACTTGACTGTTTTTGGATCTTCTTTTGATGCATGTTTAATGAGTTTAGAAAGAGTACTGACTCGTTGTGAAGAAAAAGAATTGGTTTTAAATTGGGAAAAATGTCACTTTATGGTACCTTCAGGTATTGTTTTAGGGTATATTATTTCTTCCAAAGAAATGGAGGTTGATCAATCAAAAGTTGAATTAATCTCTAAATTGCCTACACCTAGAACAATCAAGGATATAAGATCATTTCTTGGTCATGCGGGTTTTTATAGGAGATTCATACAGAATTTTTCTGCCATATCTAGACCACTATGTAATCTCCTAGCTAAGGATGCCCCATTTGAATGGACGCAAGCCTGTCAAGAGGCTTTCAAAACATTAATTGGCAAGCTTACTTCAGCACCCATAATGCAACCACCTGATTGGAATTTACCTTTTGAAATTATGTGTGATGCTAGTGATTTTGCTGTAGGTGCTGTTCTTGGACAACGAAAAGAAGGGAAACCTTTTGTCATTTACTATGCTAGTCGAACTCTAAATAATGCACAAATGAATTACTCCACCACTGAAAAAGAGTTGTTAGCTGTAGTATTTGCTTTGGATAAATTCCGCGCTTATTTGATTGGTTCTCCTATCATTATCTTTACAGATCATGCAGCCCTTAAGTACCTTTTTACAAAGAAGGATGCTAAGGCACGATTAATACGATGGATTTTGCTTTTGCAGGAATTTGACATCACCATCAAAGACAAGAAAGGAGTGGAGAACGTAGTGGCAGACCATCTTTCTAGACTCACATTCGAGGACACTTCTGACCACATACCAATCAAAGATGATTTTCCCGATGAGCATTTACTTTCTATTACTTCTCTACCATGGTTTGCTCATATTGTGAACTATTTAGCTGCAGGTGAAATACCAAAGGATTTTAGCACCCAAGATAAAAGGAAATTCATGATTGAGGTACGAAAATTCTACTGGGATGACCCTTACCTTTTCAAATACTGCCCTGATCAAATTTTAAGGCGTTGCATCCCTGATGAAGAGATTGCAAGCGTTTTGAAATTTTTTCATTCCCAAGCTTGTGGTGGCCACTTTTCAATGAAGAAAATCGCTGCAAAAATCCTGCAGTGTGGATTTTATTGGCCCACCTTATTTAAAGATACAAATATCTATTGTCGCTCATGCGAAAGATGTCAAAAGTTAGGAGCTATGACCCGTCGTAATATGATGCCCTTAAACCCAATTTTGGTAATTGAAATTTTTGACTGTTGGGGCATTGATTTTATGGGACCATTTCCTCCTTCTTTTGGATATTCATATATTATTGTGGCAGTAGATTATGTGTCAAAATGGGTAGAGGCAGCACCTTGCAGGACCAATGATAACAGGACGGTAATTAAGTTTCTCAAAGAAAATGTATTATCTCGATTTGGTACCCCACGTGCTATCATTAGTGACCGAGGTACGCATTTTTGTAACCGTTCTTTTGAAGCTTTAATGAAAAGATATGGGGTGATACATAAGCTTTCTACTGCATGTCACCCTCAGACAAGTGGACAGGTTGAACTTGCGAATAGGGAAATTAAACAAATTTTAGAAAAAAGGGTCAACCCGAATCGGAAAGATTGGTCTTTGAGACTAATCGATGCGCTTTGGGCTTACCGTACAGCTTTCAAAACTCCCTTAGGCATGCCACCTTATAGACTTGTTTTTGGAAAACCTTGTCATTTGCCCGTGGAGCTCGAGCATCGAGCATATTGGGCCATTAAACATTTCAATTTTGACTTGGAAAAAGCAGGAAAATTTAGAAAATTCCAATTGACAGAATTAGAAGAATTGAGAAATGATGCTTATGAAAACTCCAAGATCTATAAGGCTAAAATGAAAGTATTTCATGATAAAAATATTTTGAGAAGAACATTTAAGCCTAATGATCGAGTATTTTTATATGATTCAAGACTCCATAAGCATCCAGGAAAACTTCGATCTAGATGGACCGGCCCTTTTATAGTAAAAAACGTTTTCACAAATGGGGCGGTAGAAATAGAAAATCTAAAAGATGGATGTATCTTCAAAGTAAATGGTCAACGCCTCAAAATCTTAATTGATAGACAAATTCCAGAAGTGGAAGACATTCCACTTATGGACACAGTATATCAATCTTGACCATCTCCAAGTATGTTTTTCTTTTATTTTATTTTCGTTCATTTTATTTTTGTTTATTGTTTACTTTATTTTGTTACAGGTTAATTTTATTTTGACAAATACCATCTTTGATGCCAAGCAAGCCACCCACATCCCACATCAGGTGTATTCTACCCTATTTAATTATTCAATTCCGATTCTTAAACATTGAGGACAATGTTTCATTTAAGTTGGGGGGTGGGAATACAAACCTGTTATTTAAACTCTGTGGCATATTTCAATCAATATATAAAAAATTGCCAAATTTTTTCACACAGGCATCTTTTCACACATGATACTCATGCTCATTCATAACGATCTTGGTGAATTCAACAAACCCATTTTAAATCATTTTGCTAAAACATCCACAAAGCCATTTATGCACTTCTCCAAACTTTGTGGTAATATGGTGATTTGACACATGTAACTAAAGAATTATTTTGCTCAAGTATTCATGTGAATTTTGTGAGAATTGAGAGCTTACAAATACAGAAATTGTGATAAGTATCCATTGATCTGTTGAATTTGACACTTCTTTTGAGAATATCATTACATGGTTTGTGGTAAGATGGTGGATATACTTGGGATATAACGAAAGTCAACTTAGGATTAACGTTTGAGCCTTTCAAGCTGAGCCTTTTCATCATAGATCCCTAGCAGCCAATTTTGAGCCAATATACACATATGGCCTTTTCTTTTCATATCTACATCATCCATACCTCTCCACATTGGAGTATAGCTTATACACTATATTTTCCTAGCATTTTACTTCCAAGTGTGTACTAGGTGTGAAATTATCATTAAAAAAAAAAAAACCCATGACAAAAATGGCATGGTGCTAGATATGTCCATCAAATTATTCATGAAAGAGTTCATCAAATTGCGAAGACACCAGTGGCAAAAGAAGATGGAAAAGTGTACTTAGTCAAAAATCTAAAAAATTGAAAAGTACATCAAAAGGAAAGTATAGTCTACTGAAAAATTTAACAGATTCCCTTTTGTGTATACTTGGAAGTTTTTTGAAATCTCTTCACCTTTTCTTCTTATGAACCCCAACCCTAAACCACATTACAACCCTTTGTGTTGATTTTTCTGATCCTAAGTATGCTTGTGGAAAGAATGGTGGAAATCTCATTTGTTAGTATTCCTATCATAAGATCAATGTTTACTTGTTACTTATATATAATTGGCTAAATTTCCATGAGAGTAAATGTACACCTTTGTCAACTCCATAGAGAGAACCCATACATGAAACACTTCTATACCCGTGAGTTATGGAGTTGAACCTTTTTGCTTAAGATATTCTAATGTTGCATGCGTCGAAACCTCTGATTTGA
The DNA here is from genome assembly GCA_036898215.1 of Platycarya strobilacea. Lineage (NCBI taxonomy): Eukaryota > Viridiplantae > Streptophyta > Magnoliopsida > Fagales > Juglandaceae > Platycarya > Platycarya strobilacea. Next base: position 6,267,127 of record CM072546.1, read on the forward strand.
TAAAAATAGTTTGGAACACATACACACTCTGTGGATTGCTATATTTGAATTACTTGTGAAAGGGTTATTGAATTTCTAAGATTGTTTTGATATGTAAATTTGAAAAATGTGTCTTGATGGCCCCTATGTGTGATTTTCTTTGGTCTTTCTCATCATTTTGCATGAAAATTGCTAGGGATTAGCAATGAGTAAGTTGGGGGGTGTGATGAGTGCACAAAAATGCACTCTAAATACTCTATTTAAATACTAAAAGAAATGAGAAAACAATGGATATAACTCATGTTATTAAAATTAATAGTCATTTATCTTGAGATAGATATAAGCATGATTTAATATATTGATGAGAATATAAAATGCCATATTTTCCTCTCTTAATGTTTAATACTTTATTCTTATTTGATGCCTAAATATACTCATTATTCTTATATTTTGATTTAGGACACAAATAGAGGCATTAGGAGCAAATGAAGATAATTGCGGAATTTTAGACAGTTCTGACATCTTTTCGTAATATGGGCATAACTATCTCATCCAATCTTCGATTGAGCTGATTCAAGATGATCTAGAACCGAAAGAGAAATATCTATAACTTTTATGTTTTGTGTTTGAAGAGATATGCACTCAATCTAAGACAAAATCGACCATCAAGTGGACGCACCTGCACTTGACGTTCCTGGATATTTTTCAGCCACTTGCATCAAATTCAAATGTCATCATAATATTTTCTAGCAAGCACTCCTACACCAACTTGAAAATTCAATGATCAATTCAGATACAAGATGAAGTGCACTCAAGTTTCTTCAAGACAAATTATTTGACCACAAGATATTAAGTCATACAAGACAACTAATAGATAGAGAAGCAAAATTGAAACACTCAACCTACAAGCAAAATCCAGCTCATGCATGGTGGGAAAACAAATGATCAAAATGACAACTCACAAATCACTTAGATTCAAGAATGGCACATGGCAAAACAAGTTGAAATTGTGATGATTTTGTCATGACAACTTGCATGAAGGATGCTTATAAATAGAAGGGAGGGGTGTGTGTTCTAAGACCATGCTTAGTGTGCTTGGATGCCTTGGAAGATACATTGTTTTTGAGAGCTTGAGAAAAGAAAAGAAAAACCAAAGAAGAGAGAAGAAAATAATGGTTGGCTCTTCCATATTATCTCTTGAAGAATTTTCGTTGCATATTTTCAATATGTGTAACTAATTTTCTAGTAGAGCTAGGGATGAATTTGTATATATGATGGTATTTGTAATTGTTTTTGATTCATATATGTGTTCTTCAAATATTAAACTCTTTTGTTTAGTCATTCGAAATTTATTATAAATGTTTTCGTCACCAAATAATCTTAGAATTTATTTCATTTATAGATTCAGTCATGCTTTTTCTATTAAATGCAATAATCCTTTGATTATGTTTGGTTCAATTGGTTATCTATTTTAATTTAATTCTCTGCTGCAATATTGCTCTACGAGTATATTGTCGACGTTGGATTTCTTTAATATCGATAACAATTCCTGTTCTTATATTGTGACGAATGATTTTTCGAAAGATTACATTTGATTTAAATCTGGTTATTAATGTTTTATTTTCCGATTGAAAATTTGGACATAGAATTTTCAATTGAGTTATTAATGAATCGAAAATAATTAAAATACCAATTATAAACAAAGGATTCTCGATGCTTTACTTTACACACTCATCTAAATCTTTTTGTTAGTTTCGTTACTGTTCTTCAATTTCTCAATCTATCTCCCTGTGGAATCGACACCCCAAAGCTATACTGCAAACGACCGCATTATTCTTTGGGCGTAATCAGACCCCTTAGGCAAACCCCTTGAGCTCAATTCACTTGGACATGCAAACACCTTCATTTTCCTCTCCACCTCTCGGCCAAACCCTCTCTAGTCACTCCTACTTTTGCTTCTTCTCTTTTCACCACATATTTTGAAGAACCCTATAGTAGGAAAGCCAAAAAGCAAGAGTGTGAAGGTGATAAATTCATTGGAGAAGGTTAGTGACTAAATCTATACAAGATTAGGAAGAACACACACACACATGTAACACTTTGTTATGGTTGGAAGGAAATAGGGTTTTCTTTGAGTTTTATGTTCATGACTAGACTAATGAGAGATTTTATATGTGTAATTTCAGATTTAAGCTAAAGCCTAATAGGAGTGTTGTAAGTATACTCCCACTTTTTCCTTAACAAGTCTTATATATAGTGAAGTGATCATGTTTGTTGGATTAATGGTTGCCATTGCCATGTTTGGGTTGGAATGATTTTTCTTGCTTGTGATATGGATATTCTTGGATAAATTTATATGATGGAACAAGCTTAGAATATGAGTAGAAATGATGAATCAAGTGTTAGTTGCAAAAGAAAGGAAAAAAGCATGATTATTTGATGAAATGATGAAAATGATGCATGAAGGATTTTAGTGCAAAATGTTAAATTTTGGTGTTGTTAAGATAAAGTTTATTTGAGGAAACTAGTGATGAAATTGATTTATTCAAAGAGCTTATTGTGTTGAGAAAATGAAATTGGATAGGAGAATAAACTATATGATTGACATGAATGGAAATGGTATACACTTGCATATGGAAGAAATGATCACTTGTGTATGATGTATAGAAATGTTTATTTGGAATTTTTATGATATTTAAGGTTGAGATTTGGAAGATTAATATTATATTGCTTTGTGGTGATTTTGTTTAGTTGAACTCATAGAAGAAACTTTTAGGAAAGGAAGTTTGAATAGACTAAGGGGAGGAATTCCCTAAGTTAGAAAGGTGAATGGAGGAAATAGGAATGACTAAGTTTTGGAGGTGAAAACGATTACTTAGGAAGCACTAAGGTTTCGGTTACCCCTTGCTAAGGAGGGTACATGATTTGATTTGATACTTTTAAAATTGATTGGAGGAAATTGGAAGTCAAATGATGAAGGAAAGCCCTAGAAACTCTCTAGGAGAATTCGGCCATGATGGGTTGGAGATGGGCCCAATACCCCACTTCAATCCTAGGCCCATTTTGGGAATAGAATATGATGACTAAGTAGAAAAATTATGAAGTTATCCCAAAAGAGGGAGAAAAGAAAATGAAATGTGAATGTACTCGAGCATGTCTCGGGTTTTGCATGAAATTAAGTGAGCATTGCATGTCCCATGCATAAGTCACGAAAAGAAGTTTTTAAAGTCAAGCATGTTTTTAAGAAGAAGGAAAAAGAAAAGAAAAGATTGAATTTTTGAAAGAAAAGAAAAGAAGTAAAATTTTATAAGAACCCCAAAGGCTGGGACGGGGAAGTGCCCCAGTGGAACTCCCTGTCCACTCAGGAGTGATTAAAGTCGAGTGGAAGCCCCTGGGTCGACGAAGAACAGTCGGCGGACCGTGTATGGCTCCAAAAGGTGTCCGGAGCGCGGTAGCACCTAACGCTGGTGGGTGCCCAAGACGGATAAGGTGTAAGGACCTGCCGTTTTAAAGTTATATGACGCTCACTTTAGGGTGATGCGGTAACCAGCAGGGAGCACGCGGTGCTAGGGGAACCATACATGTTAAGTGAAAAGTCATGACAAGAAGGGCTTTCGAGCTAAAAGAAAGATCTGTTCAAGATAAGTGGCACCTAAGAAAGAATGAAAGATACGAAATGTTTTAAAGAAATGTTTTGAAAAGTAATGATGATATGAAAAGAAGTTTGAAAGAAGAAGTCTGCATGGAAGTTTTATGAAAAGAAGTCTGAAAGAAGTATGTCTGTTTACAAGTTTTCATAAGCATGTGCATGAGTCAGTCATTCATTGCATGTGCATTAGTTAAGAATGTTTTGTTCACTTATCTGTATATCTGATATGTTCTGGTTTAAGTGTTAGTGTACTTGCTGAGATTTCTCCCGAAATCTCACCCCTTTTTATTATCTCTACTATCGCTCCCTTGGGAACGATAGAAGTCATTGCAGGACATGATGGATCCTCGGATTACGACTCTCGAGAAGATGGGTCGGACCCTCATGGGCCCGACTAAGGCTAAGACTGCCGGGCCAGTGACCCTAGACCTGTTGGGTCAGTGGGCGGCAGAGTCGCTTCCTATGGCGACTTATTTTTTTGACGACCTACGCCCTACGGGGTGCTGTTTGGTGCTGGGAGTTGACGGGCTCCTCCACATGGGACGCCTGTTTACGTCATCCTCTGGGATGATGTGTGACGTAGGTCCAGGACTGAGTCTGGACAGCCTTCGTTATGGCCCGAACTTTAAGAAGATAAAAGAAGAACCCGCCTATTAGTATGGTTGGCGGAGGGAGGAGTGGATCAGCAGCATCTTTATTTTGTACGCACCGATGTATTTTGTGGAAAAATCTTCCCGCTGTTTTGGGAAGTACTTTTGTATAAAAACTGCTTACATTGGTGACTTTATTCTGATATATATATATATATATGTGCATGTGATGTTTAATTTGGGTTCTATTTTGTTAACCATGTGATGTGCGACAAGCTTAATGTTTGTTGTTGATTTATGGCTTGACCTTTTTCTGCTGCGATAAAAAAAAAAAGAAAAAAAAAGGGGCTCTCACAAGTAAAGACGAGGGATGACTTCCTTGTGACGTTCGTCCCCGGCGTCGCAATTTGCGTACGAACCCAAGCGCAAGATGGGACGCCGACAATTGCTTTTGCATAATTCTATTTTTGAATGGAAATTGGAACATCAAAATGCATTTGATAATATGAAAAATTTACTCACCACAACACGTGTCTTACAACCCTCGGATTAGTCTCTTCCCTTTGAAATCATGTGTGATGCTAGTGAGTTTGCAATAGGAGTTGTGTTAGGGCAACGTAGAAATAAACTCCCATATGTTATTTATTATGCAAGGAAAACACTAAATGGAGCTCAGAAATATTATTCCACAACTGAAAAAATGCTCCAAGCCATCGTTTTTACTTTGGATAAATTTAGATATTACATATTGGGTTCTCCTATTGTTATATTCACTAACAATGCAACTTTGAGGCATTTGTTGACCAAGAGGGATCCCAAACCTAGGCCGATTAGATGGATACTACTTCTCCAAGAATTCAACATCACAATCAAGGACAAAAAAAGGGTTGAGAATGTAGTAGCAGATCATCTATCCAGGCTGACTTACTCGGATACTGAGACTTCTGCCCCTATTTTTGATTCTTTTCCTCAAGAAAATATTTTGTCAATAGAATTTGTTCCTTGGTTTGCTGACATTGTGAATTTTCTGGTTATAGGAAAAACTCCCTCACAGTGGACTACTCAAGATTTAAGGAGATTTAAATCAGAGTCCAGGTATTCTTTTTATGATGATCCATACTTGTTTAGGTATTGCTCAAACCAAATAATCAAAAAGTGTGTGCCTAATGATGATTTTTTTTTTGTCCTTGCTGCTTGTCATAATGAACCTTGTTTTGGGGGGGGGGGGGGCACTATTCTGCAAAGAAAACAGTGGCCAAAATCCTCCAAGTAGGGTTATATTGGCCACACATGTTTAAGGATGCCTTAGACTTTTGTAGGAAGTGTGAAAATTATCAAAAATTAGGTAGTGTCACAAAGAGGAACATGATGCGCCTACAACCAGTCTTTATGTTGGAAATTTTTTACCGTTGGGGCATCAACTTCATGGGACCCTTTCCTCGCTCATTAGGCTATTTGTACATTTTGGTTATTGTGGACTATGTGTCTTGTTAGTCATCTGGGTAACAATTGGTATCAGAGCTAGAGCTCTATTATAAGATTAACTATCTTTTGAGTTAAGATCTTATGGCTAACATTGCAGCTTCATTTGGTGAAGGTCAATCTAGCAGTCGGCCTCCACTCTTTTATGGAGACAATTACTCATTCTGGAAAGTTAGAATGAGAATATTCCTTCAGGCTCAAGGTCGAGAAATCTGGAAATGCATTGTAAATGGACCTTATATTCCAACAAAAGTGATTGATGGAGTAAAGGTCAAAAAGGAAGAAGAAGAGTTTGATCGTGAAGACGATAGACTTTATACTTTGAATTTAACTGCTATGAATTTATTATATAATGCTCTCAATAGTAATGAATTTAATAGAGTAATGACTTGTGCTACAGCAAAGGAAATTTGGGATAACTTGGAAGTTACTTATGAAGGAACTTCTCAAGTCAAGGAATCAAAAATTTATATTCTTACTCATGAATATGAAATGTTTAAGATAAATGATGATGAATCTATTTCTAGTATGTACACTCGTTTTACTAACATCATAAACAGCTTGACAGCTTTTGGCAAAATTTATTCCAAAGTGGAGATAGTAAGAAAAATTCTCAACTCTCTACCAAAACGTTGGGAATCAAAAGTGACAGCGATTCTTGAAGTTAGAGACCTCAAGAAGCTCGAAGTAAATGAACTCATCGGGTCACTTATCACCCATGAGTACACATTGAAAAGAGGAGAAGAAGAAGGAAAGTCAAAGAAGAGCTTGGCACTTAAAGCTGTTCCACATGAAAGTGAAAGTGATGAAGATGAGGAAAATGACGACAAAGATGAAGAAGTTGCGATGATAACAAGAAGAATTCAGAGGTTCTTAAAGAAAAATAAAACTCCTCCAAGGAAATCTTTCAAAAGGTTTTCCAAGAAAGATTCAGGTAAAAATGACACTTTAATTTGTTATAAATGCAATAAACCTGGTCATATCAAGTCAGATTGTCCTCTGCTAAAGAAAGATCGAAACAAAGGTAAAAAAGCAATGAAAGTTACGTGGGATGATGATTCAAGTAGCTCAGATAGTGAAGCAAGCAATGGAGAATCAGCAAATCTTTGTCTTATGGCTAAAGATGACATTGAGGTAACAAATCTTGATAATATTGAAGATCCTTCATATGAAGAATTGCAAAATGTTTTAGAAGAGGTATATGAGGAATTTGAAAAATTGGGTATCAAGTATACTGTTTTGAAAAAGAAAAATTCTTCTTTAACAAATGAAATTGATATTTTAAGAAAAGAAAGTATTGTTTTGAAAGATGAAAATTTTGAGTTGAAGAAAAAGAAAATTGATTTAGAAAATATTATTGAAAAATTTACGAATGGAAAAAGAAATTTTGAAAAACTTCTTGGTAGTCAAAGATGTGTTTTTGATAAGGCAGGCTTGGGATATATGCCAAAACAAAAATACAAACCTTATAAAAACTTCTTTGATAATCCTTCTAAATCAAAATCCAATATTCAAAATTCTTTTCACAAAAATAATTTTGTTAAAAAAGGATACTATTATAATCACTCAAGTTCTTCATATATGTCACATGCTATTTGCAATTTTTGTAATAGAAATGGTCATAATTATTTTGCTTGTCCTATTAGAAAAAAACATACAATGACTATTAGGACCATATGGGTACCTAAAAATCTTATTTCTTCTAATACTAATAAATAAAGGACCCAAAGAACTTGGGTACCAAGAAAAATCATTTTAATTGTTTTTATAGGTGTGCATGACGTCTTCCACGAACAAAAATAAATGGTTTTTAGATAGTGGATGTTCAAGACACATGACGGGAGACAAGACTAAGTTCTTTGATCTTAGATCTAAAGAAGAAGGACACGTGACATTTGGAGACAACTCGAAAGGGAAGATCGTGGGAATATGTAAAATTGGTAATGAGTCTTCTCTTATAATTGAAGATGTTCTACTTGTTGAAGGTTTAAAATATAATCTTTTAAGCATAATTCAATTATGTGATAAAGGATTTACAGTTACTTTCAAAATGGATAAGTGCATTATATTGAATGATTATGATTGTAATATTTGTTTTATTGCTTTTAGAAGTAACAATGTTTATACAATTGATTTTGAAGAAATTACCTCACAAGATGCGATTTGTTTTTCAGCTCAAAATGAAACTAATTGGTTATGGCATAGAAGACTAGGTCATGCCAATATGGAACTTATTTCCAAACTTTCAAAAAATGATCTTGTGAGAGGTTTACCAAAGGTAAATTTTCTTAAAGACAAAATTTGTGATGCATGCCAATTTGGTAAACAAACAAAAACTTCTTTTAAAATCAAGAAACATATTTCCACTACTAGACCACTGCAACTGATACACATGGATCTTTTTGGACCAAATAGAGTTGCAAGTTTAGGAGGAAAATATTATGCATTTGTTGTTGTTGATGACTTCTCTAGATATACTTGGGTCATCTTTCTTACTCATAAAGATGAGGCATATAATGCTTTTACCAAGTTATGCAAGAGAATTCAAAATGAAAAGGGTTATACTATTTCAAGTATCTGAAGTGATAGGGGAAAAGAGTTTGTTAATAAAAATATTGAAACATTTTGTGATGAAAATGGTTTTGTGCATAATTTTTCTGCTCCTCGAACTCCTCAACAAAATGGGGTAGTAGAAAGGAAAAATAGATCTCTTCAAGAGATGGCAAGAACAATGCTCAATGAGAAGAACTTGCCTAGTTATTTTTGGGCTGAAGCGGTAAGTACTGCATGTTATGTTATAAATAGAGTTATGCTAAGGTCTAAATTAGATAAAACCCCCTATGAGCTTTGGAATGAGAAAAGCCCAACATTTGTTACTTTCATGTATTTGGATGCAAATGTTTTATTTTAAATGACAGAGATAATTTAGGCAAGTTTGATGCAAAATCTGATGAATGTATCTTTCTCGGGTATTCTACTAATAGTAAAACTTATAGAGTATTCAATAAAAAGACTTTGACTGTACAAGAATCTATGCATGTAGTATTTGATGAATCTAATTCTCTACTCTCCAAGAAATCTATTGATGAAGAAACAGGAGGTATAAATAATACGGAAAGTCTCAATCTCAACAAAGAGAACACAATAGAGGAAGTCCAACATGGAGATATCAGGAAAGATCATCAAAATTTAATACAAGATGCAACCAAACAGTGGAAATTTGTGAAAGATCATCTAGTGGAACAAATTCTGGGGGAACCTTCACGAGGTGTAAGCACTCGATCATCTCTTAGAAATATTTGCAATCATACTGCTTTTCTATCTCAGATTGAACCTAAAAATATTGATGAAGCACTTCTTGATGAATCTTGGATTCTAGCTATGCAAGAAGAGCTTAATCAATTTGAAAGAAATGATGTTTGGACACTTGTTCCTAGACCAAAAAATCATACTATTATTGGAACAAAATGGGTTTTTAGAAATAAGAAAGATGAGTCCGGAGTCATTACTAGAAATAAGGCTCGACTTGTAGCCCAAGGTTTCAATCAAGAAGAAGGAATCGATTATGATGAGACATATGCACCAGTCGCAAGATTAGAAGCTATTCGAATGCTACTTGCATATGCTTGTTATAAAGATTTCAAACTTTTTCAAATGGATGTTAAAAGTGCTTTCTTAAACGGTTTTATAAATGAAGAGGTATATGTTGAGCAACCTCCAGGTTTTGAAAATCATATTTCTCCAAATCATGTTTTCAAACTCACAAAAGCACTATATGAACTCAAACAAGCTCCTAGAGCGTGGTACGAGAGACTTAGTGGTTTCTTGATTAAAAAAGGCTTTTCAAGAGGAAAATTTGATACAACTCTTTTCATTAAATATGAAAATGATGATATTCTTTTGATTCAGATTTATGTTGATGATATAATATTCGGTGCTACTAATGAAAATATGTGCCAAGTTTTTGCTAAGACTATGCAGGAAGAATTTGAAATGAGCATGATGGGAGAGCTTACATTCTTTCTCGGATTGCAAATTAAGCAAGCAAAAAGTGGGACATTCATCAATCAATCGAAATATATTAAGGAATTGCTAAAGAAATTTGGGATGGAAGGTGCTAAGGAAACTGGAACACCAATGAGTCCATCCACTAAACTTAATAAAGATGAAACCGGTAAACTAGTTGACTCGAAGGTATATCGAGGTATGATTGGTAGCTTATTATATTTGACAGCCAGTAGAGCAAATATTATGTTTAGTGTGTGCTTATGTGCACGCTTTCAATCATCTCCAAAAGAATCACATTTAATTGCAGTTAAGCGCATTCTTAGATATCTTAGTGGTACAATTAACTTAGGGTTATGGTACCCTAAGCACACATCTTTCGATCTAATCAGTTACACAGATGCAGATTATGCTGGTTGTAAAATAGATCGTAAAAGCACTAGTGGAGCATGTCACTTCTTAGGTCGTGCACTAGTTTCTTGGTTTAGTAAAAAACAAAATTCTGTTGCACTATCTACTGCTGAGGCAGAATATGTTGTTGCGGGTAGTTGTTGTGCTCAAGTTCTTTACATGAAGCAACAACTTGAGGATTTTAAACTTATATACAATCACATTCCAATCAAATGTGATAATACAAGTGCTATATATCTTTCAAACAATCCAATACAACATTCTCGGACCAAACATATTGAAATTAGATATCATTTTCTTAGAGATCATGTGCAAAAGGGCGATATTGTATTAGAATTCACTAGTACACATGATCAATTGGCAGACATTTTCACAAAACCCCTACCAGAAGATAGACTATGCATGATTAGAAGAGAAATAGGAATGATGCATGCCATAGATATCTGCTAGATACTTTTATTTCATTATCTTAAATGACCTACAGAAACTTGAGACGTTTAGCCTCATCATTCAAATGCATTTGTTCCTCATAAATCATCATGCCATCCTTGTCTAAAGGATTAGGCAATCGAAATGAAGAGGTAAGCAAGGATTTCAAATCCTTATTCTGTTGCTTTAATTCTACTATTTTTTTGTTTGACTCATAAACAAGTCGTTGAAGTACAGATACAGTCTCGTTAAGCTTCTCAATTTCGCGAGTTTTGGACTGCAACCGAGCAGAAAACGCAACGATAGATGATGAGTATCGAGTTCCGAGACCCACAAGCTCGTAAATGGTGTCATGATCTGATTTATTAGCTAAATCAGTCTCTTGTTGCTTCATGGCACCCACGACAGATGCAGAAATAGATTGAGACTGAGGTGAAGGATACCTCAAATCTTGATCAAGAGAAGCACTGAAGGTAATTGTTGAACCCAAGATTTCAAGTCTCGTATTTACGTATAAATTTTGATGATAACAAATAATATTGAAAACTCAAGCTCAAGTTGTCTATGCATGAAGGGAGCTAAACACATCAAGAAATCAAGCATGAGCAAGAAAGATATCAAGTCTACAAATGAAGCTCATAGATTATTTTTGTACATCTCTTGATAAAATTAGAAATTGGATTAAGGCTCCAAATTACTCTTTTTTCTCATAAAACATCAAATTATTTTTTCCACATATGCAAGACATTTTTAAATGTCTTAGTTTTGAAAATTATGTTTTTCACATGTGCATAACACCATCAAACAAAATAATTTCGAAAATTATATATATATATATATATATTTTTATAAAAACTTGATTTTATAAGATGATTGATTATCATATTTGACATGTGCATATTTTGTTTGAAAGTCTTGAAGGGAGGTGGTGTGTTTTTTTTGACTAATGCAAAAGGTAGATGATTTTGTTTGAGAATCTTAAAGGGTGGTTGTGTGTTTTTTTGACAAATATAAAAGATAGATGATTTGTTTGAAAATCTTAAAGGGTGGTTGTGTGTTTTTTTGACATATGCAAAAAGAAGATGATTTGGTTTGAAAAATAAATTATGCTCATTTTGTCTTGTATGAAAAGCAAAAGATTAGGTTTGATTTCTTTGAAAAATGAATGGAGTTGTCTTTGACAAATGCAAAAAGGAAATGTTTTTATTTGAATTTTTTGAAAAGTAAATGATGATGTTTTTGATATGGGAATCTTTTCAAATTTGAAATTGAAAAATCATTTGCCTATAAATAGCTCACTTGAGTTTTGCAAAATTCACAACAAGAGCTTACACATCTATTGCTAAATTTTGCATCATTCTTTCAAAGCTCTCATTCTCTCTTTTCTAAAGTTTTGAGCCTTAATTCTTGTTCTTGTTGAGAGAGATATAGTTTGTGCTGTATTGTTCTTATTTCACTCATTGAGGAGTGTTTTCTGATAGCCTACCCACTATCAATTCTTGTATCAGTAAGAGGGTGTGTATAACCCTTGTGTGTGTAGAAGGTGTTCTACACGGGGAATAGTTAAATCACCAAGTGTGAGGTGATTGGAAGTAAGAGGGTGTGTATAACCCTTGTGTGTGTAGAAGGTGTTCTACACAGGGAATAGTTGAATCACCAAGTGTGAGGTGATTGGAAGTGTAGAGGGTGTTCTACACGGAATCTTTGGAGCAGTGCTGCTCAAAGGTGTAATAGGTTTCTATCTCCACCTAAAGGAGATTGAATAGTGGATTTGGGAATCCTCAAGGGGTAACTTGAGGCGAGGACGTAGGCAGTGGGGCTGAACCTCGTAAAAATACTGAGTTTGCTTTCTCTTACCCTACTCTTTATATTTCCTACTGCTTTATATTTTGGTTATATTTTATATTGTATATTTAGTTTATAAGTATTAATTTTTTAATATAACCCAATTCACCCCCCTCTTGTGTTAGTCATCTGGGCAACAAGTGGTATCAGAGCTAGAGCTCTATTATAAGATTAACTATCTTTTGAGTTAAGATCTTATGGCTAACATTGCAGCTTCATTTGGTGAAGGTCAATCTAGCAGTCGGCCTCCACTCTTTTGTGGAGACAATTACTCATTCTGGAAAGTTAGAATGAGAATATTCCTTCAGGCTCAAGGTCGAGAAATCTGGAAATGTATTGTAAATGGACCTTATATTCCAACAAAAGTAGTTGATGGAGTAAAGGTCAAAAAGGAAGAAGAAGAGTTTAATCGTGAAGACGATAGACTTTATACTTTGAATTTAACTGCTATGAATTTATTATATAATGCTCTCAATGGTAATGAATTTAATAGAGTAATGACTTGTGCTACAGCAAAGGAAATTTGGGATAACTTGGAAGTTACTTATGAAGGAACTTCTCAAGTCAAGGAATCAAAAATTTATATTCTTACTCATGAATATGAAATGTTTAAGATGAATGATGATGAATCTATTTCTAGTATGTACACTCGTTTTACTAACATCATAAATAGCTTGACAGCTCTTGGCAAAATTTATTCCAAAGTGGAGATAGTAAGAAAAATTCTCAACTCTCTACCAAAACGTTGGGAATCAAAAGTGACAGCGATTCTTGAAGCTAGAGACCTCAAGAAGCTCGAAGTGAATGAACTCATCGGGTCACTTATCACCCATGAGTACACATTTAAAAGAGGAGAAGAAGAAGGAAAGTCAAAGAAGAGCTTGGCACTTAAAGCTGTTCCACATGAAAGTGAAAGTGATGAAGATGAGGAAAATGACGACAAAGATGAAGAAGTTGCGATGATAACAAGAAGAATTCAGAGGTTCTTAAAGAAAAATAAAACTCCTCCAAGGAAATCCTTCAATAAGTTTTCCAAGAAAAATTCAGGTAAAAATGACACTTTAATTTGTTATAAATGCAATAAACATGGTCATATCAAGCCAGATTGTCCTCTGCTAAAGAAAGATCGAAACAAAGGCAAAAAGGCAATGAAAGCTACATGGGATGATGATTCAAGTAGCTCAGATAGTGAAGCAAGCAATGGAGAATCAGGAAATCTTTGTCTTATGGCTAAAGATGACATTGAGGTAACAAATTTTGATAATATTGAAGATCCTTCATATGAAGAATTGCAAAATGTTTTAGAAGAAGTATATGAGGAATTTGAAAAATTGGGTATTAAGTATACTGTTTTGAAAAAGAAAAATTCTTCTTTAACAAACGAAATTGATATTTTAAGAAAAGAAAATATTGTTTTGAAAGATGAAAATTTTGAGTTGAAGAAAAAGAAAACTGATTTAGAAAATATTATTGAAAACTTTACGAATGGAAAAAGAAATTTTGAAAAACTTCTTGGTAGTCAAAGATGTGTTTTTGATAAGGCAGGCTTGGGATACATGCCAAAACAAAAATACAAATTTTATAAAAACTTCTTTGATAATCCTTCTACATCAAAGTCCAATATTCAAAATTCTTTTCATAAAAATAATTTTGTTAAAAAAGGATATTATTATAATCACTCAAGTTATTCATATATGTCACATGCTATTTGCAATTTTTGTAATAGCAATGGTCATAATTATTTTGCTTGTCCTATTAGAAGAAAACATACAATGACTATTAGGGCCATATGGGTACCTAAGAATCTTGTTTCTTTTAATACTAATAAATAAAGGACCCAAAGAATTTGGGTACCAAGATTTTTTTTAATTGTTTTTGTAGGTATGCATGAAGTATTCTACAGAAAAAGGATGTGTGATATTTGGAGACAATTCAAAATGAAAGATCATGGAAATAGAAGTACAAGATGCAACCAAATAGTGGAAACATGTGAAAGATCATCCAGCGAAATAAATTCTAGGAGAACCTTCACGAGGTGTAAGTATTCGATCATCTCTTAGAAATATTTGCAATCATACTGTTTTTCTATCTCAGATTGAACCTAAAAATATTGATGAAGCACTTCTTGATGAATCTTAGATTCTAACTATGCAAGAAGAGCTTAATCAATTTGAAAGAAATAATGTTTGAACACTTGTTCCTAAACCCAAAAATCATGCTATTATTAGAACAAAATGAGTTTTTAGAAACAAGAAAGATGAGTCCGGAGTCATTACTAGAAATAAGGCTCGACTTGTAGTCCAAAGTTTCAATCAAGAGGAAGAAATCGATTATGATGAGACATATGCACCAGTCACAAGATTAGAAGTTATTCGAATGCTACTTGCATATGCTCGTTTAAAGATTTCAAATTTTTTCAAATGGTTGTTAAAAGTGTTTTCTTAAATAGTTTTTTTTTAAAAGGTTTTTTAAGAGGAAAGATCGATATAACTCTTTTAATCAAATATGAATAGAATGATATTCTTCTAGTTCAAATTTATGTAGATGATATAATATTTGGTGCTACTAATGAAAATATGTGTCAAGATTTTGTTAAGAATATGCAGAAAGAATTTGAAATGAGCATAATGGGAGAACTTAATTTCTTTCTCGGATTGCAAATCAAGTAATTGGAACATCAATGAGTCCAACCACTAAACTTGATAAAGATGAAAGCGGTAAGCCAGTTGACTCAAAGGTATATCGAGGTATGATTGGTAGTTTATTATATTTGATAACTAGTAGACTTGATATTATGTTCAATGTATGTTTATGTGCACGTTTTCAATCATTTCCGAAACAATCTCATTTAATTGCAGTCAAGCGGATTTTTAGATATTTTGCCAGTACCATTGACTTAGAGTTATGGTATCCTAAACACACTTCTTTCGATCTTATTAGTTATTCAGGTACCGATTATACTAGTTGCAAAGATGATCGAAAAAGTTTTAGTAGAACATGTCATTTCTTAGGTCATGCACTAGTTTCCTGGTTTAGTAAAAAAACAAAATTCTGTTGCACTATCTACTGCTGAGGCAGAATATGTTGCTGCGGGTAGTTGTTATGCCCAAGTTCTTTACATGAAGCAACAACTTGAGGATTTTAAACGTATGTACAATCACATTCCAATCAAATGTGATAATACAAGTGCTATAAATCTTTCAAAGAATCCAATACAACAATCTCGGACCAAAGTGCAGAAGGGCGATATTGCATTAGAATTCACTAGTACACATGATCATTTGGCAGACATTTTTACAAAACCCCTACCAGAAGATAGACTACGCATGATTAGAAGAGAAATAGGAATTATGCATGCCATCAATATCTGCTAGATACTTTTATTCCATTAACTCAAATGACCTACAGAAACTTGAGACGTTTAGCCTCATCATTCAAATGCATTTGCTCCTCATAAATCATCATGCCATCCTTATCTAAAGGATTAGGCAATCGAAATGCAGAGGCAAGTAAGGATTTTAAATCCTTATTCTGTTGTTTTAAGTCTACTATTTTTTTATTAGACTCTTGAACAATTCGTTGAAGAATATCGATCTTCTCATTAAGCTTCTCTATCTCGCGGGTTTTGGACTGCAACCGAGCGGAAAAAGAAACTATGGAAGATGAGTATCGAGTCCCGAGACCCACAAGCTCGTAAATGGCGTCATGATCTGATTTATTAGCTAAATCAGTCTCTTGTTGCTTCATGGCACCCACGACAGATGCAGAAATAGATTGAGACTGAGGTGAAGGATACCTCAAATCTTGATCAAGAGAATCACTGAAGGGAAATCTACGAGCCATTGAAAATTTGTAAAGTGAGAATGAAGATGAACTACAACAATGAGAAGAAGATTTGATGCGGATTAGATAAAGCTAAGGATTGCTTTTATAAAGATGGAAATAAGTAAAAGACAAACTGACATCTCTTCAAAATCTTACTTAGTCAAGCTTACAAGATATGCCGGATGCATATTGACAAAAGTTACCGAACTTAGCTAGCGAAATTAATTATAATTGTCCCCGTTTCTCTCGTGAAACGCTGCCATTATCTGCTGATGTTGACTCTGTGCTTGAACTCTTACTCGTTCCGATTCCTCTATTTGAAGTTTCAGAATACGAGCCAATTCCGTCAAATCTTTATTTTCTTGCTTTAACCTCTTATTCTTTCTGCCTTTATTTACAAGCTTTTGATGCAGAACAGATATTTGATTGTTAAGTCGATAAACCTCATTTGCCCTCGCTAGTAATCTCCGAGACATGGTCGTAACAGAGGCAGCATATTGAGCACTGAGAGTTCTTGATGCTGCAATAACCTCAGAATCAGTTCTATTTGAAAAATGCATCTCTGCTTCTATCATGGTATTGACAACCTCATGAGATAAAATGACTGGTTGAGACGGTTCCTGATTCAAATCCGGAAGATTATTAGATGAAATTTTCTCCGCCATTCTATCGTTTTGAATAAACAGAAACCGGATCAATGAGTGGGGTGAAAATTTATTTGAGTATCCAACAGGTGAAAACGGTCTTTTAAACGACAACTTTCAAATCTCAATAATATTTAATTTTTCAACAATATTACGCGGATTTGAATCTGCTTTCGCACCGACTGCTAGAGCTAGGCCACCTTTGTAGGTTTTATCAGACACGCGTGGCTCCGCACCGAACTGTCAGAGTTAGACTTCCAACATTTGCAGGTTTTGTCGGACATGCATGGCTCTGCACCGCATTGCCAGAGCTAGGCTTGCAGCTTTTGCTGTCTTTGTCGGACACGGATAATTTTAATTATTCAACTTCAAATCTCTGGAATATCTAATTCGTCAATAATATCAAGCGGATTTAAATCTTCTTCCGCACTGAGATGATAAAATTCGGCTTCAACCTTTGCAGGTTTTGTCGGGCACGGGTGGTTCCAACTTCTACTCTCTAACGTACCATTTTATTTGATTATTGCTTATTACGAAAAAAAAAAAATCTTATTGAAACCAATTACGGTTCCTTTTTAATGATGCCAAAAGGGGGAGAAGTCTTATACTAGTATTATACTACCCTGTTATATATGCTAGAATCATGTTTATATTTTTCTTGAAATACTAACGCATATTTTCAGGGGGAGCTTAAGTATTACTGCAGGTCGCAGATTTCTACTAAGTATTTGTCATCATCAAAAAGGGGGAGATTGTTGAACCCAAGATTTCAAGTCTCGTATTTACGTATAAATTTTGATGATAACAAATAATATTGAAAACTCAAGCTCAAGTTGTCTATGCATGAAGGGAGCTAAACACATCAAGAAATCAAGCATGAGCAAGAAAGATATCAAGTCTACAAATGAAGCTCATAGATTATTTTTGTACATCTCTTGATAAAATTAGAAATTGGATTAAGGCTCCAAATTACTCTTTTTTCTCATAAAACATCAAATTATTTTTTCCACATATGCAAGACATTTTTAAATGTCTTAGTTTTGAAAATTATGTTTTTCACATGTGCATAACACCATCAAACAAAATAATTTCGAAAATTATATATATATATATATATATTTTTATAAAAACTTGATTTTATAAGATGATTGATTATCATATTTGACATGTGCATATTTTGTTTGAAAGTCTTGAAGGGAGGTGGTGTGTTTTTTTTGACTAATGCAAAAGGTAGATGATTTTGTTTGAGAATCTTAAAGGGTGGTTGTGTGTTTTTTTGACAAATATAAAAGATAGATGATTTGTTTGAAAATCTTAAAGGGTGGTTGTGTGTTTTTTTGACATATGCAAAAAGAAGATGATTTGGTTTGAAAAATAAATTATGCTCATTTTGTCTTGTATGAAAAGCAAAAGATTAGGTTTGATTTCTTTGAAAAATGAATGGAGTTGTCTTTGACAAATGCAAAAAGGAAATGTTTTTATTTGAATTTTTTGAAAAGTAAATGATGATGTTTTTGATATGGGAATCTTTTCAAATTTGAAATTGAAAAATCATTTGCCTATAAATAGCTCACTTGAGTTTTGCAAAATTCACAACAAGAGCTTACACATCTATTGCTAAATTTTGCATCATTCTTTCAAAGCTCTCATTCTCTCTTTTCTAAAGTTTTGAGCCTTAATTCTTGTTCTTGTTGAGAGAGATATAGTTTGTGCTGTATTGTTCTTATTTCACTCATTGAGGAGTGTTTTCTGATAGCCTACCCACTATCAATTCTTGTATCAGTAAGAGGGTGTGTATAACCCTTGTGTGTGTAGAAGGTGTTCTACACGGGGAATAGTTAAATCACCAAGTGTGAGGTGATTGGAAGTAAGAGGGTGTGTATAACCCTTGTGTGTGTAGAAGGTGTTCTACACAGGGAATAGTTGAATCACCAAGTGTGAGGTGATTGGAAGTGTAGAGGGTGTTCTACACGGAATCTTTGGAGCAGTGCTGCTCAAAGGTGTAATAGGTTTCTATCTCCACCTAAAGGAGATTGAATAGTGGATTTGGGAATCCTCAAGGGGTAACTTGAGGCGAGGACGTAGGCAGTGGGGCTGAACCTCGTAAAAATACTGAGTTTGCTTTCTCTTACCCTACTCTTTATATTTCCTACTGCTTTATATTTTGGTTATATTTTATATTGTATATTTAGTTTATAAGTATTAATTTTTTAATATAACCCAATTCACCCCCCTCTTGTGTTAGTCATCTGGGCAACAGTAATTCTACGAGCCATTGAAAAATTGTAGAATGAGAATGCAAGCAAATTGCAAAAATGAGAAGAAAGCTTGATGCGAAATAGATAAAGCTAAGGATTGCTCTTATAGAAACGGAAATAAGAACAAGACAAACTTACAAATCATGATAATATCTCATTTTTCAGCAACATCAAGCGGATCAAATCTCTGCACCGAATTGCCAGAGCTACGCCTCCAGCCTTTGCAGGTTTTGTCGGGCACGGGTGGTTTCAATTATTCAGCTCTTTACAAAATCTCCTTCCGTACCGAATTACCGGAACTAGGCCTCCAGCCTTTGCAAGTTTTGTCGAACACGTGTGGCTACGCACCGAATTCTCTACAGTCTCTACTAACGCAGCGTTTTATTTATCTATTGGTTATTGCAGGAATATATCTTATTGATCTAATTATGATTCCTTTTTAATGATGCCAAAAGGGGCGGAAGTTTTAGACTAGAACATTAACATTATTTAAATTGCTAAACTTGTTATATATGCTTGGAATTATATTTATATTTTTGCTTGAAAAACTAACGCACATTCTCAGGGGGAGCTTAAGTATTAATACAGGATTCAGGTTCTATCAAGCATTTTTCATCATCAAAAAGGGGGAGATTGTTGAACCCAAGGTTTCAAGTTTCATGTAAATCTACAAATGGATTTTGATGATAACAAATGAATCCAAAGAATAAAGGAGTCTCAAGCTCAAGTTGTCCACACAATATAATCAAGCACATCAAAGAAGCAAGCATGAGCAAGAAGGGAACAAGTTCACATTAAAATCATAGAGTAATGTTGTAAATCTCTTAAAAATTCAAAATTAGGATTAAGGCTCAAAATTAATATTTTATCATAAAGCATTAAAATACATTTTCCACATGTGCATGATATTTTGAAAATTAAATTTGAAAATTTTGAAAGATGATTGATTGTCATCTTTCACATGTGCATGACATGATTAAATGTTTGAATTTTGAAAATATTAAGATGATTGATTGTCATCTTTTACATGTGCATGTTTTATTTGAATATTTTCAAAAGTGGTGGATGCTTTTCTTGACTTATGCAAAAGGTAGATGTCTTTGTTTGAAAATTTTGAAAAGTAAAGTGTGCTCCTTTTGTCATATGTAAAAAGTAAAAGATTAAGTTTGAAATTTTTGAAAAATAAAGTGTGCTCCTTTTGTCACATGCAAAAAGTAAAAAGATTAGATTTGAAATTTTTGAAAAGTGAATGATGATGTTTTTGACATGGGAATCTTTTCAAATTTGAAATTGAAAACTCATTTGCCTATAAATAGCTCACTTGAGTTTTGCAAAAATCACAACAAGAGCTTACACATCTATTGCTAAGTTTTGCATCATTTCTTCAAAGCTCTCATTCTCTCTTTTCTAAAGTTTTGAGCCTTAATTCTTGTTCTTGTTGAGAGAGATATAGGTTGCACTGTATTGTTTCTATCTCACTCATTGAGGAGTGTACTTTGATAGTCTACCTACTATCAACTCTTGTATTTGTAAAAGGGTGTGTATAACCCTTGTGTGTGTAGAAGGTGTTCTACACAGGAAATAGTTAAATCACCAAGTGTGAGGTGATTGGAAGTGTAGAAGGTGTTCTACACGGGAAAAAGTTAAATCATCAAGTGTAAGGTGATTGGAAGTGTAGAGGGTGTTCTACACGGATTCTTTGGAGCGGTGTTGCTCAAAGGTGTAATAGGTTTCTATCTCCACCTAAAGGAGATTGAATAGTGGATTTGGGGGTCCTCAAGAGGTAGCTTGAGGCGAGGACGTAGGCAGTGGGGCCGAACCTCGTTAACATACTGAGTTTGCTTCTCTCTTACCCTTACTCTTTATATTTATTATTGTTTCATATTTTGTTTATATTTTATATTATATATTTGATTTATAAGTGTTAATTTCTTAAATACAACTCAATTCACCCCCCCTCTTGTGTTAGTCATCTGGGTAACAATTGGTATCAGAGCTAGAGCTCTATTATAAGTAATGTTGTAAATCTCTTAAAAATTCAAAATTAGGATTAAGGCTCAAAATTAATATTTTATCATAAAGCATTAAAATACATTTTGAATTTTTAAGAGATTTACAACATTACTCTATGATTTTAATGTGAACTTGTTCCCTTCTTGCTCATGCTTGCTTCCTTGATGTGCTTGATTATATTGTGTGGACAACTTGAGCTTGAGACTCCTTTATTCTTTGGATTCATTTGTTATCATCAAAATTCATTTGTAGATTTACATGAAACTTGAAACCTTGGGTTCAACATGTCTAAATGGATAGAGGCTATTCCATGCAAAAAGAATGATCACCAAGCGGTCATTAAATTTTTAAAGGATAATATTGTGTTTAGGTTTAGGATGCCTAAAGCTATCATTAGTGACAATGAGACACACTTTTGTAACAAGTCCATGGAATCCCTACTCAAAAAGTATGGGATAACTCATAAGGTGTCCAGTCCTTATCATCCACAAACCAATGGGCAAATCAAGTTGGCCAATAGGGAAATCAAGAATATTCTCGAGAAATCTATCAACCCCTCTAGGAAAGATTGGTCATTAAGGTTAGGGAAGACACTATGAGCTTACATGACAGCCTATAAAACCATCCTAGGGATGTCTCCATATAGGCTGACTTATGACAAAGGTTGCCATCTCCCTATGGAAAGGGAACATAAGGCATATTGGGCTATTAAAAAATTCGATTTTGATATGAAAAAGGTAGGTTCATTAAGGGAATTTCAGCTCTTTGAGATAGAGGAATTAAGGAGGGATGCATATGAGAATTCTAAGTTAACTAAGGAACACATGAAGACAGTGCATGACAAAAGTATTCTTAGGAAAACTTTTGAAATAAATAAGCAAGTGTTACTGTACAATTCTAGATTACATTTATTCCCTGGAAAACTTAGATCTTGATGGGGTGGACCTTAAATAGTGAAGACAACTTTTCCACATGGTGCTGTGGGAATCTTAAACCCCCAAAATGGAAATATTTTCAAAGTGAATGGTCAAAGATTGAAGCCTTTCTTAACTAATTCTCCTATTGAAACATCAACTCAATTATTGCAGGAGCCCATATATTCCAGTGTTTGATGTGTGAATTGTTGCCATTTCATTTTAATCTTATTCTCAATTGCACTACTTTGTTATTTTTTTTAGAGTTTAACTTGTGTAAATATGCAAAGTGCAAGTACCTGCAACATTTTCTAGTTTTGTAAATTCTTCCATTCCCTTGAGTTTGCACACATTCTAAGTATCAAACTCGTCTCTTACTTTTCCATTTGTGATCTACTGATGCTGTCTGATCATTGAGGACAATGTTACAATTTAGTTGGGGGGAGGGAGAGAAATCATTTTACATTTTTTCTTTGTCTGAATGCCTTGCTCACATTTTGGTTTAAGTTTTCCTGTTTATGATTTTTCACATGCTGGAATAGGAGTTGTTGAGATCATAGAACATGTTCAAGCTAGTGAAATCATAAGTTAGATAAAAAAGAGGATTTATCCATTTTATTTAGTTGTTAAACCAAAGGAAAAATGTTAGAAGTTTTGCTAAAACACACACATAACACATATCCGAAATACCTAGAAAGATTACATTGGATCATTATTTGTTGATTTACACTTCAGTTGTTTGGGACTCTAATGAACCATATCCTAATGGCTTAGAAAAAAGCTGCAATGTATTAAATGAGAAAAGGGACAAGCCAGGGATCAAAAAACAAAAAAAGGGCCTCTAGAAAACTTGGTGGTAAGGGCAGGTTTATGAAAGTGTGGCTAGGAACACATTTATAAGCCTGATTCCCCCCCAGGCAGCCAAGGTTTTTTTTTTTTTTAAAAACTAAGAAAGAAAGAGATGAGAGTTACATTTGTGTATTGGAAAAGACTGTCTATTACCGGAGTCCTTACCAAATGAAAGTAGATGCCTTTCAAAGTGTAATAGCATGAAAGCCATCATTACAAGGGTTTTGAATTAAAGTAAGACCATGAGTTCTTCTCCGATCAGTTGTTGTGTCTGAGACTTTTAATGCTTTAGTAGTTAATCTTGGAATTCTACCCTTTTTCCCATGCACTTTAAGGAAATCAACTTTGTTACATCTCATTCCTTTGACTGATTGACTAAATTGTGTATAAATCTCTTAATTCGTACTAAATTTCAGATTAATTTATTTCCCAGTTTTAAAACCCAACAAGTGAATTTGAGGGCATGTGAATTTTCAGATTTATTGGAATGGCAATTGGTTTCTTCCCCTTGTATGATTCATTCACTCTATTTGCTGGGGGCTAGCAAAAATCTAGCTGGGGGGTGTGATGAAATGTGAAATATGTTTGTTAAAATGCATCAATTTAATACTCATTACTACATTTTGCATTTTAAAGGCAAGGTTATGTCGTTTAAGTAAACATGGGATGCAACGGGTAAAAGCATAACATTGAAGGGCATTTTAGTCAATATTCTACTTTCTTAATACTTCCTACACATGCACACACTCGAGCACTTAGAGATATTTCAAGACTCATTCATTGTTTTGGCTCTTCTCAGGCATCGTAGTGATTGTGCGACGCACTTGAGGAGCAACTGGAGAGAAGTTTGTTGGAGGATGGATCATGCGATGTACTGGAAGGAGAGATGTGGAAAGAGAGATTCTAGGGGAATATATAAAGGGAGATTTCGGCATTGGAGGAGGCAGCTAGGGTTTTGGATTACTTGTTTCCTTTTTGATATTTTTCTAATTTCTTGGTTTGTGTTTTCTTCTCTGTATTGTTTACTAGAGTTCTTACCTAGTATGGGTTTCAAATCTAGGTCAAGGGTTTTCTTTTATGTAATCGAAGTTAGGGTTTCCATTTTCTTTGTTAAAAGCTTTTGATTTGAACTTTTTCTTTCATCAATCTGTCTATGAAGCTTCCGGTAGGGTTTATATAATTTTCCTTGATCTATTGTTGATATATGCACAGTGTATGCTTGGATAATGTGTGCTTGAATCCATGTTCTTTAAATGAAATAAGGGTTGGTTTAAGGAATAGGTAATACTTAGGAAACCTTTTGATTGAGATTTTCTTGTTGAATTTGTCGAGTATCTATTTTTGACTAATTAGGTACTTGAGAAAAATGTGCATGAGGATTTGAAAATCTTAATGGTTGTTGCAATAAGGAGAAACCAAGACCTAGAACTGCTATTTCTCATTTGGTTTACTAAAAATCTAAGTTCTTGAATTT
This sequence comes from Platycarya strobilacea, assembly GCA_036898215.1. Taxonomy (NCBI): domain Eukaryota; kingdom Viridiplantae; phylum Streptophyta; class Magnoliopsida; order Fagales; family Juglandaceae; genus Platycarya; species Platycarya strobilacea. Next base: position 6,291,494 of record CM072546.1, read on the forward strand.
CATTTCTGTTTTAAATTGAAAGAACAACTTAGACATATTTTAATTGTTTAAGTTTCAATTCCTTGTTCACACTCCTAAGTTGAATCCAGATCTCATACTCTCTTTGATTTCTAAATTAATCTAGATTTAGTTAAGAAATTGGTAGTCAAGCAGTAGACATAGTTGGTTCCTGTGGATAGACCTTGGACTTTCTCATGCTACAAAGCGTCTCTCTTCCACTTGAGAGGCAATAAATTAGGAGGATCAACAAGGGCCCCCTTTAATTTTCCTCGAAACTTGTCTAAAAATTTCTGGTGGACCCAATAGGCTTTGAGGTAAAGAGACCTTTAGACCCCCTTATGGCCCTGAATGTCGAGGTCAAAGTTACCCAGAAGAGAAAATCTCCATGGAGGGCAAATGATCCAATGAGCCACTTTAGTTTGCCACCAAAGTTGAGTTCAAAAACTTGTGGTGGAGGTAATAGTTGTGGAGGTCCATACACCCAGGTCTCTCCTTAAATAGCCTTGAAACTTGAGTCCAAAGACTTTATGTGGAGCCAATGTGTGTGGAGGTCAAGACACCCAGGATGCCCTTACTTAGCATCCAAATTTGAGTCCAAACACTCTTAGTGGAGCCAATAGGCATGGAGATTGTTAAAAGCTTCTTCAGGTTCTTTGTTAAAACATTCCCCATTATATATGGGTACATGAGATTGAATGTCATCCCGGTCAAGGTACAATGCTAGCTCGAGCTGCATTTTGTTAAAATAATGAAGGAACCAGCACCCTCTACCATCTCTCTTAGCCTTGTGCGGCCACCTTCGGGTGTTGAAAAACTCATTGATTCTCGATGCCGAGCTACTATTGGTAGAGTTTCCAATCTTAACCATGGTGCATGTTGTGATAACCTAGATTTTTAAGTGTTCTTTCTAATTTTATATTTGGCATAATTATGTTTCTTTAAGATTATTTTAGAAAACCTTTGGAACTTCTTAGATATATATATATATATATATTTCTTATGAACCTTTTGAGTAAGCCTATATGGATTGGAGGAAAAATATTTGGGAAATATCTAGATGTTGGAAAAATCATTGGAGACACTAAATATGATGAGAAGATGTTGCTTTTGAGTATTTAAGGAGATATTATATAGAAACTGAAGGAACATTTACAAAGGAAATCAAGTGGTATAAGTAAGGAATATACCACATAATATTTACGGATTAGGTAAATTCAGACAGTTTCAATGTCTTTTGATAATTTGAGCATAACTTTTTTATCTAATCTTCGAATGAGATAATTCAAAATGATATAGAATATTAAGAGAAAGATATACAACTTTCATGTTTTGAGTTTTAGGAGATACGGACTTCGTCATGGACGAAATTTGAACTTAAGTTGGCAGAACTACATTGGATGTAATAAGCATTGACTTGTAATTGATCAACAATATTGCTTAAGATTAAAACTTTGAAATATCTTATCAATTATTCTAAGATCTTGAAAAGTGTGTAAAAATGTGGAAAATGAGAAGATTTTATCTAGAAAGTTTCATGTGACACAAGAAGAAGTAAAGTATTGGATGAAGGAAGAACTGAACATATGGTGTGCTTGGATTGGTTACTCTCGGGCAGCTTCAACATGTTTTAGTAATTTGAGCAATACCTTCTCATATGATCTTAGAATTAGGTGATTAAAAATTTTATAAAATACTACGATAAATATCTACACTTTTATGTTTTGAGTTTTATAAGATACTAGTTGGATCAAGGTTGTAATTGGGATTGAAGCTGATCCACCTTAAATTGATCCAAATGATAGTTTCGGATTTGACATGTAACTAATCTATTGTCTTCTTCTCTTGCAAGAACACACATTTTGAGAGATGATGACCAATGATAAGTTAAGAAAATTAGTTAGGTAAAAAGTGGCATTTTACTTCTTTCAAGGAAACTGAGTTGAACAAGTAAAGTGGGATATAAGAGGCAACGATTTGGGTGGAATTGAGAGGTAGCTGGTTCAATTGTTTTGGTCTTATAGTCTCTCTATGTGATTTGCATCTTTTGGGAATTTTGGGGACACTTGGCACTAAGAGGATGTTGTTCTTTTGGAATTTCAAGGGACTATGGCATGAAAAGAAGAATTAGGTAAATTGGTCAAAAGAATTTTAGAAGCATAAGCAAGGAATATACTATTTGAAGGCTTTTGGTTTAGGCAATTTGGGAGATGATGAACCGGCTCTTTTTCTTATCATTCTATTCTTGTAGGTTAGCTTACTCTCTTGGGGGGAAAAATTGGAACATGTGGCAAGTGATGAGTAGTTAAAAACATGGAGTATATTGGTTGGGTTTTGGATGGGATTAGAAAGGGAGAGGTGTGGCCAGATGTTAGTTTGTCTTTTTCTTGGATTTGTTTTATACCAAAAAGTTTAGATAAGAACATGGGGTTATCATGACAACTAAGCCTAAAAAGGAAATGATGAAACCTAATCCTTATATGGACACTTGGCTGGTTGGAAATAAAACAGAATAAACAAAACACACCCTAATTTAAAGCATGCACGTTAGCACCAAGGCAAAGGAAAAATCACTTCCTATATATATATAGAACACTCGGCCAGACCATGTTTCTTCTTCTCCATCCTTTTTCTTACTTCCCTAATCTATCAAACATAATTGTCTAGTACTTGGGGTGAAGGCCTTTTTCAAGGAAATTGGTAGAAATCTTCCCTTGACAAGGTTTCCTTAGCCTATTTCTTGAAAGTAGTAAGTACTCACTTCACTACTTTGGTATTATATGTATAAATGTGTTGTTAGTGTTCCAAGAATTTATTTGACTCATTTGTTGGATGATTAAGCTATGCTTATTTGTGTCTTGTTAATATTGTATCATAAGCATTGATTTTATATTTGTATATTGATGGAGTTTTGAAGAATATTGGAAAAATATGCAAGAAAGGTATTTTATAATAATTTTAGGTTATGAGTGGAGTGAGTTAAGCAAACTTAGGAAAATAGAATATTTTATTTGCAAACCATGAATTTCGGCCCTAATGAGTATTAGAAAGAAAGATTATAATTTGTATTTCATAGATATTGTTATAATGTTACTAAGTCCTTGAAGGGTTTAAAGGTTGAAAGTTATATATGAAAGTTTAACCTTTTGTTTAGGAAGATAGTATGTAAGAAATAGGTTTAAGAAATTTCTAGGATTTAGTTAAACTCTCTAGTAGATAGATACTTGATTCACTTACTTTAAGAAAGTATGAGTTAATAATGAAGAGAAAATGAGTTGGAAGGAAGAAATTTGAACCTAATATATATATATATATATATATATATAGGTCTCGGCCCCAACATTTGAAGAATATAATTTTGTAATCAAGATTAATATTTTGAATATTTAAATAATTAGGATTTCTTAAGAATACATGTGAAGAAATAGAACAAGTTAAAATTGGAAAACTTTTCCTAAGGTTCGTTCTATACATGCGAAATAGAAATTTTTAATTTGCTCCTTTTTGATTTGAAGTGATAATTATATTATCTTAAAATAATTATGTATGTATATGATAGTATAACTAAGTTTACATGGTAAAACATGATCAAGATAAGTTTTAGAAATGCCTATCTCATATGTTTCATGAATTATATGCCTTGCATGAAAGTCACATGTCACATGCATATTTAGTAAAGTGATGAGTTCTATGTCCTTTGGGTCATTATATTTTTCAAAAGAAAATAAGATAAGAAGTGTTTTATGTGACGACTCCAGATTTTCATTTCTCATTATCTTAGTTGATTAATTATTTTAATAATAATAGTGGTAATTTAAATTGGAAAAGGATGAAGGCTTGAGCTTAGAATTGAGCTTTGGGGAGTATGGACTAGAGTTTTGGCCCAAAGTGTAGTGTGTAAGCGTAAGGCCCATAGGTTGGATCCATTAGTCAACCGAGCCCATGCTTGAAGTCATGTGACCCTAGGAGAGCTATAGTAAGTCTTCCAAGACTAGTAGATATGGGAAGGAAAATACTAGTAGTTGAAATGTTGACTAGTTGTTTTCTAGGAGAAAGAAGTATGAAAGTCAAGATGAGATCTTTCTCATCATGGGAAATTGCTTCGGAGGCGTGTAAGGGAGATGGAGGACTTCCATTTTTGTCTCCTTAGGATCATACCAAATCTAGTCAAAGGATATGTGCAAGATTTGGTATAGAAAAGAGAAGCAAGGCTCGGGTGAGGTGGATGCTACCCACTCCAATTGTGTGATCATGGGATTTTTGCCAAATCTTCATGAAGAGACAAGTGGGATTGTGTAAGAGTGAGGGGACAAGTGTGTAAGATGGATAGGTGAGTGCTGGAACACATGAAAAGAAGGAACAACCAAAGAAGGAGAGGAGATGAGTTTCGGGAGTGGGGGCTTGGGAAAGACTTGGCCAAATGCTTGCATGCCCTATTTTCCAAAATGTGATCTTGCTATCTTGTGGTTTGACATGTGAGATGATTGAAGAGAGACTGTGAGGTGATGTGTAAGAAATAGAGAAGGAATGGCCATGATAGGCGCTGGCCATGAGAAGAAGAGTGGAGAGATTTTCCAACTCTAGTGTGACCTATGTTAGGCATGATCATTCTCTATTGATAGAGGTCAATCAAGGGGTCTTTCACCCCATCAAAAGTCACTCCAAGACTAGAGGAATGAGTGCCTAAGACACTAGAAACCCACTTGGCCGAATGGCCTTATGGTTGCCCCATTCCCTTGCTTGCTTCACTTGTTCCCAAAACACACACACCCCACCTCTCGGCAATCAACCTTTCTCCTCTACCACCACCTTGTCTTGCCTTCTCCTATCCTAAGACTCGGAATACTCTAATTTTTGAGGAGCTAGAACAAGCATTCCTTAATGGAAACACTCTTGGGAAGGTAAGTTGAATCTTAAGCAAAGAAACTTAGAGAAGAACACACACCACACCTATGCTTTGTTTATTCAAAAATCTTTTCTTTAAAACCTTATAAATATAGTTTGTTCTAATGAAATATTTTATATATTTTCAGAGCTAATCTAATCCAACTAGGAGTATTGTAAGTATATTCTTATTTTGCCTTTAGAATCTCTAGTATATTTTTAAGGGAATGTGTATGTATTGATTGATTTCTTGCTTGTTATGCCATGATGAAATACTTTAGTGAAAATGCTATGCTTGGAAAGTATGAATCCATGTTTAAATCTTATGATTTCTTTAGGTTTGAAATTTTATAGTATGATTGGTGAATTTAGTCAATTTGTTGCAAAGAAATCAATATGATATATGGTTACTTGAAGAAATTAATATGATATATGCATGCTTGATTCATGTTAAACTTATTGGATATTAGATGATGTAAAATAGGTTACTTGAAGAAATACTTTATTTATTTAGTAGCAAAATCCACGCTTTGTTAATGTATCATGCTAGAAAAAATATTTACAAAATATTGGTGGATGTAGATATTTTGTTCTTGGTATGAACATATCATGATTAATACGGTAGATTGTGGTAAAATGTGTGACGACTCGAGATTTTCATTTCCTATTATTTTAATTAAGTAATTAATTTAATTGATAATAATAATAATATTGAGAAGTGAAGATGAAGACTTGAGCTTAAGACTGAAGCCTTGAAAGCCTAACTTGAATTAGTGGGCCAAGTAAGGAATAACAAGCCCACAAGCCTATGAGATTGACCCATGATCCATTAAACCCATATAAGAGACACATGTCACCTCTAGAAAAATCCTAGTGAGTCATCCAAAACTAGTAGATAAAAGTAGAAAATTACTAGTAGTTGGGAGTTGACTAGTGGGTTGCCTTGTAGGATGGATTGTGAAATCTCATAATGAGATTTTTCCATCATTAGGATATCTTGGGAAGAAAAAAGATATTTTCTATTTTAGTATTTCTAGGATATACCATATCTAGATAGGTGACACATGTAGTTGAAATAGGAAATGGAAGAGAAAAGAATAAGGAGATTCGGTGAAGGCTTATAGTCAAACCACTTTGGTGGGTTTTCCCATACAATTTTCAACAATCCAAGCCAATGATCAAGAGTATATCATGTAAGAGTGAGTTGACAAGATGATTGATATCATGAGAGAGAGGAAAGGAAAAGGGAAAAGAAAACCAAGAGGGGTTCGGGTGAAGCTTTGTTGTGAGCTTCATTTGGAGTCTTCCTAGTGCTTTGCCAAATCTAGTTGAAGGGACACATGAGATTGGTGTAAGAAGGGAAAGGAAACATGTGTAAGAGTGTAGAGAAGAATGGTGACTTGAAAAGTTGATGGATAGAAGCTTGAAAAGATAATGAAAAACCATGGGAGGGAAATGAGGTATCGGTTGAAATCAAAATAGGGCTAGCCAAACCATGTTTGCCCTTTTCCCCAAAAGTTTGGTCTTGCAATCCCTGTATTGACACATGAGGTAATGGTGAGTAGATGGATGAGTGACTTAAGAAAAATAGGAGGCCAAAACCCCATGAAGGGTGCCGGCCATAGCAAGAAGAGGGGGGGGGGGGGGACAATATCTACCTAAGTATGGGCTAGATTTGGTCTTGGAGTGGTCTTGAGATATAAGTCAATCAAATAGTCAATCAACCCTTCAAAATGTCACACCAAAGCATAGGAAAATGAGTGGCTAGACCTAGGGATGAACCCCATGGCCGAATGGCTTATTTGCCTTGACCTTTTCCTTTCTTGCTCACACACACATGCCCATCCTTCCACCCCACACCTCTCGGCCTTAAGCAATTCTCTATACCCTCACCATTGTTTCACTTTCTTCAACCTCCTAAATCAAATTATCTTAAGTCTAGTGGAGCTAGGAGTAAGTGTTCTTGAAAAGGAAAATGCTTTGTAAAGAGGTAAGTAAAAACTTTAAGTAGTTCAAGTATAGAAACCTAGAGAAGAACACACACACCATGTTCTTGTGTAGAGATTTTCTTTATAAATACCATGTTTTTAGATTAATCTAATGAGATGCTTAATATATTTTCAGATTTCATTTAAGCTAACTAGGAGTATTATAAGTATTTCTTATCTTGACTTTAGCAATTCTAGTAATCTTTTAAGGGAATTTGGTTGTGTTGTTTGAAACCTTACTTGTTATGTTAAAAGGAAATTCTTTAGTGGAAATGCCATGCTTAGTTAGATATGAACCCATGTCTAAGCTTATGATTCTCTAAGTTTGTAAATATAAGATGATGTGTGGATTTAGTCAACTTATTTTAAAGAGATCAACATGATATGTGGATTGAAGAAATGCATGCATGAATGAGGTCAACTTGTAGGATATTGGATAATGTGAGCTAGATTGCTTGAAAGAAATGTTTTGTGTTTTTGGTGGCGAAATACATGTTTAGTTTAAGTATCTTGTTAGATTAAAGATTATATTATGTTGTGGATTCAAATATTTTGATACAAAGGAAGAATGTGATATGATCACCGTGATGAGTGTTGATGATATGTATGCATGCTAAAAAAAAAAAAAAATTAAAATTAGACTTGGAGTTGAAAAATGGTTGATTGATGCATATTAGTGTTTTGATTTTCAAGGATTATTGGGTTGAGCTTACTTATCCATTCTTATGTTATATTATGATTAAATCTTGAATATTTGGAGAAATTAGAGGTATGAGAACTAAAGGAAATTTAATAGCATAATATTCGGTTTTTTGCATGAAGGATTAAGTGAACTATGTTGATGAAAAAGAAAGGTGAATAAAATGACAAACATAAGGACCCTAGGTTTCGGCCAAGACATGTTTTTAGTGTTAAAAATATTCAAGTATTTTATTGAAGTTAAATTAGACCATTTGGAGAAGAATGGGAGAAGAAAATACTAGGAATTACTGAGGGAGGGTTTCGGCCCAACCCTAGTAGGAAAGGGCCGAGCACTCCTAGATGTATGTAAGGCCCAATAAGTGTTTCAGATATAAAAGAAGTGAAAACTATATAGTACTTGGATTGTGAAAGTGCTTGACGCATAGTGTATGCGTGTTCGTCTCACGAATCGCATGATAAGTGTCACAAGTTGCATGTCTCATGCATAAAGCACGAAAACCATATTTTTGAGTCAAACATGTTTTTAAAAGAAAAGAAAAGGATTAAAGTTTTATAAGAACCCCAAAGGCTGGGATGGGGTAGTGCCCAGTAGAACTCCCTGTTCACTTAGGAGTATCTAAAGTTGAGTGAAAGCCGTTGGGTCGACAAAGAATTGTCGGCAGACCATGTATGGCTCCAAAATGTATCCGGAACGTAATCGCACTTAAAGCTAGTGGGTGCCTACAGGACGGTGTTGGCTTTTGCCTTATCGATACAGAAAAGTTTGTAGTCGCTTGGTGAGTGATCAATCGCCGAGTGATGAAGGGAGCGAAATGTAACTACTTAGGTTTGATATGGTCACTGGGTGCTACGGTAACTAGTAGGAACACATGGTGTGTAGGGGAATCGTGCGGTGTCAAAAAAGATGTCATGACGAAAAAGATGGGCTTTCGAGCCATATATGATATGATATGATAAGTGACGCCTAAGATAAGAAAAAGATGTAAAGCATTTGAAAATATGAATTTTGAAAAGAAGTTCAAACATTTTGTTTTATGAGGTTACAAGCAAACAAATGAAAGAAGTCAAAGAAAACAAGCAGAAGAAAATGACATGAGCATGAGCATGAGTATATGCATAAGTAAAGTCATAAGTCTCATAAGCATGATGCACATATGAATGTTTGTTATTCGCTTAACTGTATGCTTGAAGTGCTTTTGTTGAAATATGAATGTACTTACTGAGATTTCTTCTAAAATCTCACCCCTTTTATATGTCTCTACTATCGACTCTCTTTTTGGGACAATAGAAGTAGTTGCAGGTGATGACAACCCAATCGAGTATGATTCCAGGGACGACACCTCGGACCTCCAAGAACCTGACTGAGTCTGCTACAGTTGAGTCGGTGACTCTTGGCTTACTAGGCCGATGGGCGGGGAAGTCACTGCCTTTAGCGACGTATATATTGGCAGACCTACGCCCTACTGGGTGTTGTTTGGTCCTTGGCATAAATGATTCCCTCCACTTGGGACGCCTGTATGAGTCATCCTTCGGGATGAGTTATGAAGTAGAGCCGACCTTAGATCTGGATCGTTTTCGTTATGACCCTGATTTCAAGGAGATGAAGAAAGAGCCATTGGATTAGGAAAAAGGGCAAAGGGAAATCGCTTGTGCGACTTTTCTATTTACTGTTTATATTTTGGGCTTCCGTTGTTTTGGAAGAAAAGGCAATTGTGGATAATCTCTGTGTTATATTAATAGTAATGAAGTATTTTGGGATATTAAAATTGTTGAGCCATGTGATTACGCTTAGAAAGGTTTGACCTTTATCCGCTGTGAAAACCTTTATGCACTGCTTTTATTTAAAAAACAAAAATATAAACAATAAGACGATGGGTGAACTTCCCTGCGATGCTCATCCCCGACGTCTCAGTTTGGGTACGATCCCAAGTGCAAGCGAGGGCGTCGACAAAATGCATGCTTGGTGAGTTAAAGTTAGAAACTTGAGAAAAATAGAGATGATGCAACTATGGGTTTTCGGATTGGAAAACTTCTAGGGTTTAAATTTGTTGTAATTAACTATCCTTTCATGTAATGTTTAAGCTTCAAATGTTTGGAGAACTTAGAAGAATAAAAACTAGGAGGATGCAATGGTATGATTTTCGATTTTTCCATAGGTGATTGAGTGTGCTATTTGGTTTGAAGAGAAGAGATTTAAAATATTAAATCTAAGGGACTAAAGGGTTTCGGTTTAACCCCTTTTGTGAAGCTAAAACTATTTCAATAATTTTACTAAGGTTTAATGAGTATGTGGAAGAGAATAGAAGGAAGAAACCCTAGGTGGTAATCAAAGAGGGTCTCGGCCCAACCTTAGGGGTGGAGGCTGCGCACCCCACTCAACCCATTGGACCCAATTGTGTGCTTATGCATGAATGGTAAGTTGAATGATGTGATATTTGACTTATAAAAGAAAATGGCTAAGTGGACACTCGGGTTCATCTCGGGTTATTCCATGATTAGTGTTAAGGATTTGCATGTCCCATGCATACAGCACAAAAATCATGTTTTGAGTCAAATATGTTTTCAACAGAAAAGAATTTAAGTTTTATAAGAACTCTAAAGGCTGGGATCGGGTAGTGCCCTAATGGAACTCCCTATTCACTCAAAAGTAATTCAAGTTGAGTGAAAGCTTCTAGGTTGACGAATAACAGTTGGTGGACCATGTATGGCTCCAGAAGGTGTCCGGAGCGTGGTCGCACCTAATGCTAGTGGGTGCCCATGGACAGTGTTGGCTTTTGTCTTACCGTTATAAGAACAAAGTTGTAGTTGCTCGGTTTGAGTGGTTACCAAATAATGAAGAGCGGATAGCGTAGTTGTCCCGACTTGAGTAGTCTACAGGTTTTGCGGTAACGCACAACTTATTCACTTAGGCTTGAGTGGTCACTGGGTGAGACGGTAACTAGTGGGAAGCACACGGTACATATGGGAACTGTGAGGTATCTAATAAGAAGTCTTGATAAGAAAGAATGACTTTCGAGCCCTAAGAATGATATGAATATGTTAAGTGATGCCTAAGATAAGAAATGTCGAAAAGTATACGAAAATGATGTCTTTTGAAAATATGAGTCAAGATGATTTTGTAACATGATTTTATAAGCAAGTGCACGATTTAAGTTAAAGAAAGACAAGATGATGAAAACTGACATGAGCATGTGTATTAGTTAAGTTATGAGTCCCATGTTGCATAGTGTGTATACGTTTGTTTGTTATTCACTTGAAGATATGCTTGAAATGCTTTCGTTAAAATATTTATGTACTTACTGAGATTTTTCGAAATTTCACCCCTTTATATTCTCACTATCGTTCCTTATTGGGAAATGATAGAAGTAGTTGCAGGAGAGGATGGAAGTGGAGATAATGAGGACCGGGGAGACTCTCCAGACCTTTAATGGTCTAGTGACCTCACCTTCTTTTGATGCAGTGACCCTTATCTTGTACAGCTTGGTTATAGAGGAAATGAGATGGAAGGTGATCCATGAACCCCCCGGATGGTAATGCACTGTGTGACTCTTCCAATTTACGTCCAAGAATTAATGTAAACTGAAAGGTCAGAATAGGTAACACAAGGTTATCTACCCTTCATACGTATCATACATAATTTGCATGCATCTAACTTACTAATCATGCATCATGAGTACTACAGTGGAAAAATGTTGATTTCTAGAAATGCAAAGAAATCTAACTTTGCATGTAGATCACATGGCCCAACATAACTAAACCTTTAGCCATATATATATATATATATATATATATATAATAACATCACATCTCCATTGTTCATAAATTTGAGATTCAAAATACATAAACACAGTTTCTCATTTCTTCCTTAGGCCTCTACATCAAACATGCTCTTTCTTAGCATCTTTCCATATAATTGTCTGATGTCCTTCATCACATGCTCAGAATAAGAGGCATTATATCAAACATGGATCAACATGGTGAGAGAATTTAGTGGGCCCCTCAAGGCTTATCGACATCTCTCGGGGAGTCCGGTCTTGTGGGTGGGTCATAGTTACCTGCAACCAAATCTATCATTCCGAAAGGAATGATAGGAAAACATTCAAAAAATGAAATTTCAAGGAAATCTCAGTAAGTGCATATATAACATAATAAAATCATAATAATGTTCATGGATAACCTGT
>CM072546.1:6303345-6321776 GCA_036898215.1 Platycarya strobilacea
AAAAGTGCCCCAATAAGCCACCTTTAGCGACATTTTTAATTGTGGCACATTCAAAAACGCCACAACAACCCTCATTTCTTGTAGTCTTTATATTAATTATAAGGATGTCATGTTGCATGTCATGCGTAGGCACGTGCTTAATTGTTTGGGTCCTCTCTAATAGTAATAAGGATGTGATCTTTCTCAGAAAGATGGTGAAAAGAGGTCTCTATTCACTTTTTTGAGCAATCAAAGGTTCATTATCTTGTCGCGCACCACATGTTAACATACGCGCACCACATGTTAACATACGGAAAATGTATTGAGACATTCTCATACGTACAAGAGATCACTAGTTCAAACTTTTTAATTGTTCTCTAGCTATCTCTCAGCCAAACATTAATCCTCAAGATAATTAACGTCATCTGCAACAACAAAATTTAGTTTGAATTCCAAAATATTTTTTAATGTTCAAAAATATATCCAAACTTAATTAACTGGTTCAAACTTAGTTTGAATTTGGAAATACTGTTAGGTGGTCCACTGGTCCGATTTGATTAATTGTTGACTGCATTGAGATCAATTAATTCGTGGGTTCGGTCTAATTTTAATTTGAGTCTAACATTCAGATATTTAACTTCAAACCATTAAACTTATCTCAACGCAAAACTTCTTTACATGTAAGACCCACATTTTTTTTAACTCAATACCTTTTTACACACGAGATTTACAATCTTTTTTAAATTCTCATAAATATATCTAATATCATTTCATTTTGATATCTAAATTATTCTAAACACATCTTAAATTCCCACAAAATTAGTTCATTATCTCAATTTATTATTATTTATAAAAAATTCAACTCATCTTTTAACTTAACTCAATATCCAAACTTTCAATTAGAGCCTTAATCGTAGTAATGTTATCTTGTCATCTTTTGGATATATCTACAACACCTATAAATATTTAATAACAATCTCACCTAGGATAAGTTGAGAATTCACAAAAATATTTGTGACCTCTTCAAAATGAATGAACAATAACCTACAGTACTAAAAACTTCGTCGGCCTAGTTAACTAGGTATAAATAGGGCTGTAAAAAGACCGAACCGGACCGGCGGACCAGACCGGACCGGTTGTCCCGGACCGGGACCGGACTGGACCGGTTGGAGTTCGGTCCGGTCCGGTCCAAAAAATATATGGACCGAAAAATTCCGGTCCGGTCCCGGTCCAAGGAGTTCATCCCCCTGGACCGGACCGGACCGGACCGAACCCCTAGAATTTTTTTTTTTTAAATTTTAATTTGTAAATATATGTATATATAAATAATAATATATAAATTTTAATATTAATATTAATATATATTACTATATAATATATACTCTTATAATATTGACATATAAATAATAAGTGTATTATTATTATTTAATATATTATTACTAATTTATCACTATTTACTAACATATAAATATATAATTACTAATATAAATTATAATAGTATTATTACTTATTAGTTATAGTTTATTAACATATACTAATGTAATAGTATTATTAGACTATTAGATTATTAGTTATAGTTTACTAACATGCTTAATATTTAATATTAACTAACATATTAATATATAATATATATACTTTTATATATTAACATATAAATAATAAGTGTATTATTATTATTTAATATATTATTACTAATTTATCACTGTTTACTAACATATAAATATATAATATACCAATGTAAATTGTAATAGTGTTATTATTTATTAGTTATAGTTTATTAACATGTACTAATATGAAAGTGTTATTAGACTATTAGACTATTAGTTATAATTTATTAACATACTTAATATATAATATATACTAACATATTAATATATAATATATACTTTTATAATATTAACATATTATAATTTATAATAGTTAAATTTAGACCAAAAAAATATTTGATCATTGTAAAATTTTATATTAAATTTAGCCCATTAAATCATATGGGGCACCCCTGGACCGGACCGGACCGCCCCTGGACCGAATTGGACCGGACCGGTATGGACCGAACTCCTGTTCGGTCTGGTCCAGGGTAAGAGAATTATTGGACCGAATGAAATCGGTCCACAAATTTCCCGGACCGAACCGGACCGGACCGGACCATTTACACCCCTAGGTATAAACCTCTCACACTTGTCATCGATAGACATGATATGACTCTAGGTTTGCTTTGTCACAGTATTCAAGAATATCCCGAGGAATATGGTCCGAAACCACTTAGAGAATTATTTGCACGACGGCTGTGGAGAATTATCTGACCATTAGTACTCACAGTGCCAAGGACGGACCTTTTTTCCGAGCTTTTCAACGAGACTATTATTAACATATTTGCGTCTCCAAGCCGCCGCGTCCACAAAGTTTTACGAGAAAAAAAAAAAAAAAAATTGGGGTGAAAAACAAATGCATTGTCGGCATCTTAGGAAAAAGCTACGTGGGTTCGGCGTCTCAATAGAGGAGAGGCCGAAATAAAAATACGCCTAATTAGGCATCTCACATGCGCCCCAATGCCTCTCTTGATTCTTGAACAATAGGGGCATGCATTTCTTATGTGATTTTGATTGACATTACGACCTCGTGACTGAGGAATATTATTGACCTTAAAATGTTGGAAAATCATACTTTGTTTATTCATTTTATACTTAATTTGATATTTCATGTATTTTGATTTTTTTTTAAATTTTTTTTGTACTTAATGATTAATTAAAAATTTATTATTAATATATTGATTTTTTTAATTTTTTTAAAAATATTTTAAAATAATAAAATAATAAAATAAAAATTCAATTATGTCTAACCTCGATCTCCTAGAGCAGTAAGATCCACACCAAAGGCTACACCCAAGGTTCATTTTGGACATGGGAAGGTGGGGTTGGAAATCTTATTATATTTTGGGTGATTATTTGAACAGTTTATTTCAAAAGTTTCTATCTAGAGTTCTAGACTTGAGACATTTGGAAAAATATGACTGAGAAGGATGGATTCTAAAGGGTTGGTTTGATTATATAAAATCATATTATTGTATCTCATTTCATATAATTTTTTAAAATTTTTATATAGAATATAATAAAAATTTAATTTTTATAAATCATAAAACAAAATTATATATTAATAATATTTTATTTAACTTTCAATAAAATATCTAATTTTATAATTTTATCTAACTGCATGATTAAACAAGGCCTAATTGCTTGTCATTAATTAGTATATGATGCCAATATTAACAAAATCAGCGCCGGAGTTGTTATAGATAACGGATATCCCACATCAAGGCCGCTAGAATGAAGATTATGACTAAAGCAAACCATAGTCAGTTTGATGGTTGATGGCTCCATCTTACCTATTTTATTGCAATTAACAAGTTGTTATTCATGTACTAACTGCTCTGCTTCCTGCACTGTTCTGGGATTACTTTCTGCCTTGTTGTTTTAGTTTCTGCTGTTTCATAGTCCATGGGAATTTGGAGTGATTAATCCAACCAAATTTGCAGAGTCGTATTGGCTCAACAAGGTGAATATAAAGACTGCAAATTAACCAAATTTTGTTTGATCATACAAATAGAAGCCTCAGTTTTCACCGGAAATGGTCTCGGGAAATTGTTTTATCCCTTCACGAGGACATTGATGACTATATACATAGACACAAGAACATATTGTTTTAGGCCAACCGCCGATTGATTGCTCAAAACATCTCCATTAATACTCATCAATTTACATATTCGCGAAAATGGTAAACAGAAACCAAAAAATGGTACAAACTACAGAAAAAAGAAGAGTCAAAAGCAGCAACGAACAAAAGGACACGAGCCTGCTCTATTCTACAGAAACGATTTTTTCTTTTTTTCTTCAATAGCAATCAGTGAGGCTAAAGTATTAAACTTGCTCACATGGGTGAGTCGAAGGAATGGAAGGAGTAGCCAAGTACGTGGGCTTGTCGTCGCCGGCCATTATAACAACGATTTTTGGCTCCGTATCAATCGCTGCGTCCATCGTCTTTGCCGCAGCTGGCTTGTCTTCGTTTTCGCCTGAGGAATTGGAAACACGTTTCCGGTAGGAGCAAACTAAAATGATCAATGCCACGGCGATAAGTAACAACGTTAGAGCTAGGCTCCCAAAGAGATATGGGATCGGAGACTTCCATAGCCGGACTCCGGTGACTGATGATGACGTGCTTGTAGCCCTCATATCTGAATCTGATGATCTCCCTCTTTTAATCTTTTTTTTTTCCTACTATTTTTTCTTTTCGATTTCTGTTTGGTTGTGCAAGTGCAAAATGAGCATGGTGGTTTATGCATTTATAGGGGAGGAGTTAGGATTGCTTGGATTTGGGTGGAAGGTTCCTTTTCGTTCTTTTTTTAATAATTCAATGATGTATAACAGGTAATGATCATCATGATTACTTGGTTGTGGTGTATTGCTTCGGAAAGTGATATACACTTAATATATTTCACAACACTTATATAATACGAGTTATAAAATAAAGATATTTCTGTAGATTATTTTATAAAATTAATACTATTTTATATAAATATCTCTACTTTACAACACATATTATATAATATATTATGCAAATCATTGTGGGTTTATCATTTCCCACTTTATAGTTATGATAAAATAAATTTCAATGTATCGTAAGATTATGTTGGTTCGTGAGTATTATCGTCATGTTCCGTGGTCTTAGCTCCCAGGCAAAATCTAAACAATTCCTGCTCTGATAGATGGTAGATGAGTGGGGTCTACAGCGCCTTAAGACATCTCCAATGCTTAAGTTAGTTTGTGTATAAGAAAGTAATATAGATGTAAAAATAAGGAAGATTGATCACATACCATTTATATGATAGGATATCTGGCTATTTATAAGATTTGTTCATTTCTAATCGAGTCGTTCGGGTGTCCGTGGCAATTGTCCTGTTGTTTAGTCAGTTCATTGTTTCTTTTGCTGACTTTGAGTAGATCTTCCAATCCTTCGGATCCTATCCTGGCATGATGTCCCTTCTTCCATGATAGATCAGTCCATCCCTTTGCCACAAGTGCATGTCTGGTCTTCTGATCTGTATTTTAATGCAATGAGAGAATACTTACTCAGAATTGACATGTTAAGGACTTCAGGCACCCTCGTTGGTCGTCACATTCAATGCGTTGTAGCAGTAACGGGTTTCGCATTTAATACGGAATAAGGATGTCTACATTTCCCGATTGTCTTGGTTGCAGCCTAGCTTTTTGTATTAGCCATTCCTTGTCGGATTTCCTTCAAGCCTCCTTTTACTTTCCACGCTGGTTATCTCATTCTCGTCCATCCGTAGTTGCTACCCTCTCACCACTCATTCCTCAGTACGAGAGCCTCCACTCACAATGAGTTTACTTGACTTAACAATATTTCTCATATATAATTGTGACATCTTGAGAGAGTTGTTAACGGTATCAAAAATATATTTATAATAAAAAATGAATATAAAATTTATCTGTCGAGAGGTGATGATTAATATCTAAATATTAGGAAAGACTGGTATATTAATTATCTTTAACTAAAAGATTTCCTATTTAGGCTCTGTTTGTAGTAAAAATCCATCTCAATTTATTTGAACTCATCTTCATTTCATTATTATACTTTTATAATTTTTTTATATAAAACGCAAATTCATATACACCTTTTTCAAATTCCAATACACATTTTTCAAATTTTAATATACATTTTTCAAATTTTAAAATAATAATAATATTAAAAAATAAATTAAACTCATCTCAACTTATCTCACATCTAAATTCAAACGGAACCTTAAGGTTGTGATTACTATATATGCAGGCAGTGTGAAGTTGTAAACACTTAAAATTATGTTTGAACAGTAATTATTTTTCTTTTATAATTAGTAATAACCATCATTCTTTTTACGGTTATTTTATCATTTATAATGTATTTCAATTTTTTTTTATCATTTTTTCAAGTATTTTTTTAGTATTTTTAATCATTAAAAAATAAAAAATATTAATATTCAATTTTTAATCATTAAATAAAATAAAAATATAAAAATATTAAATATAAAAAAATTTTAAATTAATAATAATCCTATCATTTCTCATCTATCAAAGTTAATTATTGTACGTCTTAAGTACCCGGCCGATTGAAAAGAGCTAGCTAGATGTTGCCGTCAAATTGTCAATTGTCAACCTAGCTAGCTAGCTAGTCGCGTTTAGTGACATGCTTATAATTGCCGTCAATTTTTTTCAGATATAAATGCTTATAATGTGAGATATATATATATATATATATATTATAATTTATTAAATTTGTTTACAAAATATGCACTAACAAATATAAAAGTTACATAATTTAAAAATTATAACTTATATAAAATTTACACTAACAAATTTAAAAACTATATAGTTAAAAATTACTATACTACAACTTAAACAAAATATGCATAACAAATTTAAAAGTTATATCAATTTTAAATTATAGTCATATTTAAAAATTTTAAATTTTAAATTTGGATCTAAAAATATATTTTTAATCACTTTTAGACCTAGGTAAAATTTTTAAATCTAGTTAAATATAATCAATTTTTTAAATAAACATAAAGCAGGACGAAGAGAAAATCTACCTTTCATTTCGTCTAGCAGGGCGGGTAGGGGTGTAAATGATCCGGTCCAGTCCGGTTCGGTCCGAGAAATTTGTGGACCGATTTCATTCGGTCCAAAAATTCTCTCACCCTGGACCGGACCGAACAGGAGTTCGATCCATACCGGTCCGGTCCAATTCGGTCCAGGGGTGCCCCATATGATTTAATGGGCTAAATTTAATATATAATTCTACAATAATCAAATATTTTTGTGGTCCAAATTTAATTACTATAAATTATAATATGTTAATATTATAAAGTATATATTATATATTAATATGTTAGTATATATTATATATTAAGTATGTTAGTAAATTATAACTAATAGTCTAATAACACTTTCACATTAGTATATGTTAATAAACTATAACTAATAAGTAATAACATTATTACAATTTACATTAGTATATTATATATTTATATGTTAGTAAATAGTGATAAATTATTAATAATATATTAAATAATAATAATACACTTATTATTTATATATTAATATATAAGAGTATATATTATCTATTAATATATTAGTTAATATTAAATATTAAGTATATTAGTAAACTATAACTAATAATTTAATAGTCTAATAATATTATTACATTAGTATATGTTAATAAACTATAACTAATAAGTAATAACATTATTACAATTTACATTAGTATATTATATATTTATATGTTAGTAAATAGTAATAAATTAGTAATAAGATATTAAATAATAATAATACACTTATTATTTATATGTTAATATTATAAGAGTATATATTATATATTAATATATATTAATATTAATATTAAAATTTATATATTATTATTTTTATATACATATATTTTTTTTAAAAAAATTAAAAAAAAAATGATTCGGTCCGGTCCGGTCCGGTCCAGGGGGATGAACTCCCTGGACCGGGACCGGACCGGAATTTTCCGGTCCATATATTTTTTGGACCGGACCGGACCGAACTCCAACCGGTCCGGTCCGGTCTCGGTCCGGGACAACCGGTCCGGTCCGGTCCGCCGGTCCGGTTCGGTCTTTTTACACCCCTAAGGGCGGGGGCTACTCCTCACCGTATGGTACGGGTAGCACCCCTAATATAAACAATATTGTGTGGAGGCTAAAATACCCAAATTACATAATAAAGCCACTTTATTTACTTTTTTTATTTTTTTGTAAGCAAGCTGCTTTATTTACTTATTTATAGTAAAGATATTAATTGGGTAATTTTCAACCCATAATAGATCATGAATAAGCACAACACTATGAATATTACACCCTTTTTCTTATAAAAGTAAATTACATTCATTAATAAGGGATATTACAATTGGATTTTAAACATATATTAAAAATTTATTAATAGCGTTTGTAGCTCCTCAATACACAAAAGTAATTGACAGAATCTAACCCTTGTTGTAAATCTCTCTAGATCACTATCTGAGAGATAGCATAACTTTATTCAAGACAGTGAAAAACCAACTTCTATATGTCCTATGACGGCATAGAGGACATACTCTATAGACTATGTGTCTGAGAGGCCTACTCTATGGACCAAAGGTCCTAGAGATCAAGTGTATTTTTTTTTAATAAACTAAAACAAATACAAAACAAAAATTAAAAAAAATGGAGAAATGTGAATTACATCATAGATATACATTTTCAACCTTGAAAGAAAACCAAAAAACAATGAGCGGTTGTGACAACACATGAGGGACACGCGCCGCTCTTGAAGGATGGCGGACAGTCGGGTCCCATGGAGCCGAAGGAGGTCCTAGCTAGACCCAGATGGGTAGTGTGTGGTGGCTATAAACCAACCCTGGAAAGGCGAGTTCAACCCATGTGCTGTTTCATTTGAGGTTGTTCTACCCCCATTTGATAGATCGACTCCTTGAATGTCCTACAGTGGGGCTTGTGGAGGATCATGGAGCACGGCTGCACGCCATAATCAACCAAGGCCAAAACCGAAACAAACTTGCCAATTTACCTGCAACCAAAATAGAAAAATAAGGAAGAAAATGGTAGGGGGAGAGGTAGAAGGAGGAGGAAAGCCCTAAGTGGGATGACTGGCCACTGGAAAACCTATCTAAACAATCGATAAGGAAATGACGAGAAGAGGTGAAATTCACAAAAAACAGGGAGAATGGAGAGAGGAGGGAGAAAGGGAATGTGGAGTTGAAGCTCCCACCCCCTGTGGCGGCTTCTGCTCTAGAGTTGTAGAGTTTTTTTTAGAGAATCTGGGGGCAAGAGAGAAAGCGAACGACATTTATTAATAACGGACGTTACAACTAGTCCTGAAACATACATTTAAGCTTACTAGAACATTAATAGCTCTTTTGTATATATAAGAGACTACATGATCTAACCCTTACTACAAACCTCTACAGACCATCATCTGAAAGACAACACAACTCTATCTAAGATAGAGTTGAAACAAACCTCATACCTGATCTATGACGGGATAGATGATACACTCTATAAAATAAAGTCAAAGAGACATACTCTATGGACTAAAGGTTCCAAAGACTATGTATTTTTTAATTTTTATTTATTCTAAAACAAAAAACACAACATAAAATAAAAATATGGAAAAAAAAAATGAATTACATCTTGAAAAGATCTAGATCCACATTTTCAATCTTGAAGGAAGATAAAATAAATCAAGAAAGTAACTGTAGTAGCACGTAAAAGACACGCATCACCTTGAAATAAGGCGCACGATCGAGTTGGAGGAGGCTGGCAGTCCTGGATCCAGAAAAGTCACGTGTGGTGGCAATAAATCATTGTTGGAGGTGACGTGTGGGTTTCATGCTCTCGTTTCTGACTGCATGTGCAGCTCACGCGCCACTCTGCTTGGCAAAGTTATTCCCCTAGCTGAAGGATCAACGATCGGCACTTTAAGAATCTTGTGGTAGGGCACGTGGTGTTATCTGAAAGTTGGAGAGAAACAGATCGGTCATTCACCATATACTACCAAAACAATCTACTTCACAACTTCAAAACTAGAAATCGTTTTTTTTTTTGGGGGGGGGGGGGGGGGGGGGGGGAAGCCGAAGCTTCTTCCCTGCATGCACACCTTGTTTTTTGTAGGGGTTTAGAGAGAAATGGAGCCTCTCTCTCAATGATTTTATCGCACAACTCTAGACTTATATGTTATTAAACATTACACTTACTAATCTAGGGGATTTTGGGAACTTAGATATATCATCTATTCTCATTTCAAAACTTCTTATAATCTCATTCTTAAATATTACTCAAACACAAAATATTTTTTAAATTTTTAGCCTATTATTACCAAGGCCGGCTTGATAAATTAGACAAAAAATTTTATTAAGGTTTTTTTTAATCAAAATAAGATAAAATAAAATAAAATAATTTTAATTTTTATATTACATTTTTATTTAAAAATAATGCCTATCATTTGATAAGTAAAATTATTAATTAAGATTTATACTACATTTTCAACTAATAATCAACTTAATCTTTATTAAAAAATTTCAATTTAAAGAAAATTTTATCAAATCTATTTTTATAACACGTGCTCTTGAATTTTAGGAATCGTTTAGAAACACAACTATTTTTATGTATTCTCATACATTCTCAAATTCAACTTTTTCTATCACGCAAAACCTAATAAAATATTTTAACTCAAATTATTTTACTATTATTCACAGATATTATGAGGAATACTTACAAAACTAATAATGACATATATAATATCTATTTGATACTTTTATTCTCTTATTAAGTTAATTAATATTTTTAATTAGTTTTTTTTAAATTACTTTAGACTTTTTTGGGAGGTCTATTTTTGTTAGGGGGCCTTAAGCAATTGTCCAAGTTGCCTAAAGGTGGAACCGGCCCCTGATTATTATAATTGTTACGTAATCATGATAATTTTTTTAAACTTTTAAATAAAATATAAAAAATATTATAACTTTTTCAAATTTTAAAATAAAAATTATATTAAAAAACTATATTTAAACCTTTTTTATAATATTATTATTTAATTTTTTCTTTTACATTAATTTTCTAAAACCTAATAAAATAACTTAACTTAAATAATTTTATTATTATTTAGGAATCATTTTACTACTATTTATAAATACAGATATCTTATATTGCCATCTTATTATCCAAACATGCCCAATATTCTTTATATACGTGGCGATTAGGTGGCCGGATGAGATCAAAGAAGATGATCTTAAATTCAAAAACGGTTCATATATATTTTTGATTCAAAGTGTGTACGTCCAGGTCCACATCATCATGTGGAACTTCGAACAACAAATGTCTCCCCACTACATAATGTGATCAGCAGTCAGCACAAGGACACTAAATAAGATTTATATACATGATCCTCATGTGGACTAATTTGCCACATATAAAATTACCACCTTAATTTTTGAAGTGGGATCGACCAATGTTTTTACTAAATAAAACCGACCAAAATCCTTAATTTCACCCTCCCAACATTATCCGTAGTGCCAAAATCCTGTGCTCTCCCTTTAGCAGCAATGCTAATATTGCTGTCCAACAAAAGGAGATGGCCCAGCATGGTGACGAAAATAAATTTTGCTTCCCAAGTCATTCAACAACTCTTATAAATCATTCCACTCGGCACTCATTAATTATGATCGACTGGTCCTGATCGAGGGGGCCTTAATGTCCACCAACCCACGATGACAATAAATAAATATATATATATATATATATATTGTTCTTTACATATATATATATATATATATGCATGCATGTTAAATTGAACACAATTTCCATCCCATTCATATGCAAATTTGAGAGAGGACTGAATTGATTTTCTCATTTTATAAATAAAAGAGAATTGTGAGGTTTTGGTTGAACTTGATTATTATCATGATCAGTGGTGGAATCAACAATTATATTGAGAGGGGGTTAATTTTTCTAATTTGTAACACATTTATGTAAAGAACAATACTAAATACAATCTTAAAGTATACAAATTCTACACTCTATTTGAAGAAAAAAAAAGTAAGATCCATCATTAAAAAATAATTTTTTTTCACCTGGATTCTAAATTTACTTAATTTTTTTTCAAATAGAATGGGTGGGTCTTGCACGACTGCAAATATCATTTTCTTATATAAATTAAAAAGAAATTGAAAAATCATAAAAACATAATTACAAACAATTTTTCATATAAATCAAATCTTAAATATATATATATATTTTGTATTTAGATTTTGGATTCCATATTAAGAAACGTAATATTGTATAATAAAAAAACTTTTAGATTCATATTAAGAAATTTATTATTTCTCCTAAACTTAATTTTAATTTTAATTTTAATTTTAATTTTAATTTTAATTTTAATTTTAATTTTAATTTTAATTTTGGAGAAGCCACATCCTTAAAAAAAATAATAATAAAATTGGAGAAAGACATTTCTAGGTATGTTGAAATTTTGAAAAAAAAAAAATTGAGAGTGTATGAAAATTATAGTTTTTTTGGGGGGCCATTTTGTATATTTGTAAAATTATGTATAAAATATAAGGGTAAATTTATAATTTCAAAGAAAATTGGCCCCCCTCCCGGCAGTGGTTCCGGCGCCACTGATGATGATGATATTGCATGTAAATCACGAATTGGTTTATTCTTTTCTGCTTTTCTTCTTCCTCCATTGTTTTTTCAATAAACACAATGAACATATTTTTCTCATGACAAACTAGAAGATGATATATATGCTCACTAGTATTTTGTAATTTGTTAATGTTCTGATTAGACTTGGACTAAAAAAATGGCAATTACAAGTGAACTTCAACTGTATTATATGCAAATTAAGGGACAAAAATTAAGTACTGGATCACAGTGATAACAAAAAATACATAAATTTTGATGGGGGAGATATATTATAGAGTTGCACCATGACTAGTTCGTTTGGCTACTTATAATATCTCAAATATTTTCAGAATATTTTACTATTATTTAATATTTTATTATTATTTTTCACTTACATTTTATTACAATTTATTATTTTTCATTACTCTTCGATATTGATCTATTGTTATTTCTTTTTTATTATTCATAAATATTCTCAACAGTATTTCTCACTATCCAAACATTTGTTTGTGAAGAAGAGATTCTCATTATAACTTGCTTGATAAGAATTGGATTGGGAATTATTAATTAATCGTAATCATATAGTTGGCCGCATGTCATCCGGCAAATCATCACTTTCACCCATAAGGATTAACGATTCGTCAAAGTAGGAAGCAATGGCGATTTTCCAGGGGGGAAAAAATTAAGAAAGAAAGAAAAAGAAAATTATAATGACTTGGGCCTTATCCTTTATCGATCATTTTCAAGCTAGCTGTAATTTCCACATGAGTTAATTTACGTACCATAAATATATATTTAATTTCCTCCGGCCCCTTTCCTTAGCCTCCGCCCTCATGGGATTCATATATCTGTGAAATGAGATAAAATTGCCTAATGTTGCTATAGCAATGGAAGGAACGAAGAAGAAGGAAGAGAGAGAGAAAGAAGTCCACCCTGACAACCTCAAAATTCAATAATAATATTGATGAGACGAATTTACTATTTGTAATGGAGGCCGCATCAAATAATTCCCTTTAATCTTTATCAAGAATAGGGAAAGGAAAATAGTTATAAATAACTAATTAATTGCATATAAAAGAATTATTTACAATTAAGAAAAACTATTTTAATTATAAGTAATCTTTTTAAATACAATTAATTGATTATTTATACTCTTTTTTTTTAAGTA
The DNA here is from genome assembly GCA_036898215.1 of Platycarya strobilacea. Taxonomy (NCBI): domain Eukaryota; kingdom Viridiplantae; phylum Streptophyta; class Magnoliopsida; order Fagales; family Juglandaceae; genus Platycarya; species Platycarya strobilacea. The sequence goes on from CM072546.1 coordinate 6,316,734, forward strand.
ATGAAAATGGCATGGTACTACAGCCACCATTATAACACGGAGATCCGTTTTTGGGTACCGTTAGTATATTTTCTTTTATTTTGTTTTTTGGTTTTCTTTTCTATCATTTTTTTAGTATTTAAAAAAAATTAAAAAAAATCATAATCTTATAGAATAATATTTTCTTACTAAGTCAAAAAATAAACTAAAATAAAAAAGAAAGCCCAACGGTGTACAGGAACGGGACACCCAAACTGTGACCCTATCTTTATCCATAGGAGAAATAGCGATTAAAGATTGGTTATATTCAAATTGATTAGGAAATTGATTAGATATATATGATCTGCAATGTCTTATCTCTTAACTTTTTTTACGGCGCTAATCAACGTTATAAATATATTGCAAATAGAAGAGTTTTCCAGCCACAAACACATACATAGTTCATGGTACATATATATATATGTATAATATATACCCATGATGAGATCAGGGATTGATGGGGAAGGGATGAATTAGCTGGTTCTGTCAATGTCAGTGATCGAGAAACTCATGATCAACAGCAATGTGGGGGTATATATATATATATATATATATTTATTTATTTACAAATCCTAGTGGAAATGAATTTTATATATCGTCATTTCAAATGTCTCCCACTACAGAAGTTGACGTATTAAGTGCACCCCCTTTAGACTAATCTGCCATTTTCCGAGAAAAAACCAACTCTTTTCACTTGCTCCTTTGTCCATTCCACACTTCATGTTAAAAAAAAAAAAATGTCCAATATTCCACACTAACCTATTCATAAATTAATTTCTCACGGGGCACCAATATTCACGTACAGTACTAGTGGTACCCATAATACATGCATTTTCGAGCAGCCACGTCTTTTAACCTAATCCTGTGGCGTATTAGAAACACAATTGTCATCCCCTCATGTCAAACTTAGTTGGCAAAGTAGCAAACTGGAAGACTCATATAAAGTAATTTATTAGGATAAAGGAAGACGTGGGTCTTCTTTGGTTTGTTAACTTGGAAGTCAGCTTATTCTATCTTTATAAGGTGTTTCTGATCCATTACCCACTACTTCAATTACTCCATGTTTTATAATTATATACACACACACAATCTATCTGGCCTTGAAGTAATGGCGGTGGACTGTGACAAAATGATCGCCATGAGAGAAAATATATGCACACCATTGACAAATTCATGTTATTTAGGAGGAAACCGATTATATCAAGTAGGAAAAAAAAACTTAATTCGAGTTTTCTGAGTCAGAAAATATGCCACGACTCGGCAATGAATCGAATCATTGAGGTTAATTAATTAAACTGAACTTATCTGTAACTTTCTGTAAAATGGCCAAAGTTTTCTTTTAGTATTGTCTAAGTGATCTTGCTGTGGTTCTTTTTATTTTCTCAAAGATTCTCAAGTGCTTCTTAGAATTAAGTTTCTCATGCATGGAAATGGAAACGGCTGATTCATAAATAATTAACATGGACCAAGAAAATTGAGAATGTTCGATGAGGAGTAGAAAAAGATAGCTAGCTGGGGGCAGATTGATCAACGCAAGTCAAAAGTTAGTGCTCTTCTGATGTGGCCTGATTTTGACGCTAAAAAGTCCCATTGATGAAGATGATCTACTCCGGTCCAAAAATATTATCTTAGTTCAATATAATATACCTTAATTTCCTTGCGTTCTGACTTAAATTCTTCTGATCTATCACCTTATCCCTTAAACTAACAGAAACGCGCTACGCTAAAAGTAGCATTAAAATTAGTCGTGACTATAAAAAAAAAAATAAGTATTTATGATAAATTATTTATGACTAAATTAATTAATTATTGTGAAAATAAACTTATTTAAAAAAAATAAATATTTTAATAAAAAATAATTAATCACAAATAACTAATTTATTTGTAGTGCGTACTATATATAAAAAAAATTAGTGGTGAAAATAACTTCAAACCAACCGTGGTAAAGAAATCAGAGCTATAATGATTGGTGGGTTTTATCTGGGATATATATATATATATATATGGAGATGCAAACTGTTGGAAACTTTCTTTGATCTACTTCAAATTGACATGAATTATTGTAGGTTTTTTTCTTTTTTTGTTTAATTTGGATAACTAATTATAATTCAGATTTTCTTGTCCAGATGGGATCATGAAATTAATTTCTGAATCACAAATTACTGCATGCATTTGGACAAAATCATGATCTCGTTCCGTTTCTGTTTTTCCCTTCTTAATTTGAGCTTTCTCTCCCCTTTATTTCTTTTGAACTTGATTGTTTGGCTGAAGGGGAAAAAAACAGAAACAAAACGTTTTGGAATTAAAGTGAAAGTAAGATTCTAGCTGAAGGATCATCGAATTAAGAAATTAATTTTAGTTTGTCGGCTTTGCCGACGACGTTGCTTCCAAAGATGCACAAACTAAGTTCGCTTAGCTTTTAAGCTACAACATCAGTTCATCATGATATACATGATAATCATTCTAATCTTGGTTTTGTTATTACTTTTGGCCATGGAAAGATCATTATAATTTGGATGATCAGCAAGTTGATGATGATCCCATGCATGCAATAGTCTGCAGAAAAATATATATAATCGATCAAAGAAAAAAAATGAAAAATGAAAACAAAACTAAGAATAAAAAGATTAATAGATACATTATTTTAGTTAAAACTCATTAATTTCTACAAATTCTCGCTAGCTGAAAGCTGATAAAAAAGCCTAGATCAGAAGACTACAGCAAATTCTAATGCCATGAAAAGGAACAGAAAATACAAGTATATATTAACTAATCAACTCGCATATATATATATATATATATATATGCGTGATGAGTAGTATAATTAAGAAACCCAATATCTTAGACTTGTTCATGATCAGCAATATGCAGGGATGTACTGGAAGAGACGGGTTTGGCCAAGTACGTAGGGTTGTCATCTCCAGCCATGATGACAACCACCTTTGGCTCGGAATCCACAGACATGTTCATTGGCCCTGCTGCACATATTTTTTCTTCAGCATCTCTCGGCCGCCGGCGGGATGAGTCGGACAAAGAATATTTACGATAAGAGCAAGCAAGGATTATCAAGGCCATCGCAATGAGTCCCAACATGAGTGCTAGGCCGCCAAACAGATAAGGAATGGGAGTGTTCCAGTTTCCGATCCCGGAATCAACGGTTGTGGTAGAGTTGTTTGCAGGCCACATTTTCTGATCACTGTGATCTTCTCTCTCTCTCTCTCTCAAGCTTTGCCAAGATATATATATATATATATTATATTTCAAATATTTGATGTGGAGTTAGGTTGATGATGATATTGATCTTGCTTGTATTTATAGCAAAAGGCTAAAGTTGCTATGTACAGTAATATGGATTAGTACAAGGAAGTTTCATTTTGATGGTATAGAAGTACAAGTACGTGAATGCCCATTGTTTTCATTTTTCAAAAAAGCTGCGTGATTTATTCTTTCTCGTGCTTCACTAATACTTTTGTTTTGTTTCCATTAGAAGGGACGTTCTTGAATCTTTGTTTGTTGGTGAATGCTTTCCAATTATTACTATAATTTCCCCTATATATTTATTTATATTTATATTTATCTGTTAATTAGCTCCTAGCTAGTTAGTACTTCCTTTTAATTAATTTGTTGCTGCGCATTTCTTGACATTTTATACTTAAAAAGAAATCTGATAAAATCAATCTTATAAATTAACGTAATTTTATAGAATATATTAAATTTATTTTATAATTTATTAAATATACGGCTAGTCATGAAATTATACATGAAGTCGGCCATTTCAAATATGTTTGGAAAGAAATCTTTCTCAGATATGTTGTAATATTTATATTTTTAAAAGTTCGCAATTAAGAATACGCGGTTTAATTAATTTCTTCCATGAAAATGAATATTTGCGTTTTGCGTTTTTATTAACAAAAAATGGTACAAAGAGATTATTTTTGAAAAAATACATGAAAATGTGTACTAAAAAGGAGAATTTTAAACGTCCAAACAAGCTCGCCTATTAAAAATAAAAACTGAGGTTTTAGAAGCCGTTTGGGAAAAAGATTTCTTCAATTAGTTAATTGTCAGAACTTATGTGAGAGAGATTCGGGAAGTAACTCTAAGTAACTCTCACATCATTTATATTTTATATATTAATGCTAGAGTAATGCCACCGCTTCATGATCTCATCTATTCTTTACTACTTTTTCAAGTTTTTAAATAAAAGATAATAAATAATTTAATTTTTTTAAATAATTTTTTTAAATCTTAAAATAAAATTAATATTAAATAAATATATTATAACAATTTTTAATTTAATTTTTAATTTTTATTCCATCTTATCTATAAAAACAAATAAGATCATTTCTCCTATTTAAAATTCTCAAATTCAGACAATAAGTTGGCTCTCTATTTTTTTTTTCTTAGGCAATGTCTTTACATACCATCCCGATCCATTAATACATGCCTGAAAAAAGAAAAGAAATTGGTAAATTCAAATTCTTTTTATTAAAAAAAAAAAAAAACCACTAACTCGTTGGATTTTAGTGTGCATGTCATGATGATCAACTTACTCGTTTAAATATTCAGGTAATATGAATGAAGCAACACCGATCGAGAAGGAAAAGAGGAGTGAATGCGATCTTGTTCCATGGTGGCTAGCTTTTGCTTATCCAATAACACTAGGACCCACTAAACGTGTGATCTCGACAGCTCAAATATTCCATAAATTTTTTTAGGTTCACCTCCATCATCATGTCGTCGGAAAATCAAAATTAGCAACCAAGCTCTCTGCCTTTTCCTCTCGTAGAAATTTCTGTTTCTTTGGGATATATGGAAAGCACCAAATTCCTTATGGAAGTAGAAAACAGCATATCCTTAGCAGAAAGAACCAGAATCTCTTTGCAAAGAAATTTTAGAAGAAACCTGCATGCAGTTTCCTGATCTCGCTTACTCGGAAATTTCCTTCCAATATATTCAGGAATAAAATGATTTTTCTCGACATCATGTTTTAGGAATAAAATGATTTTTGTTTATGTTAGGCTT
>CM072546.1:6321876-6536876 GCA_036898215.1 Platycarya strobilacea
TAAAGTGATTATTTTGCTAAAAGTAAATTTTAACTCGATTGTGTCTTTTCCAATCACTTTTGCGGTAGAAGAAATTTTCATGTATAGTTCAATCTCGTCACCAATCTTCTCATATTTTTTGAAGAGATTTTTTATTTTTACAAATATGACAAGTTGCACCAATATTGATCTACCAACTATAAATATTGAATACCATATTGACTTTAGACACTACAATAATAAGATTCTCTTTAATATTGTTAGCTTACTCTTACTTATTTCAAAGGCTATATTCTTTGATGTAATGTCTTTTGCTTTTGTAGAAATAATAATCTTTTTCTTTTTTAAATTACTGTTATTCTGTTTGTTAAAAATATGAGTATCGATCCGAGGCTTCTTTCTTTTCTTGTTATCTATTCCAACAACATTAGTTGATTTATCTATTTATGCACTTTCTTTAATTTTAATCACAATTTCTTATAATAAGAGTGTCCCTAAATAAATATAGCTAGCATGATAAATAACATACAAAGGGGTGTAGAGACGTATATTAAGGCTCTGTTGAGATGGTAAAATAAGATAAAATGATTTTAAATGTAAGATAAAAAGTTAAATAAAATATTAATAAAATATATATTTTTGATATTATTTAAAAAATTAAATTATATATTAGCAAAAAATTATTATTATTTTTTCTGTGTCATCAGTATTGCTGCTTATCAACTTAAACTCATAATAATTTTATCCTACAAAAATTATTATAATTTAAATCATTATAATTTGAAATTTATTATAACCACAAAAAAGATTAAGAAAAAAAAATATTTATAAATTGATGCGATTTTATAATATTTTAAATATACTTTATAATAAAAATAATTTTATAAATAGAAATTTATACGAAATTATGTTAGGGTATAAAAATTTATATAATTTAATTTAAATTTAAATATATATTTTTTTATATGTATCCCTCTCCCTCCTCTTTCCCCTTCTCCTTCTTTACTTCTCTCCTAAAAGATATTTTTAGTTGGCCATGTAATTGACGTGGGCAGAAACCTGTAGCTCACGCTGGAGTTGCCGCCAAATTACCGGCAAAATCGCCGACCAAAAACTGCACCCGACACGTGAATGTCCACGACATCACCCAATATTCACATGCGAGTGAATAAAGCCCCGCACCGTACGGACATCCCTAAAAATGTTAAAAATAAGTCAAAACCAACACGCACAGTCATCTCACAGACACTTACACTGCCCACACGCGCACATACATGTGACCGTGCTGTATAGCCAATGAAAACCCACCACGTCAACACCAATACCTTTTACGCTAGCATTTTGTAGGCTAACCAACTGGGTTAAGTAACTTAAGTTGAACATTGGCAGTGAGTTGTTTTTCAGTGTTTTCCCATCTCTCTCTGGTTTTCCTTGGTTGTTGGAAGGAGGCATCTGTTAGTTTGTGTTCGTGAATACAAGCTTGTGTACCATCTTATAATCTTTTCTTTGTGTTGCTTAGTGAAATTTGAGAATATTGGAAGAAAAATGGATGATGAATATGCTAAGCTTATCAGGAGGATGAACCCTCCCGGGTATGTCGCAGAGTCTTCTGGTTGTTCGTCCTTATGAAAATTATTGTCTTCTGAGAGAGGCGCCGGGGTGGGTTGGATTTTTTTTTTTTTTTTTAAGGTGGTTGGAAATTTTTGTGTAGTACGGTAAAAGGGGTCCTTGGATTCTCTCTTTTGCTTCTCAAAATCATTATGGTGACGCAAATCAATTGTCTTTTGGCTGTTTGGGTTATACTGAGGATGTCGGTTGTTCTAAGGGGGTTGTGGTCTGTGATTGAAAATTTTGAGTAATCTTGTTGAAGGTTTTTGAGCTCTCTTTTGCCTCAAGTACTGGGTTCTTAAAATTATTGTCCTGACGGAAAACTTACTCTTGAGTTTTGCAGAAGTGATTCTTTTGTCTTGGTTATTGGTATGAGTTTTTGTCCTTTTGAAGTATTGGTATTTTTTTTATTGCTGCCTTAGAAAGTAGAGGGAAGCAAATCTAAAGCAAATTTATAAGACTACATGGTAGAATAAATATCCAATTTAAGTGTGTGTTTTACAATTATGAGGTTAGTTTTTCATTTTCTGAGGAAGTGGAGAGCATAACATTAGTACTTTCAATCTTTCCCTCTTTCATTTTCTTTATGTTGTTCAAGAATTTAAGGTATTTTAAGTAATTTTCTTTCAGGTCGATTTTTCTTTTCCTCTTTTCTTGTTGACTTTACTGATTTGTAAGAACTGAATTGTTAAAATCCTCACAAGTTTTCTTCGTCTGTCTACTCTCTTTTTGCCGGTCGTGCCAAGTTTGTTCCCACAAATCGCTTCTGAAAGTACAAATTTTGGGTGAAAGTTACCCTCTTCAAAAAATCTTATGGCTACTGCATATGATTCTGCTGTTCCTTGAGGAGGGGGGGGGGGGGGGGGGGGAGAGAGAGAGAGAGAGAGAGAGTGTGTGTGTGTGTGTGAGTGTGAGTGTGGAGGAAGTGGTTGATGTTTTATCTGGTTTACCTCTTGTTATTGCAGAGTGGTGATCGACAACAATGTTTGTGAGGATGCGACTGTTATCCAGGTAAGGGTCCTCCTCTCTCATTCTTAGGTGGACTTGAGAAAGGAATTGTTCTTTGGTCTGTTTTGTTTTTGGTTGTGGAGTGAAGGGTAAATTATGCCGAGGGGATTGAAATTCCAAGGAATTAACATAGATCTAGGTTTTAGATAGTGGGTGTTAATTAGTTCCTGTAATTATCCGATCCTGCTGAGTAAACTGGACTAAGAAATGGAATTTCCTTTTAGGTTGACAGTGTAAACAGACATGGGATTCTCTTGGAAGTTGTGCAAGTGCTTACCGATATGAACCTTGTAATAACAAAAGCACACATCTCATCTGATGCTGGATGGTTCATGGATGGTATGGATTCTGATTTAACTTCCTGGCTTTAATAGAGCCCAGAGTTTCCTCACTGTTTCTCATATTTTCTCTCTAAAATTTTATTTCTTCAGTGTTTAAGGTGATCGATCAAGATGGGAACAAAATCAGAGATAAAGAAGTCATTGATTATATTCAACGGGTATGAAATATCATATTAGTGCCCTTCATCTTAAGTATTATTTTCAAAGTGTACATCTGGTGAAAGCTTAAAATAAGAAACATTTTAAGCTTATGATTTCTTTAGTTTTTTTTTTCCCCCTTTATCAATATTGTTTTTGGGGGAGGGGGTGTAGATATATTTTTGTGATGAACTAAGTTTAAAAGGAACAAAAAAACTCGTCACGTCTCATGTTATTTATCAATTTGGCAGAGACTTGAAAGTAATGCCAGCTTTGCACCCTCATTGAGAGGGTCTGTTGGGATAATGCCCTCGGAAGAGTATACCTCAATTGAACTCAGTGGTACTGACAGGCCTGGCTTATTGTCCGAAGTGTGTGCGGTCCTTACAGACCTTCACTGCAATGTGGTTAATGCTGATATATGGACACACAATGCAAGGGGCTGCAGCTGTAGTTCATGTTACAGATGATTCAACTGGGTGTGCGATTAAAGATCCAAAACGCCTCTTAACAATTAAGGAATTGCTTTGTAATGTCCTCAAAGGTGATGATGACTTGAAGACAGCAAACATGACCCTTTCACCTCCTGGAGTTACGAATAGGGGGCGAAGGTACATCAGATTATGTTGGCTGACAGAGACTACGAAAGAGCCGGAGGAACTGGGGTGGGAAGAATTGAGAACAAGAGCTCAAGGCCTCATGTAACAGTTTTCGACTGCATCCAGAAGGATTACACTGTGATTACTATGAGTTCAAAAGATCGGCCAAAACTGTTGTTTGACATCATTTGCACTTTGACTGACATGCAGTATGTAGTGTTTCATGGAGTGGTCGAAACGGGGAGGATGGAAGCCTTATCAGGTAAGATAAATTCCTGTCAAAACTTATGTCGTGGAATGTGACTGACACTCAAGGTTGACTAGATCATTATAAATGCATTGCAGCATAGATAATGGTCAAAAAAGAGATTGGCTAGTGAAAGCAAAACTTATGATTATGTTGAACCTGATGTGAGCTTCTTGAATTAGGGATGTGTTTTCTTGATTTTATCCTTGATGGAATCTTCGTCTCTTTTATAGGAGTTTTATATTCGACATGTTGATGGATACCCTATAAGTTCAGAAGCTGAGCGAGAACGTGTTGCACAGTGCCTTGAGGCTGCCATTGAAAGGCGGGCATCCGAGGTGTTTAGCAGACAACTTTCATGAGAATCTTCAATAAAATAAGGCATGCTTGCAATTACATGCTAAAGTATTTGGCTTGGTCATGCAGGGATTGGAGCTTGAATTGTGCACAGAAGATCGGGTTGGACTCCTCTCGGATATAACCAGGGTCTTCCGGGAGAACAGTTTACGCGTTAAAAGAGCAGAAATCTCGACGAAAGGCGGCAAAGCCAAAGACACTTTCTATGTCACGGATGTCACTGGTAGCCCTGTTGACCCCAAGATTATAGATTCCCTTTGCAGACAGATAGGCCACAAGATATTGACAGTCAAACATAATTCAAGTACATCACCAAAGGCCTCTCAAGGAACTACAATGGGATTCCTATTTGGGAATTTGTTTAAAGCTCGAAGTTTCCAAAACTTCAAATTGATCAGATCCTGCTCTTAATATCTTCATGTATATTCTCAGAGGTACAAACTGTACAGACATATCAGAATGTTGCAGCCGGGACGTGTTCTTGAGGAGGCTGATACCCTTCAGAAGAAACCCATAAATCAATTCATACTGTAAATGGTATTGGTTGGGTTTGTATATTCTTAAAGTACATCAAGTATTGTACTGTGTTATCTTACAGAATAATTACATTGGTTGTACAAAGATATGAAAGACAAATATTGGTTGTACAAAGATATGAAAAGACGGTATAGATAATGGAACTCAATGACAAAAGTAATGTAAATTTTAGTGTACAATTGTGCTTGTTTGGAATTCAATAGATTCAATGGTGGTATCATCTGTGAGGCTTATGCTTAATACTGTTTCAAATCAAATAAATTATAAAAAATGGATATTATTATTTCCACCCTCACAAGATTTTGCACCCACATGATATTGACATCGATTTATTCACTTTCTAAATGTTCAAAGATAAAATAGCACCAACATCTAATTTTGACGGTTTAGATGAATTAATAAAAAAAAGTAGAATTTGGCTAACGGATGGTGCATATTGTTGCATGTACTAATATAATATATTTATAAATATGTAATGTGACCATTTTAGTAATTTGGAGTGCAGAATATAGTTTTCTAAAAGAATTAAATTACTACAAATTAAAAATTAAGTTCTTTCAAGATTATGGTTTATGTTGTGACAAAATTTGAACAATGTGATTTAGAATAAATATTAGAATTATATAATATTTTATTAAGTAGTGAAATTTTTTTTACTAAGACCTGATTTTTTTCATAAACCATCTCATCTCTTTTTAAATTCATTATTATATTTTTTTAAATTTTTGTATAAAATAAAATAAATAATTTAACTTTTTTAAATTTCAAAATAATTTTTTCAATTTTTTATTTATTTATAATAATATAATTTTTTTTTTAATTTTTATTCTATCTCATCTCTTAAAGCAAATAAGTTCTAAATTTATCTTAATATTTGTTGAGGCTGGCCGGGCGGCCCATAGTCAGCCCATCAGCTTAATGACGTTTTGAAGAAAAGTAAAGCATTCAGTTCGAAATCGAGGCCTTGGAAAGTTGGGAGGTTCGTCTCCGTTCTCTATTTCTCATGAAACCTTGTGCAACTGAGTTAGCAACCCAAATAAGCCGAGCTCTGATCTCCGCCTCGAATCGTACGAAACCTACCCGGACATGGAATCCTTCGCTGGAGCAGACGCTACACCGGCTCGGTTGCCGCGATTCGCTCACCCCACCACTCGTAGCCCGAGTCATAGATCCCTTCCTCCTCACCCACCACTCACTTGCACTCGGTTTCTTCAACTGGGCTCTCAGCAACCTGGGTTCTCCCACACTTCTCTCACCTACCAGTCAGTCCTCAAGTCTCTCTCTATTTCTCGCCAGTTCAATGCCATTGATAATCTCTTAAAGCAAGTCAGAGCCCAGAAGATTAATCTAAGTTCTTCGGTTTACCGTTCGCTGATTGCTTCATTGATCATAGGAAAAAAGACCCACAATGCCTTTTTGGTATTTAGCGAAGCAAGCTCAGTGATACCAGAAATTGGTCCTGAAGTATGTAATTCTCTTTTGGCTGCTCTTGCTTCTGATGGGTATTTGGAATATGCAGAAACGGTGTTCGATCAAATGGTTGTTAAAGGGTGTTTCTTTTAGCACTCTTGGGTTTGGTGTGTTTATATGGAGCTTCAGTAGAAATTCCCAGGTTGATAGAGTGTTAAGCAAGTTGGATGAGGTCAGGAGAGGCAATTCAGAGATTAATGGGTCGATTATTGTGGTCTTGATTGTTCACGGGCTTTGTCAGGCGTTGAAGGTGTTGGAGGCTAATTGGGTTTTGGATGAGCTGAGGAATAGGAACTGCAAACCTGATTTTATGGCGTATAGGATTGTCACGGAAGGGTTTTAGGGCAATAGGAGTGTGGTTGATACTGAGAAGGTTTTGAAGAAGAAGAGAAAGCTTGGGGTAGCTCCCCGGGCTGGTGATTATAGAGAGTTCATATTTGCGCTGGTTTCGGAAAGACGGATCTGGGAAGCGAAAGAATTGGGTGAAGTGATTGTTGGTGGGAATTTCCCAATTGAGGATGACGTGCTTAATGTGTTAACAGGATCAGTTTCAGCCACTGATCCCGATTCTGCCATTGTGTTTTTCAAGTACATGGTTGGAAAAGAGAGATTTCCTACACTCCTGACTTTGACCAATTTGAGTAGGAATCTTTGCAAGCATGGGAAGAGTGATGAGTTGTTGGAAATTTTGCGACTTCTGTCTCTTAATGATTACTTTAAAGATGTAGAGAGTTACAATGTGATGGTTTCATTCTTATGCAAGGCTGGCAGGGTGAGAGAAGCCTATGGAGTTCTTCAGGAGATGAAGAAGAATAGATTCGGACCAGATGTCTCATCTTATAACTCTCTGATGGAAGGGTGCTGTAGGGAAGATCTATTGCGTCCTGCTAAAAAGCTTTGGGATGAGATGTTTGCAAGCGGGTGTGAAGGGAATTTAAAAACTTACAACATTCTAATTCACAAGTTCTCAGAAATAGGTCAAGTTGAGGAGGCTCAGAGGCTCTTTCACCACATGTTGGAGAAAGGAGTTGTACCCGATGTTACAACTTACACGTCCCTCATTGGAGGGCTCTGTCGAGAAGCAGAGTTAGAAGCTGCCCGTCAAGTCTTCAACAAGTCTGTTAAACAGGATGTGGTTCTTGCACAGACCATATTGAGTACATTTGTTCTATCTTTATGCAAAGAAGGTACGTTCTTCACTCATAAAAGCATGCGTGTGGGACAAAATCCCATTTTCAATGTGTTGTTTTTCTTCCCATTCCATATTCACCCACAAATCCGTATGAGAGGAGATGAGAATTACATCATTAATAATTTATGAATATTAGTAAAATAGTTTGAATTAAGATATTTTGATGAGTTTTGAAAAATGAGAAAAAATAAATAAAGAACAATATTATAAAGTTAAGAAATTATTAAGTTTACTTTTATAAAATTAATCTTGTTTTAGAATTTAAAAAAAGTTGCATTATTTTTGTGTTTGTTTTGTTTGGAAGTTTAAAAAAGTTATAATAATTAGATTAAAAAATTGAGGATTTGAAATTGAAAAGTATTTTATATTTGAGTGATGTTTGAGATGTGAGATGTTGGCAGAAGAAAGTCTGGTTGTTGCTTCTAAATGATATCCCATACATTTGAAAGCTAAATAGCTGTGTGTTTTATGTTCCATGCAGGTCATTTTATAGCTGCTTCTAAGTTGCTCCGTGAGCTCACCTGTGATATAGGACATTCAGACTCCCATATAATTTTGCTAAAATGTTTGGCAGATGCTAGAGAGTTTTCCATTGCCATTGAGCACATAAAATGGGTCGAAAAATCTTCCCCTTCAACATTGCAAGTTATATATGCTGAACTTTCGGTATCACTTTCTTCTTCAAAATCCAAGCCAATTTTACAGTTTCTTCAAACAAGACCGGAATGTCTAGCATTGGGGATAGCATTCTGTAATTTGTTACCTGCAGTTTGACGCTCCGAAGAAATAGTGTTATTACACAAACCGCCCAAGCAATTGATGCGCCAAAGTCTGCAATAATCAATTGATCCATTTCTATAAGCCTCTGATGGGCAACATTGCTTTTGTAAATCATGAACGCATATGCAATCCATATAAACATACTGTTGTATTCTTTGTAGTATGGTGTTATCTTTTCTCTCTCTCTCTTTCTCTTTTTTTTCCTCAAGTGTTGTTTTTTTTGTGGGGGGGGGGGGGGGGGGGGGGCGGGGCGGGCATATATAGGTCGTTAATGGCTATAGCTATACATCTCACGCTGACAATGGTCTTAACTGTCGATGAAAGCAAGGGAAGGTCTAACATGGTATCGTGCCTGCAATTCAACGGACAGATACCTTATACAATCCTGTTATATAATTTTAAAGTCAAAGCACCCTTGTTAAAGGGAGAGAGATGATCAAGCGCCCTAACATCGTCTGATTGTCAATTTAACTGAGCAACTTCAATCCAGAAAATTGAGATAATTTACAAGAGATTAACAACGTGGGATTGTCAGTCTTCAAGGCCTTGAATCCAAGAAATTGTAATCCCATTGCAGAAGACTTTGAATCCAAGCAGACAGGAACACTTCGCCATGCTTGTATGCCACTGCCCGTCAGATGTCGGAACTTCACTCAGCATTAGTCGCTGAAAGCACCAGCAATTGTTAGAATGCTTATGAATGATGCCCCGGAAACAGCAGCATCACTGCCAGATGAGGTCCTCTGAAAATGCAAAATCTTTCTTTACAGATGCCCACCAACACAGTCAACTATTTGATTCCCAGTTGACTCATGCCTGCTTTCTGAAAGTTGGTCAAATTCTCCACATGGTTAATCAACAATGAGTAACCCAACATCCGAAAGAAAAAACAAATTATAAAATAGGAAAATTCTATACACCACACTATCATCTTACTCTCATCCTACTATATTAGATGTGACATATTTATTATTATTAAATAATTTTTTATCATCCAATGATAATAAATGTCACATCTTACATAGTGGGATGAAAATATGATAGGAGTATAAAGTATAGCATTACTCTATAAAATAATAACCTCCATCAGAAGATGCAATGCCTGGTGTCGCTCCTGTAATAACCTCACTGGTGTGGCTCAGGAAAAGCCTGGTTTGAAAGCTTATTTTATTGCTGGTAAAAAGCTGAAACGTTGAATCCCGCTGTCATAGCCTGCCGATGATCAGCAGGATTCCTAACAAACTGAGCATCTTCATCAACTGACAATGGGCCTCTGATAAGCCTTTCACCCACCAACCCTAACTGCTGTCTTGATGCCACAGATAGTTGCTGTACTGGCGATTGTTCTTGCTGAAGAAGAGGCTGCTGTTGGAACGAAATATGAGTTGGCCACTCTTGGACAGCATTCTGATCAACTTTTTTTTGGATGATCTGCTCAAGCATTGGATCGAGCTGGCGTAAAGAGTGGGAATTGTACTGTTGCTCATGCAGAAGGTGCTTTCTCAGTTGCATCGGATTAAAGAGGTGGTCTCCTATAGGATCTACCCTTGGTTGCACATATCCAGGATGAGATATCTGGCTATACAACTGCTGAATTTGAGATTGCTGCTGCTGTTTCTGCAAATTTGTTGCAAGGTGATGAACCTGCTGCTGCTGCCATTGATGCTGTTGCTGAAGCTCAAACTGCCGCTGAAGCACCAAGAGATCTTCCAACTTTGGCTCTGAATGATGAACTGGGAAATTGGGGTTCTTACTCTGAGAAAAAGCTAAACCAGAAGAATTCTCAACACCCAGTCCTGTAACATGTCTCAAGCGATGAGGAGATGGAAGATTCTGCTGTTGAAGTAACTCCATTTGCAACTTTTGTGGCACGTCTCTCCATTTACGTGCAAAAGCAGCATCTCTCAACACCAACGGATCCTCGTAAGCCATGCTTGATGACGTATAGGATGATTGAGCACACGTCAAGTCATGGCTATTTTTGAGCTCAGGCACCAAGAGGCCAAAAGGATGATACTTCGCAGTGCTATGATCTGGCATGCTAGTTTCTGAAATTTCATTTGCAGAGGATGCATGTCTGATAGAACCAGAAAATGAACCATGAGTGTCAGCTGAAGGTCTCCTCAAAGGGTTACAATTGCCACTTCCAGGCCTGGCGGGAAAGCCAACTTCTGTACAAAATCAAAGAAGAGCAATTAAGATGTCAATACTGGCAGACAATGGATGGCAACATAATGCCAGAAAACTTACCAGCGTCTTCTGTTACAAAATTTTGGAAGTTATGATCATCAGAAAAGTGGAGCTCAGAGTGATAACCATGATTAACATTGACACCTGAGGTAGTCTTGCGTCCAGATGAAGCACACTGTTGATCATTTATAACAGCATAGTCTTTGTAGCCATAAGCAGAAGTGGTATTGGTTATATTCTCCCCAAAGAAGCTTCCAGTAGCATCAGATGGTTCTAAATTCGTAACCAGATTACTACCAGAGGCAGACCTAGATCTATTTCTAAGATGAGGCATGACATCAGCAAGCTCTTGAAAAGGTGATCCAACAGGGGCATCCGACAAGCAGACAAGTAACTCAGTTCCATAATAACCTTCTTCAAACCATCTAATGATATCAATCCCCAGAAAAGGTCCCTGAATTTCCCCTTGAGGATCAAGATAATACAAACTCAGTTCCTCAGATGGGATAACACTTCCTAGTAGATGTATTTCCTTATTGCTATTTACAAGGTGCTGATCACTGCTTGCAGTTTTCTGTGAAGATAGAAAATCATAAAGAGAACTCGAATCTTCAGGAAGCTGGTTGCTAATTTCAAAGGAATCAGGAGACTCAATTTCTCTCAATTTGAGATGTTTTTTAAATGTAAATGCCACTGCCTGGTCACTAGATTTTAGTTCAGCGGTATTATTGAGACTGCTAATCGCACTTGAACTGCTGGAATCATGGCCTGATGTAACTTTTGACATCAAGCCGTTGGGTACTGCCACACCAACTGCTGTCTGAAGCTGCTGTACTTCTTTTTCAGCATCGCGGTCTGCAAAATAATACACAAACAATAAAAAAGGCAAAGGATATCATTATTTTCCCACAGAATGATTAAAGGCCAAAAAGCAGCTTTTCCTTACCTTTAACTCTATCTAACTGTGAACCGCAAGAATTGGGCACCTCAGCCATGGTAGCTTCGAAAGAATCATTTAAAGCAGCCATTCCGAAAGGTTCATCAATTAATTCAGGATTACTAGTGGGACTCTGCGTCCACTCACTTACAGTCACATCACAGATGCCTGAACCGTTATTATTTGATCCCCTGATCTTGTCTCTAAATGAGTTGCAGAACACTCCATCGTTATTCATTTTTTCCATCCATATATTTCCAAGTACAACCTGAAGCATCACACCACCTACTTTAGTATGGTAACAGCAAAATGCAAGTAAAAAAATATATAGATGCATGGATAAGGATGTTAAAGTAAATGATTCATAAACCTCTTCCTCTGCATCGGGTGCGACAAAAGCCAATGGCTCCATTGAGCCATCTTGTGTTATTGTTGATACATGCTCCATTCCATCCGGCATGGAATAGAATGTTGGAGCAGTCTTTTGCTTCCGATAAATGTCCAGAAGTTTTCCCCTAGGGTAGCAATATACATCTTCAGAGAGGCCAGGTTTTCCAAGTATGGCATTACACTTATTCACAAGCCCAATAGGAGATGCAGAGGGAGGGCTGCCAATTTGTGGGCCGCTAATATTCAACCTTCCTCGTCCCTGAGCAAAACGGGGACTTAAGCTGTCCACCTGTTCCCTCTCCAACCCAAATCCTGGTACTGTGTGGTTTGCAACCAAGCTACCTGAATGAGCTTCCATTTGATGGCGTGGCCTCCATTTTTCATGAGAATCAGTACCACGTTCAGAAGCAGCCTGATTGCCACTGAAAAAAATTTGCTTATCAATGTCATCCTTGATGTTTGTCTTCCTCTCAAATCTAGAATTCTTTTCTTTGTCATCAGGACCCCAACCTGACGACCATTTGCCATCTCTGCGAGATTCATATGCAGAACCACGGCTATTATTCCAGCGGTTAGTAGAGGACAAGGATCTATGCTCAGAAGTTGAAATGCCATCTGCGCGACAATCTTCTTTTCTGCGATCTCTTCTACCAATCAAGCCTGGCTCTCTCTCCTCATCACGCCAGCGGCGACTGGTTTCAACATCAGGAACAGTCTTCCTCCAGTCTTTGCTTCCCTGAGACCCATTTGAACACCAACTGTCTTTCAGCCTAGGATCCGTGGAGACTCCAGGGGTCAAAGAACTAGGTACACTCATTTCCTGTAATTTAGAAATGGTAACACAGAAAGGTTTCATAAAAGGTGAACAAAAAATATGAAAAAACAACATATATCAGATATTTTCCGTGTTATAAGTAAATAATAATAACCAACCTCAAGTTGCATGTATATCTAAGAAGCAACTCTGTCCTTTGTTACTCAACAAACGGGCAAAAACAAAAAGAGGCCACCAAATTGCAGACCCCGAACGCACCAGCAGTTAATGCGTGAGCATCAACTGGTTTAGAATAGATCCATTATGGAGAAAGAGGCATGCTGCTCTCAGATGCTATTTGATCTGCAATTACAGCCAATATACAATCATAAAATCAGAACATTCACTACTCACACAAGGGCATGCAAACAGGCATAATGAAAAATCTGTAATAAATTGGATCATTAATACATATTTAAAGGAAAAAGAACACAAGGGATTTTGGAGTTAAATTTCAACGATGCAGGCTTCTTGAGATAAGAAAACATCAAATCCCAGAATATCTGAGGCGATCCAACTTCTGGGCATACTAGGACATTTCACAAATTAATAACTATACGAATTGAGTGAAACACCTACTTATACAGTCAAAACTCAACATCTGATCCCCCAACTACAAAAGTAGGACGCAGAACTAAAAGCCAACGAAAGCAATTCCCTTAAAACTTACGTAATCACAATCCTGAATTTGACGCTATAAGTAATCATTCATTTCAAACTAAACTTGCCCCTAAAAAAAATTTCTTATCACTTCAAATAAGAAGAATAATATCTACTCGGAAATTTAATAGAGCATAAAAAACCCAAAAACTTGATCTCCAAAATTATTAACTTCGAAATCATAATTAACAATTTAAAATCACTCCCAACTAATATAAAAAGCATCGGCAACGCCATGAAAGATACAAATATTTCTAAATTCATAAATAATAACAGAGGAATGAAAGCACACCCATTCACAGTGAGACTGATTGAGATACTACCGATCGAGTAGATACAGTAAACAAGATATACAGACCCAAATGAGAGGAATTTGAAAAAGTGCCAAAGAGCGAACCTCATAGGGAGCCATCCCCGGGCAGATTGACCTTGCCGTCAACCATCGTAGTCGTGAATTTTGCACGAATTCGGTGAAGAAGATTGGAACAGATTATTGATTATAACGCAAGAGAGTAGAAGGGTATGAGAGATGTCAAGATTCGGGACAGAAGAGTAGGCAGTAGACTAATGGTTGTGTTTGGGTTTGATCGGAAGAGACAAGCCGAGTGCGTGATTTTCTCGCAGCTACAGAAATTCAATTTATATGTACGTGTAGGATCTTGCCCACTAAGCAAATAATATATATATATATATATATATATATGGGCAGCTGTCCGGCTGCGTAACATCCCCTCAAATGTATAGTAATTTTATTATTTATATAAACAGTAAAATTACTGTTTTTATAAGGAGCTGCTGTCCAGCACATATATATATAAATATATACTAAAAAAGATAAATATTTTAACAAAACGGAAAAATATTTTGAAAAGTATTCTAATCATAAAGTGATTAGATTAGACAAAAGTTATATGACAAATTAACATAATATAATCTATCAAATTATAAAATTATTTTTATTATAAAATAGATTTAATAAATTAGATAAAATTATATTTAATTTTTAAAATTAATTTTATAAAATTTATTTAGATATGTAGTAATTCTCATATATTTTAAACAAAAAGAGATGATAAAAGTAAATCCTCAACTTTAATTTGTGAATTTATTTTTTTAATATTTTTTAATAACCATATCAATTCTCTTTGATTAGTATACTCACAATTTAAATACAAAAAAATATATATTTTTGACTAGTCCGTTTTTAATAAGATGAGCTTTACAGCCACCGAGTCAATTTGTTTCCAGTAAGTGTACTTTTTTCTTCTTTTTAAAAAAAAAAAACTCTAATATATATTTTTAAAACTAATAAAAATTACTTAATTGTTATAAAACTAAAAAGAAAACTACTAATATTGCAAGAGAAAAGAAACTCTTAAGAACTGAAAACTTTCTTTCTCTCTCTATATTTTCTTATGAATTTCATTACAACTGAAGTTCATATTTATAGGCGTTGAAGTCACTATGCAAGTTACTATACAAGTCACTATGCAGATTTTAAAATAATAGTAGTAGGGTCATTCACATAATTTAGTGGTGGGACAGGGGGCGGCGCCGTTTCGTTCGTTAATTCATAACACTCCCCCTTGAATGACCACCCATAAAGAATCTGCTTCGTTAAAACCTTGCCAAGGAAAAACCCAATGGCGAAAGAAAAAGAGTACAGTCTTCTTATGTATCCACAAGTGCTTTAAGATTGCCTCATTAAAACCTTGCAAAGGAAAACCCAATGGGATAAAACCTTAGCGAAGGAAAAAGAGTACAATCAGCACAAGTTTTCAGAACTTTTACTCCCCCTGGAAAGTGCATGACAATAGTTTTTGAGTCTTCACATTTTAATATTCTGCACAATTTTCTTGAATGTCGCAGTTGGTGATGTCTTCGTGAATAAATCTGCCAGATTATCACTTGATCGTATTTTTGATATATCCTCATTTGATTTGAATGATACAAGTAGCATTATTTTCGTATAAAATTGTTGAGCTATCAAAATACCACACTTTTCTTGGATACGTTGAGTCATTGATCTCAGCCAAATATACTCTCGACTTGTTTCATGAATTGCAATAATCTCTGAGTTATTTGAAGATGAAAAATAATATCTGGTTGACAAACTT
This sequence comes from Platycarya strobilacea, assembly GCA_036898215.1. Taxonomy (NCBI): domain Eukaryota; kingdom Viridiplantae; phylum Streptophyta; class Magnoliopsida; order Fagales; family Juglandaceae; genus Platycarya; species Platycarya strobilacea. The sequence continues at coordinate 6,337,241 of CM072546.1, forward strand.
AATAGAAATCTGATACCTGCAGTAATACTTAAACTCCCATTGATAATATGCGTTAGTGTTTCAAGTAATAAACAAATATGATTTCAGTAGATATAACAAGTTAAGAATTCAAACACGATCTCAAACTAAATAATGCATTAGAGAGAGTATGATAATATTTTCATCTAAAATTTGCTTCCCCTCATTCGGCGTTATTAGGAAGAACTTGTTTATATACGGCAGAAATAACATTGGAAACCATCTATGTATGATAAAAGCTGTAAAAGTTTTGAGATTTAATATTATCGGTTCGGCGGAAAATCAAATCCGCTTGACATTGTGGACAAACGAGATCTTGAAGAGATTTGAAGGTTTCGGGTTGTTATTTAAATATAACCAATTTTACCATTGGTTTACTCCAGCAAAAAGATTTCGCATTCCTCATAGATTCAGTTGTTGTTCATTCAGGACGATATTATGTCTGATAGAAATTCTAATGTTCCGGATTTAAACCATAAACTTTTTATACCTCAACCACTTATATTTTCTCCTGAGGCTGTAAATACCATGATAGGAGCAGAGATATATTTATCTAGTAAATCTGATCCTGAAATTGTTACAGCATCAAGAACCCTCAGTGCTCAATATGCTGCTTCTCTTACAATCATGTCACAGAGGCTATTGGCGAGAACGAGTGAGGTTGATCATCTTAAAAATCAAATATCTGAGTTGCATCAAACGCTTGCAACTAAATATAGAAAAAAATAAAGATTTAAAACAAGAAAACAAGGAGCTGAAGAAATTTGTAGACTGGTATTCTCGTGACCTGAAAACACGAGTAGAAGAGCTGGAACGAGAAAGAGCTCAGATACAAAGTCAACAACAGCAGCTAACGGCAGAGGTTCAGCGTTTACAAGAAAATAGGGATAGCTGTAATTAATCTCGCTGGCTTTTGAAATTATACATCCACCATATCTTGTAAAGTGAGATTTGAAGAGATGATGGTTTGTCTTGTTCTTATTTCCATTTCTATAAGAACCGTCTTTAGTTTCATTTAGTACGCATCAAATCTTCTTCTCATATCTATAATTCATCTGTATTTGTATTCTTATTCTACAAATTTCCAATGGCTCATCAATTTCTTTTTACTATTTCTCACAATCAACATATGAGGTATCTTTCACCTCAATTACAAGTTGATCATGCATCTTCCGCAGGTGCAATGTTGCAGCAAGCAAATGATCTGGCTAATAAGTCAGATCGTGAAACTATTTATGAGCTGGTGACTCTCGGCACCCGATACTCCTCCTCTATTGTTAGATTTTCCAACCGATTACAATCCAAAAATCGTGAGATTGAGGAGCTTAACGAGAAGGTTTCTGTACTTCAACGACTCGTTCAAGAGTCTGACAAAAAAATTGCAGACTTAAAGCAGGAGAATAAGGATTTAAAATCCTTACTTGCCTCTTCATTTCGACTGCCTAATCCTTTAGATAAGGATGATATGTTGCTTTATGAAGAGCAAATGCATTTGAGAGATGAGGCTAGAAGTCTCAAATTCTTGTAACTCATTTATGAATTGAATAATAAGATCTTTCCTTTTCAAATGCATTCCTTGAATTTATAGCAACCCTTGTAATCTTTTCAAGAGTTCTAATAAGGTAAATCATCAACGTAAACTGCAATAATGACGAATCCGGATTCTGATAAAACACATGAACATATAGGATTATTCTTAAATCCTTCTTTCAATAGATACTCGTTGATTCAATTATACAACATGTGTCCGGATTGCTTTAACCCATATAAAGATCTTTGAACCTTTATAAAGTACATACTCCTAAATGTACTTGGATTAGATGCTTCAAGTATCGTAATAATCTAATGATGCTTATAAATATGCAGTGACCACATTCATTAACTGCATATCTAATCCATTTGTAATAACCAAATCAATTAAAAATATGAATGTGATTGCATTCATACCAAGGAAATATGTTTCCTCATAATTGCTCGGGTTTCTACTGGAAACCTTGTGCGACAAATTATACCGCATAATTTCATTTCGCATTACGCTTTCGTATAAATACTCACTTGTATCTGACAAATATTACACCCTTTGGTGTTTGGACAACAGGTCCAAATGCATCTCGCTTCACTAGCGAGTTTAATTCAGTTTTAATAACTGCTTTCCATTTTGGCCAATCATTTCTACGTCGACATTTTTCGACGATTTTTGGCTCACTTTTTTCATTACTTCTGGTAATATCAAGTGTTATCATATATATTGTCGACAACAGTTTTATTTCTATCTATAAATTTTCCAGTACTCATGAAATGTATTGAGATCTCATTGTTCCTCTCCAGGGGAAAACATTTCATGAAACACCTCTACAGGAGGTTCCTCTTCAGGAGGTTTATACTCTTCAGGAGTTTTCTCTTCAGGAGTTATACTCTTCAGGAGTTTTCTCTTCAGGAGTTACCTTTTCAGGAGGTTTCCTCTTCAGGAGGATTATATTTTATACAGAAAATACGGTCTCTTCATGAGCACCGATTTTTATTTTTCTTGTGCACCAATAGGTCTTCAACGCTTCAAGTGTATCTTAGACTCATTTATTGCTGTTTTAACAACTCGTCCTTCAGGGACTTCAATTCCTGCTTAAGCATTAACAGCAGTAATATATGATTTTACAACACCTTTAGTATCAGTAAATACATTATGTAATTGATTTGCAACACTTTGCAGATAAATAATCCTCTGAACTTCTGGTTCACATTTATTTGTAAGAGGATCAAATTTAAACAGGACTTTATTATCCCAAGTAATTTCTTGTCGTGCTTCAGGCACCGATATTTCATTATTTCAAAACATGATGAAATATTAATAAACTTATATATAAAAACTTAGTATAAATAAATCATGTGCTTGGCCGTACAATAGGTACGTGACTACTATTTAGTCATATTACATCTATGACAAACATCTTCATCTTTTTATGAAGAATTATTCTGAGAGCTTTTACCCTTCTCTGAGTTTGATCACTTCTGGTGATACGATATATTTGTATCATCTTTAGTGTTGTCGCTTTTAAGACCAACACTTCTATAATTTTTCTAACACGTCTACGCCCTTAGTTTCCATTCACTTCTGGGAATTGTGTAAATTCGATATCATTAATAGGACGTAACTGGTGTAACAAAAACTCATTATTTAGCTCAATCACTGGAAGACAAAACAAAAATTCAGAATATTTGTTGAACTTTCACTCTCGATATTGCTACTGCAGGAGCACATTCGAGGTATGAAAAATAATGTCTTCTTTTATATATCATCATCAGTGACATTTTCACTGTATAATTTTAATATAGAGCTGATTTTAAAGAGTGCAGAATATTCAATACCACTCTTAAAATCTTACAACTTCAGGTGCAATAAATTATAATAATCTTTTTGAGAGAATTACATCTTCTGATGCTTATATCACTCTCTTAATTCATTTCACGCAGTAAGATGATTTTTCATCATGAGATACACAGCACGATCCTTCAGGGACACATGATTTTCTTCTATGATTGTATCTTTCAAGTTCATCATCATATCCAAATAGATCTCATCAAGGATCTGAATAAATAACATTTTTTAGAAATGTCAATAGTAATAAATCTCAATATTTGACATTATATTACAAAAATAAATATGTGAATTTAAGAAATATATTCACATTATCATGAGAATAAAAATAAAATTTTATCAAGTAATATTCAGAAATATTACCTTTAATATTTATCTCAAAGACTGCAAATAATATATTGAAAAACTTACTTGAAGTAGAAGACCACTAGCTTCAGTATCGGTAGAACCTCGTGCTGATAACGTGTTATAAAACTAAAAAGAAAACTACTACTATTGCAAGAGAAAAGAAACTCTTAAGAACTGAAACTTTCTTTCTCTCTATATTTTCTTATGAATTTCATTACAACTGAAACCCATATTTATAGGCGTTGAAGTTATTATGCAAGTTACTATGCAAGTCACCATGCAGATTTTAAAATAATAGTGGTAAGATCATTCATATAATTTAATGGTGGGACAAGAGGCAGCACCGTTTTGTTCTTTAATTCATAACATTAATCACTAATTAAAAATAAAAAGTGTCGGAATCCCAAGCATTTCTCTTTCGGTTAAGACTAGGAAACCTCCTCCACCGAGTGATACAAAAGCTTATTTTTCTTCTTTACGAAGATAGACAAGGTGGAGATTTTTGAATGGTCCACTTGGGTTTTTGCAGTGAAAGATGATGTATTCATCCTATTTTTCTTCTTTACGAAGATAGACAAGGTGGAGATTTTTGAATGGTCCACTTGGGTTTTTGCAGTGAAAGATGATGTATTCATCCTCATGGTGATACAGTGATCACTCACTGAATTATCCATAAATTAAATCTAACAGGGCAATACCCATTAAAGAAAGAACAAAGAGCTCCTTCCCCTACTTTTAAAAAAAGGAGGGGGCGCGTCGGAAGCATCATCGCATTTTCAGTATATCATAACCATCCTTTTTTCCTAAAAAGGAAACAGAGTTTCATCGAGCCATTCCCAAGTCGAACCAAATCATGATCAACCGCACTGGATCAAAGCAAAAACGAGGTTTTAAACAGGAATGCTCGTTAATTGCAGAAGGATCAGGAGGATAAGTACCGACTTCGAAATTTGAAGCGTCCAGAGACCCGCACCAAGAGCATTTTTATTTATTTATCTTAAATTTAAAAATTCTGCAGAACTGGCGAAATCTGAAAAATTAGGAACCTCATGGAGAAGTTTCTGATACCGATCAATGAACTATCAGCCGGAATTGCAGAACCAACGTAAGCCGAGAAGTTATGATTCATGAACATTCAATTCGGCCGTTGGTATTCAGATATGAAATGAGTTTAGATCGAATATAAAATGAATTGAGATGAATTTAATTTATTTTTTAATATTATTATTTTTTTAAAATTTAAAAATAGTATATTAAAATTTAAAAAAATATGTATTGAAATTTAAAAAAATGTATATTAAAATTTGAAAAAGGAATATAAAAATTTATATTTTGTATAAAAAATTATCAAAATGTAATGATAAAATAAAGGTGAATTGAGTCGCTTCAGAATCCAAACAAAACTTAAAACAGATTTATGAGAACGACCAGTCACCGTGCACACTACTACCATCGAATAAAACTACGACGTTACTCATAAAAAAGACTGCAAAAACTGACCTGATCTGAACTTCTGATATGTTTGTGGTTTTGATTCTTCTCTCTCGTCTCAAAACTCAAATGACACGTACTGATGGAGTAAAATTCATTGACTCACCTCAATCCAACGAAACAAGTAGTAGGCATGAACGTTCCGACCCATCGCTAGGCACAAACAAGAGAAGCCAACATTATAGGATACACAGGAATATGCTATGATCAATACTAGTGCTAAAAAGCTCCTCTAAAAAGGCGTTCTGGACCTTCATCTCACACCAAAATCTACGCTTTAACGTCTAAACAAATAGCTATTACAGCATGGCAGCTTAAGTTCAAGCACCAACATTAGCTCTTCCTTAATTTATATAAGCTGCCTCTTAAAAAGAAACAAAACCTCTGCAGTCAATTGAGAAAAAACTGGACCGAACAAAAATATTAAAAGACAACAGCAAAAGAGAAGATCTAACAAGCACACATGATCGTGGCTCCTAAGACATTCTCTGAGCAGCTTCCTTGGCCAGAAGTCTCTCTTTGGCCTTGGTTTTGGCCTGAGATTTGGAACCCATGATTCCACCGCCCCACTTTTTCCTGTACTCATCATACTTGTCATTGAAGTTGGCCTGGAACATAAAAGCGAAACATTTCCAATGAGTTTATGATCCAAAAACATCTTTAACAGTCATGCAAAAGGCACAAAGATACATTATTCTGCCTTACCTTGATAGCCTCCAAGATCTTGCTAAACTCCAACTTATCTTCATTCTTGACAGTGGTCAAGCATAAAACCGATGCAGTTTTCTTGTGAACCACCTTCAGAAAAGAAAAATAAGTTGAAAAATTTAGTTCACATATCTGATTTTACGAGGGAAAAGAAATTAGCAGACACAAGATAGCTTGACTACCGATCCTAATCGTGCTTTCCCTTTCACGATGCAGTATGGGATTTCCATCTTCCTGCACAATGCTGGAAGCCAGACAACCAACTCTATTGGGTCCACATCATGGGCAATGACCACAAGCTGTGCTTTGTTCTGCAAGGAAAATGCATTACACAATGCTGTTACCATTAAAACTTTCCACTAGCAGAAAATAATGTTAGTAAAAGTACGTCCGTGCATGAAACAATAGAAGACCTGCTCGATGAGGTATGTAACATGGTTGAGACCATATTTCACCACAATAGGCTTCTTTGCCTCTACAGGCTTTCCTTCAGCCTCTGCCTGAGCTCTTTTCAAGAGACGCTCCTTCTTTGCAGCCTTGTCCTCAGGCCTGTACTTGAGAAGCATCTTGAACAGGTTTGTTGCTGCAGATATGTAAAAAAACCCCACTAAAGGGTTAATATAATTTTTTGGTAAATAAAAAAATGTTATTATGTTCAAATTAGCAAATACAAGATGGATAGTTTTGTTCATAAATTAAGATTGTTTTATGGATAAATTCATTTCATTGTCAGCGCAGAAAGCACAACCCACCAGTACAGGATGTAAACATGAGATAACCCCTTTTGTTGAAAGTATGGAGGCAATCACATTAATTACCACCAGAATATTCAAACATTACTGAAAATTGTGCATGTATAAACACTCTCCATAATGTAATGAAGCCCATCTCACTAAGCAAAGGCAGCGTACCACATTAAAAAGAAATTACACCAATCCTATTAGGTCAGCTCACAATATAGTCTTGAGCCTTTCATCTAGATAAACAAATTACAGAATCCCTTGGCATCATACTGGAATTACTCATTGTTCTTTCTAGCTAGGATATAACCCCCCCCCCCCCAAAAAAAAAGATGCAGTTTAAGACATCAAAAAATATGCGGCATACAATTAAAAGCAAGTTTTCTCCAAGCATGGAGACAAAAAGGCTCAGACACAAATGTCTTGAATTATTGTTGCATCCGTTGCATAAATCAAAAGTCAATTTGAGAAACACTACCTATACACATAAAATTACTACTGCTCACTTAAGGTTTGGGTGTAAAACACACAACAAAACCGACTTAAAATTAATTATTTGGTTACCCAGGTTCTTGTCGAGGGTCTTGGTAAACTGGTTGAGAGCTGGCGGGACCTTGAGCCTCTGCTTGAGGATTCTCTTCTTCCTCTGGATCTGAACGGTCTTGGGCCACTTTACGAACCGGGTAAGGTCCCTCTTCGGCGGCAACGCCCCTCCGATCCCAAACTGCTTCGGGCGCTTCTCGAATAGCGGATTCGTCACCTTCTCCTGTAAACAAATCAAAATATATGAATCCGAAAATGATTATATATTTTTATTTCATATAAGGAAAATGAAAATACCGGCTTCTTCTTAGCTGCTGCTACCGGTGCCTTTCCACCTCTCTTTGGAGCCTTCAGGTTCACAAAATGATAATGGAGTCAGTACTAAATTAGAGAGAGAGAGAGAGAGAGAGAGAGAGAGAGAGAGAGAGACGGACCATTTGTGCCGCCTGTGCGTGAGATGGAACTCGAGTCTGAGGAGGGCAAGTATGAAACCCTAGCTGAAGTAGGGCTTGTATATATGTTGAGCGAGAAAGTAATCGAGTTCCAAACGCGTCGTTTAGGCTTTTGGGCAGCAAGTTCTTCTGTGGGTTTACCATATGTCAGCCCGATCATACATGGGCTTCAAGTTGGGGCTGTTTGAATCTTTGTACAATTGTTTGGGCTGGAATTTGGGCCTCTGCAATTCTTAAACCGTTTGGAGGATAGGATTTTTGTTTTTTCAAAAGATATTCTTTGATGATTTCTTTTAAAATTTAAATTTTTTTTATTTATTATTAAATATTAATTAAGGAAGTGATCTTTTAATGATGACATTTTTTTAAAAAGAAAAGAACTTAAAGATATAAAAAAAATTAATAAAAAAATCTAAAAATATATATATATTTCGAGACATATTTATACTACATCCCTTATGTGAAAGATGCAATGTCGCTCTTTTAAAAATAGTAATTATTAGATAGTTGTAGAATGTAAAAATTTAAGAGATGTGATATTTTCATCTTATTGTAAGATATAAATTATTATAAATTAGTACTTGTTTAAGTTGTTTTGATGATATAATAGTTTGTAATGAAATAAGAATATCAAGTTACAATTTATATTTTTATAATACTTAATTCTAAATAAAACACTCAGCTTATGGTTTACCTGATTAGCATGTTGTACAAGTTGCTCACCTAAAGCGAAGTCCTTCTTCTGCTTCTTTGGTGCCAGTATCGTAATCGTATACATTAACATAGCATGGTTTAATAGCTGTAACCTGTAAGTCTCACCTTTTTCCCCAAGTTTAGTTTTCTTCCCATGACATTCAAAGAAAAAAAAAAAGAATTTGCTTCCTGTGCTTGGACTTTGCCCTGAAAGTTCTAACTTCTAAGCAACCTCGTACGATAACTTGCTGTCAGAATTGTAGATTGACCCAGTAAAAATGCAAACCTAGCTAACACGTGGATGGACACTGAAAATGAAGCCTGCCTTCATTTACTAAAATAGAAAACAACTTCGAACAGTTGGAGTCTTGGAGATCATTTTAGTGGCGTAATTAAATCTAACAAATTATATATAACAAAGGAAGCAAGCCAATTTGGGATGCCAACCCCACCAAATTAAGTCCCCCACTTTTTCCTCTCTCTCTCTCTCTCTGAATCTGGATTATCTCGTCCCGTACGTTAGGTCCCATGATCAGTGGCCTACCCCACCCATATCACACAAAAAACTCACTCTCTAGAAGAAATGGACAATTATTTAGCCCGGGTCATTCAATTTTCACTTTTCTAAATTCAGTCCCTAATTCCTTTGTTTTCTCGTACTGAGTTTTTGGCGCTTGAAGTGTGTGCTATAATGGAGAACTCTAATGGCAATGTTCTTAAACTTAGTGTGAAGCAAGGAGAGCCAACTTTGGTTCCTCCTGCAGAGGAAACAGAGAAGGGTCTGTATTTTCTCTCCAACCTTGATCAGAACATTGCGGTGATTGTTCGTACCATCTATTACTTCAGGTCAGATGAGAAGGAGAATGAGAAGGCTGGGGAAGTGATCAAGAATGCCTTGAAAAGGGTTCTTGTCCATTATTACCCACTTGCTGGGCGGCTGACAATCAGCTCAGAGGGCAAGCTCATTGTGGATTGCACTGGCGAGGGGGCTGTTTTTGTTGAAGCTGAAGCAAATTGTACAATGAAAGAGATAGGAGACATAACAAAGCCCCACCCCGAGACTCTTGGGAAGCTGGTTTATGACATTCCTGGTGCAAAGAACATTTTAGAGATGCCTCCCCTGGTGGCTCAGGTTTGTAAACAAAACTCTCAAGAACATAATTAGATTTTGGTCCTTTTGTACTTTGGTAACAATTTCTGATTCTAGTTCTTTGCATTAATCACATAAAGTATTATAGGAGAGAAAATGTATTAAGCACATGCATTGCAGTCTTAGGGGAAATTTGCAGGTGTTTTATTTTCACAAAATTGCAGAAATCAATTACCACACTCTTAATGTAAGGAGAACTGCTACAGGTAAAAAGAAATTACATAAAAGTACATTAATAAATTGATGTATTTTCACGTGATTTGTTAGATTTATTTTTATTTTATATTAAAAATAACTTTTTGATGTACTGCATTAAATCATGTCTGTTTGTAGATTTACTTGTATAATTTCTTTGTGAGGAAAGTATTTCTCTTATGTAAGTTCATGCATATATGAGACCTTTCACAACTTGGGAGGTGATTGTATAGTTCTAATTCTACCTTCCAGGTGACTAAGTTCAAATGTGGAGGGTTTGTTCTTGGGCTGTGCATGAATCATTGTATGTTTGATGGTATTGCTGCCATGGAATTTGTAAACTCATGGGGTGAAACAGCCAGAGGTTTGCCGTTATCGGTCCCTCCATTCCTAGACAGAAGCACACTTAAGGCACGCAACCCGCCTAAGATAGAGTATCTGCACCAAGAGTTTTCAGAGTTAGAAGACAAGTCCTGCACCTCCGATATTCATAGCGAGGAAACACTTTACAAGTCCTTCTGTTTCGACCCTGAGAAACTAGACCAACTAAAGATGAAAGCCTTGGAAAATGGGGTTCTTGAGAGATGCACTACATTTGAAGCCCTCTCAGCTTTTGTGTGGAAAGCTAGAACTAAGGCACTGAAGTTTCTGCCAAATCAAGAGACAAAGCTCCTATTTGCCGTCGATGGGAGGCGCAAATTCAACCCACCATTACCAAAAGGATACTTTGGCAATGGAATCGTGTTGACAAGTTCTGTGTGCAAAGCAGGGGAACTTTTGGAGAAACCACTTTCATTTGCAGTGGGACAGGTTAAGGATGCGATCAAGATGATAACAGATGGGTATGTGAGATCCACCATAGATTACTTTGAAGTGAAAAGGGTTAGGCCATCTTTGGCATCCACACTTTTGATCACCACCTGGTCTAGGCTATCTTTCTACACCACAGACTTTGGATGGGGAGAGCCTGTTCTGTCAGGGCCAGTGGCATTGCCGGAGAAGGAAGTGATTTTATTCTTGTCTAGTCATGGGAAGGAGAGGAAAAGCATAAATGTGCTTTTGGGTTTGCCAACTTCTGCCATGAAGATATTCGAACAACTCGTGCAATTCTAGAGAAACGATAAGTTTTGATGTCTCAATAAAGAGAATTAATGAGTGTCCATGTCAACAAATGGGTGGTTCAATTATGTGTTATTTGTTTATCTTTTTAGTCAAGTGAATTACGTGTCAAAGACTTTAATTTCTACCACCAAAAGTTCATTCTTTATTTAAAAGGTTTAAGTAGGGATGACAAATCGTTTTCATGTATCGTGATTGACATTCGACTTTACGAGCCAATCTGAAACCGACCTGTTAAGTTAAACGGATCAAATCTACAAGCTCTAACAACACCGGCTCATTTGAATAGCAGTTACACAACACAATCCGTTTGATTTGCTTAATAATTATTTATAAATGAGTTAACACAAAATATATTTCAACCCGTTTTATATAAATGAGTTGAACTGACCCACATATTACATAATCCATATATCGTGATAAACATAATTTTACATAAAAGTTAAAATCTAGATTGCCCTTCATTATGTCATTACTTACTTAATTTACAACTCGTTCATTTAACAAGGAAAACCTAATATTCCAATAACATACTGGACAATCGAGTTTCTTCTTTCATCCTACTATACATGCACTACATTTTCTGGGCATACAGTAAAAGTCAAACAACCAGACACATAATGCAGTAAGACTAATCTCAATCATGGGCTGTGAGAAGAGAATGTATCCAAGGTATTTTGGGATTCTCTGTGATGGTTTTAGGATGCAATTTGAAGGAAAAAGATGGTGAAGAGAGAGAAGCAACCAAAGGAAGTGCATGGAGTTTATGCATTAAGCAGAAATGAAGCAGAGAGGAAAACCACATAGGGAGGGGAAGACTTGTATTTAGGTTCCACATAAACTGATATCTCTCTTGGATGGTCTAAAATTCAAGGGATTCATGCTGTAGATGCAGAGATTGGCCCGTTTTGATTTGATTACAATTTGATCAGATGTAGTCATGTAACCAGGAGTATTGCATGAAGAAGATGAAGTCCATGTTAAGCTTGCCTTGCAGGAAGAAACGACTGCAGAATCTTCTGCACATTTAATTCCTTCAACCGATGGTATTTCCATTTTGTAAACTCCATACTTATTTGTAGTCCTATTCACTGAGATTGATATCTGTTCTACGGTTTTCCTGGAGATAGCTTTGAATTTGCAGTCTATTCTAACTTCTGTATCTGGTAAAGACAGACAGCAAAACATGGAAATTTATGAACTTCAAATTCCTTATAAATTAAGCAGCATTAACATATCCCATAGAACTTGAAAAATTAAGTTTTTGTCACCTGGTAGGAAGTAGCTGTGTCTGGAGAAGCTGTTGTTGGAGCAGATGTCACAATAAACAAAACCCATTACAATGATCTGGGAGTTGGGTTTTGCCGGCTCAACTCCCAGAAAAAGTGAATTGAGAAACAAAGAGGAAATGACAAAGAGAATCATCGGATTCATGGCCAACTCTGTAGGAAAAGTTTGAAAGAAAAAATTAAAATATAAATAAAGCTACCACACTCGAAGATAGGCCTCCTTTTATCAGTAGTTATTTCACTGTGAAAAGCTTTCAAAGCATTATCACATAGGAGAAAATGACCTTCCAAGTGTGTGGATTGTGAGCAGCAGAACTAAGTTGGTGGATATCCAACTGTAAGCAAAAAAGTAGAGGAAATTTATAATTTTCAGAAGAAACAAAGGCATGTGAATGTCCTTTGGCAAGATATGGACTTGATGCGTAGGAGAGAGAAGAGGGTAGATTCCTTTTGAGAAGGAATACTAATAGCTCCTTGGGTTAACTCAACTGAGAGAGGTGGTGGTGCTTGATGTAAAGGTCTCAGCTCCACAAGACAATTTCCATTTGTTCTTGTGACTAATTTACGGCAAACTTCAAATGATTCATACACATATGAGAATTTTGGGAATCATCATTTAGAACTTTTGAAAACTACTAAGATTTTAGAGTGGCTTGCATTTGTTTTAAAGGCCAAACCTATACTCTATGTACTTCTTTATGGTATTAGAATCAAACTTTTCAGCAAAGCATGTCATTTATTGATCAAATAAGGTTTATTTATAGGAATATAATAAAAGATTGACCAACAAGTGAGGGAGAGCGAAAGAAATCACACATTGCCTAATAAGGAGTTTGTCCTAAACTTTATATGATGCATCATCTCTTATTCTTAATAATAATACATTTTGAGAAATGGTGCATGAGCTTCTTTACATTTCTCCAAAAATTGTCCCTTACTACTAGAAATCAACCTCATTTGCTATCCACAATGACAGAGGAAATCATAAGACCAATTTCATGATTTTAACTCTTTGGGTCACAATATGTCCGGAATAAACGAGACTTAAATCATCTTTACCTAGTAAAATACTCCAGACTACTGAAATTTGATACCTAATTTAATAAACAAGGAACTATTTATATGTTACACTAGTGATGAAATTAACAAGCTTGCAACACCCTCCACACCGTCTATTTTATAAGACTTAATTTGTAATAGAAAATTAAAATTAATTTATCTTACAAATCAAATATTATTTTATAAACAATGTGGAGGATGTATATGATATGGGATGCGACGACGGCCATCACAAGGCAGTCGAATCTTTTATATTATTTTTTTGACTTAAATGTGTTTTTGGTTAATTAGAATGGTTGAAATTTATACCAATTAACCAATTTAAAATATTATTCCTTGATATTGAATATTGAAAATAATATAGTTTTATTTCATCGGAATTACGGCACAGATTCCAGAATATCCGTTCCGAGCTAAAACCCAAACACACAAAAGGAGGAAGGGAAACAAAAAAAGTTTTAGGGACTTCACTCAAACCATAAAAAGTAGTAGGGCTCGTGAAATTATTTGATTTCTTTCCTCTCTTATTTTGTCATGGCAGTAGTTAGGATTGTAATCGAATCGAGTCAAATCGAATTTTGATTTGTCGAGCTCGAACTCGAGTCAAAATACTCGAGCTCAAATCTGAACTCATGTTTTTATTTATTTTTTGTTTGAACTTGATTTAATAAACTAAATTTTCAATTCGAGCTCGAATTCGAATTTTTTTAAAATTTTTTAAAATTAAATTTAAAAACAAATAAATTAATAATTAATAAAAAGATAATATTTAATATCTAACTAGTTGGTATTTATTCATCATAACAGTATGTTATATGGTTATATATTATTAATAAATACATGTAATATGATAGCATATACGTATTTCACATATTTCTCAAGTACTAATATATAAATATTAAATTTTATAAACTAATTATTGTACGAATTATAAAACATAATTATGAAATATATTCATCATATAGATATAAGTAATAAGATTGCATATTACATATTTAATTATAAAAATACTATACATATATTATTAGCAATATCTATATATAACATATATATGTGTGTATATTTATCAATATATAAAAGAATTTCAATCGGGTCGAGCTAACGAATCGACTCGAATATAAATGTGCGAACCTTAACGAATTTTAATCGAGTTGAGGGGTAAAAAAAAAGATGGCCCGCAAGTTCTTCCAATTCATCCTCTTCCAAGGAAGAATGTATACGTTTTGCATAATGATAAAGCCTTTTTTTTTTGTGCTAGAGGTTGTGAAAATTGATTGTGGTTAAATTAGGTTTTGAATTTCAGGTCTTGAGTGCCTATGTGGGATAACATGCCTATTGAATCACTGTTGTAGTGTTGTGCTTAGACTACTCAATAAATATTCAATTTGGAAAAACAAGTGACTCATAATTTGTTGGAATTGTTCCTTCACCATTTCTGCAGCTCTAAATTTACTCTCACACGAGAATGGTGGTGAAAGACAATAGCATTTTGAATTAGATTACATGTAAAAGATTGTGTTTTATGCTTCAATCTATTTGTTGGTGCTTTCAAATACAAACTTTTGTGCATTCGGTTACAAGATTTGCAGGTCATGATTATCTCAGCCTAATTTTAAGGTTAAATTGCTTCAGTGTAAACTTTTGTGCATTCGGTTACAGGATTTGCAGGTCCAATCTTCCCCACCCATTCAGACTATCCTATACACCACGTTCCTGCAATTATACAGGTAAAAGCAAATACTATAGGCTGCATTTGGAATATTACCAGGTTGCAGTAGTCAACACTCATCTCTATCTGATCCCTTTGGCACTTGCACTATCCTCAAGCTCCAGCTGCATGTTAAGATATAAAATAATAAAATCTATATCTCTTATTAGTTTAAGTTTTTGGGACAAGTAGTGATTTTACATGGTATCAGAATCAGAGATATTGAGTTCAAATCTTGACTCTATACTCTATCTCATTTAATTAAATATTCTATTTGTCGAACCTACTAATTGAGGAAAAGTCTGACTTATAAGTGAGGAGAAGTGTTAAGATATAAAATAATAAAATTTACATATTCATATCACCTTAAGCTTTTAGGTAGGCTTGTTCATCAACCCAGCCCGGTTTGAAATTTTATTTATTTACTAATACTTTTGATTTTTTTTTAAAAAATTGTTTAAGGAAATTTTAAATCTGAGTTTCGGATTCTCAAATCCGGAACCCGGATGAACACCCCTACTTTTAGGACAAGTGATGATTTCATCCATGAGTTTACCTCCTTCTGATCCTACTACCATTCCAGATCCTAGTGCCCATACTGCACAAATGAGCCTCCTTGCCCCAGCATTGCAACAAGGATGAAGTTTGGGGTGATCTTGGTCGAAGCAATAGAGCTAAAGAAGATGTAGAAAACTTACAGGATGAAGACAGTGGTGGAGTATTAAACCATGAGATCAAGGTAAATACGATCCAATTAACTCTGTTTCTCTCTGAAAAATCTACAAAAATACAAAGCCCATTTATTTAATGTTAACTTTCTTGTTATTCATCCTGTTTATGTCTAAGGATTATTTTTTTGATTCCCTGTCTTGTGGCGCTCTCGATTGTGAATCACATTATGTGTTTTGCATAATGATAAAGCCATTAATATCTAATTTCATATTATTAAATAATATTCATTGTTACTGTTTTCAAAATTGAATTAATAGTGTATGATAACATAATTGAAAATGATTTATTTATCTATGTTTATTTAAGTATACAAAAGAAACACCTAGCTAGCTACATTCTAATACTAGAACATAGACAACAAGAATTATACCCTTTCTCTCTTTAATCTGTTTAAATGACCTTTTGAATTACATTCTGAGAGATCGTGCTAATACAATTATACACTGATACAAAGAGAATTGGATTGCAATTTATGCTAAGCTTAATCAGTTAGGGTCGTTTAAGCATACTCTCTATCTCTCTCTTTAATCTGTTTAAATGACATTTTTCAAGCCTTTGTTGCTTGGGAAAGAATATTTCAGGTCCCAACAGCTATTATGGGTGGATGCATACTTCTCATAGATCCTACAACGAGTTCTGGGTATTTGATACTTGTCCCTTTTCCAGCCTCTACTTCTTTTCCGGTTTTCCTTCATTACAAGCTATTCCTCTCTCTCTCTCTCTCTCTCTCTCTCTCTCTCTCTCTCTCTCTAAATTTCCTTCTATATTAAAACTTGAATTTTTAGAATGGTATGGAGCAATCTTCATATGCCTCAGGTGGTCCCATTTGAGGTAAGCTTTTGGATTTTCTCATCATGCATCGTGGGCATTAAGCGCTGAAGCATCAAAATTACAACCCAAGACTTTCATGTTCAGGCTATTAAGACTTGCTGCCCTGAGGAATTCATAAAAGAAAATATTTGGTTATGCTCTTGGACCCTTGGTACACTACTAATACGACAGCTTATTGCATCAGTATCAAAATTTCTATTGAAATATTCACCTGTAGATGCATTTCTCTGTTCTTAACTATCTAATTGCTTACTGTAATAAATAATGTATTTTAATAGCCCCCCAAAAATACAAAAAAAATCAATAAATTACAACTCTCACAACTATCTTAAAATTCAATAACTAGACGTTTTGAACCAGCCACTTAAGAGTGGAAGGGAAGCCCAACCCAAAACAGAAAGGGTCCTTCTATAATTATTGACGGAGGAGGATGAGCACCAACAAAAGAGTTATGGTAATACAATCATTTTACGTTTTTTTTTTTTGTACATTTTACTAATATAATTAATTAAAAAAATTATTTTATATTAAAAAAATATTGTAATTAATTTACATAAAAAAATATATATGTAAAAGTAATTGCACAAAATTTTTTTGATAGGATAAATATAGCATTGCGATAAAATTTGGACATTTTAGTTTAAATTTAAAATTATTCTTTAGCTCAGATTTCTTATATTACATTTAAATATATTAAATATATTTTTATATATGAAAATGATTGGGAGCATCCATATTTATCATATTTAAATAATAATATATTATTATTTATATAAGAATACTGGTATTAGATTAACTAATTTTTTTTTAAATAAATATAAATTAACAAATATATCAAAAAATGTTGATTTAATTAGATTAATAATGAAGAGAAAAAGATATGAAAAAAATAAAATTATTTTTATTTTAAAAAAATAAATAATAAATTTAAAATTATCTTCAAAGAAAACTTTTAATTAATCTAATATCAGTACCTATGAGTGTAAATGTTAGTAAGAATGCTTTTTGATATATTTAGGAGCCAATAAAGTTTAGGAAGTCGGAGAGGAGGAGTCAGACTTGGAATGGTCTGACGAACAACGACGTCGGGTTCGGGGTCCCTGACTTCATTGTAGTTTGAAACTTATCCCCCGATCTCAAGGAAAGAACAGGCAAGAGATCCCCCCAAACAGATTAAAACCCTAATCCACGCGAATTACTTCTCTTTAAGTACTTCAAATATCAACCACTTCGATCTCTCCTCCCTTCCGCCCCTGTCTCTGTCTCCCAGGTTGAAGACATGGCGGTTCCTGTGGTGCGATTCCCGATCTTCTTCATTGTAAGGGTAATGGGCTTCATAATCGCCACTCTGGTGCTGACCTGGACCCTCCATTACAGAGGAGGCTTAGCTCTCGTTTCCGACGACAAGGACCTCATCTTCAATGTACTGTCTGTCCCCATCTTCGATTTCTCTCTCATTTTCTCTTTTTCCATTTCTCTTAGTCGGGTTTATTTATTTATTTTTTTTTGTGGTTAAGAATATCAGATTGTTGATGTTATATTTTAATGCGCGTTGTAGGTCCATCCTGTTCTGATGGTGATCGGGCTCCTGCTACTTAATGGCGAAGGTATATGTAAATGCCTCCCTTTTTCTTAACTGAGCTTTTGAGGGATAGCGGAGAGCTTTGGTTAGTTTTCTCCTTGTTAATGTTAGTCTTAATAATTAATTGGGGGAGTTATAGATGAAGTCAATTAAGCTTATACCTCACAATGAGCTCTAGCATGGGTGAGATTTCCCGCCCATTTAAGAAAAAGTAGATGGAGTTTTTATGATGGTTAAGAACCCTCCACCTCGTTAGTTGTGGGTTTAAGACCTGTTGCACATTTAAAGTGGAGGCATTAAAGTTGTTTGATGTTCATGATATGCTTTAATTAGTTGGCTGGGCTAAGACCTTGTCTCGGCTTTGATTGTCAGTTCGCATATATTTTATCAAGTTACCAGAAGAAATATTTTGGGTTGGCGAAATATTTTCATCTCAATGTTAACAAAGTGTTTTAATACATAGGTAGATCGCATCTTCCCTAGGAACGCGGGGGGCACTTGCATCTTGTGCTTTTTGTTAAATTATTCATATATTTTATTTCTATTTAGTTAGAAAAGTATTGTATTGGCCATTACCTGGAACTTCATTATTTCTCAAAAGAATACATTGTCAGATTGTGAAGTTTCGAACTATGTATGATTTTAGAATTTGATCATCAGCTTGAATCTTGTCATCATCTCTTTAATGCTGGTGTTGAAGAGTTCTCCTGTTTTTAACGATTGGTATGGTATTGTGCAGCCATGCTTGCATACAAGACAATTTCAGGAACAAAAAGCTTCAGAAAATTAATTCATCTCACACTACAGTCCCTTGCTTTCTGTTTAAGCGTCATTGGTGTATGGGCTGCTCTAAAGTTCCACAATGAAAAGGGAATAGACAATTTCTATAGCCTGCACTCGTGGTTGGGCCTAGCTTGCCTTTTCCTCTTCGGCATTCAGGTCTGAAAAAAGGCCTAGTTTTCATTATGCATGTTTGTACATCTTTTCTTGCAGACTTGATTTATGGGATCACAAGTCTAATTTCCTTCAATCATTTCTTTTGCTTAGTGGGCGACTGGGTTTGCAACCTTTTGGTATCCAGGTGGCTCAAGAAATAGTCGAGCAACCTTGCTTCCATGGCATGTATTCTTTGGGGTTTATATCTATGCCCTTGCCATTGCAACTGCTACAACTGGCATTTTAGAGAAGGCTACATTTCTTCAAACCAACAAGGTAATTTCGCGCTATTCAATGGAGGCATTTATGATCAATTCTTTGGGTATTTTGATCGTTGTCCTGGGTGGTTTTGTCAGTCTTGCTGTTGTTACCCCTGCCAATGGCTTAGTTGATGCCCACAAAGGACCAACAGAGTAGGTGCTCTTTTATATTTTTATGATTCTTAAGACCCAAAGGTGTATTTTTATTCCATATCTTCACCAACTATTGACCAAGATTCTAAGGAAATATCATTACTGTTCTGTTTGTTCCTTCCAAGTTCTGGAAAATGTTATTGCTTTAGTATTGGTCCAATAAAACAAGAAAACAAAGTATATGTTTGGGATTGTGGTGGAAAATATAGTTTATAGATTTAGGACTTATAGCTTATAACATAAATAATAAGTTTATTTCAAAAGTTGTTTGTTGTTTGGTAAACATGTATCTAAAGTGCTTTAAAAGTTAGTTACAATAATTTTTTCAAAATATACAATTGTCCGCAGGAGCTTTTAAAAGCTCCAATTTGGTGCTTTTTAAAAAAGCTAATTTTCAACTTTTTTAACCGATTAAAGCATTTTTTATAAAGTTACCACATATTTTTTCTTTAAAATGTTTTTAACTGCTTAAAAACACATTTTAAATTTTCGAAACACAATCTCAATTAGGCTCAAAGAGAGAGAGAAGATCTCGGGGGCTCAGAGTGAGACTACAGAATTCTCACATTATGTGTCAGGGGTTAAACATGTGCACGGGTAGTCGATTAGTTGAGACTTTCTATTACACACCAGATAGTGTTTGCCCTATATGATTTCTTGAAGCTTTCTAAACGGGAAAAAAATTCTTAAAAGTTTAACCTTTATTCGTGCCACGCATAATTGGTGTTTGACTTTTGATCCCTCTATTAGAATGATCGTTCGTAAAACTAGGAGACTGGCACATTTCTTATAAATGGTGATTCTTATTTTTGAGCATAAAGAGGACATTTTGATTACATTGCAAGACTCTTATAAAGAGTACATTATAAATGGTAATCATTTGCAAGACTCTTGCCTTGCAAATGTTTGCACATTTTGATTATAAATAAAAAAAAAAGAATTAAATTGTTGAAGTTGAAACATATTTGATAGTAATGGACAAAATGTAGGGAGTGCAATTCCCATAAAATAACTGAACAGAAGCAATGTGAGATAAGATACCAACTCTTAACCCCAAGGGGTTGGCTCAAGTGGTAAGGACCTTGGTCTTAAAGCTCACTTCAAGATCCAAGGTTCAATATCTCATGGGTGCAAACAATCCTTAAGGGCCACACCCCTTAGTGAAAAGTTAGCGAATTAACCAGTTCCGTGTAGAGAAACTTCCGAGGGTGCGGTGTACGGGATCGGGATTTACTTTGTAGGGGTGGGTCCAAAGGACCCTACTTTGGAGAGGTTCCCCGACATTAAAAAAAAAAGATACCAACTGCCATAAAAAACCAGTTCCTGGAATATGGTAGACCGTGAGATTATGTGGTGGGGCGGCAGTTCTTGCAACGGTTTCCACTGAATATGGTAGGGTTTTAAGATAGTGATATGGCGAGCATGTCTCTCTTTCTGTCTCTTGTATCTTGTAACTGTTTTATATATCTATAATATGCTTGATTAGAGGAAAAAAAGCCCTCTTTTGGTCTATTATTGGTGTTTTTCAAAGAAATTCGCTCTTGTTTGGGAAAACCCAAAAGACGAATAACACAACAGAATGAATTTGGGTCCTTAAATAAGAAGCCCAATTTTCACCTTTCAATGTTGACGGGTAATTCAACGGAGAATGGTCCCGAAGGATTGCCGAGTTTTAATTAAGATCCAATAAAAGCAGCAATTCAATTACGACTCATTTAAAGCATGTCAACATTTGCCAACATAACTGTCACATTGGGTTCCGCATTCCACAAAAAGTAGAAACTAAAAAGGGCAAAAAGAGAATGTTGCAACAATGGAGAACACAACACCAAATCTGCTCGGAGAGGCAAAGGAATCGCACTCTTCACGGAGTCAGGTGACAACTTTTTTTGAAAAAAAAAAAAAGCCGAATTTAGATGAGAGTACAAAATTATTCCCAAAACATGGAAAAATAGAGAGGTAAACTCTATTTATTGGCCGCTCATCAGCAAACAAAATTTTGGAGAAGCTATCCAAACCATCTATACCCATACGTGTTCTCTCCGATACTCTCGCACAATGACAGGTACACTGGTGGGTGGGACCTGACAGAAACCCCAAAGCACATATATTAGATTGATTAGGAAAAACAAAAGAACTAAATTCAGAATTCAGACAAACTACATTTTAAATTAATTATTATTATTATTATTATTATTAAAAAAGCATCTCTCCCTCGCTCTCTCTCTCTTTCGTTTTATAATACAACTGAAAAATATAAAGCTCAGACCTCATAAGACATGAAATACTTTGGCATTTTATTGTAAAATTAATTAGAACCAATAAAATGACTTACCATGCCATAATCAGTGACTATCATTGAAACATAATCTGAAGGTGTTGCATCATAACTGCCAATAACAATCCAGAATAGCAACTTCAAGGTCAGTTGGGGAAATTGTCACTTGCAAGTGCTTGTTACCTAAATCATCAGTACTTACATCAGATTCAGTAGTTGCAGGTTCTCGCTATTAGTAAGACCATCCAAATAGTTAATGTCATCTCTACCAGGAACTTCTGAAATGACATCTGGATCACCTGCAAGAGATGAAACAGATGATCCATAATTGGCCAGAGCCTATGAAGGCAATCATAAGTTTTAAGAATCACTTTCAACGGGAGGAGTGTATACCGAGTTCATTTGAGCATATCGAATCAAGCTGTACCCTTTCGTGAAATTTATATGCCTCACAACAAACTAAGACTGGTACACGGAACTCATGAGCAACCATAGCAACACATGCAGTTCCAACTCTTGAGTAAACTGTTCCATTAGACAATACTGATGAAGCACCCAGAAAAACTTGAGTAACTTCAGGCATGATGTAAGAAATGGCATTTATATTAGTGTAAGTACAGCTAAGACCCTTTCCCACCAATCTACGAAGTAAAAGTTTCCCCTCAAGCTTCGGGCGAGAGTCCACTACCACAACACGGAACTGTTTGCCAAGCTCATGGGCATGTAATAGAATCATTTCAACTGCAGAAGATGACCCATATGTAAGAAGAACATCGCCATCCCTTATTTTTGTAACTGCGTGATTGACTATCACATTGTCTGCAAGTATGATCTTCTCATTTATGAAATGCTCAATGTCTGACTGAAGCGATGCTTTTGCTTCTGATTCAGACAGAGTCAAAGGTACCTTTGCAATACGACTTTTTAGAAACCTAATGGCATTACCCATGCTGATTGAAAGAGGCCTGCACTCAATAAGAAACGAAACATAACTACTTATTTTTGCAGTTAAGTCTCTACTGAGAGTTTTCTCGGATGGTGTTGAGTAATCCTTGATAGCTTCTCGAAATGCTTCAAGCATTGCAATGCAACGAGCATTGCCACCAGATATATTTCCAGATAAATACTGTAGTCCAACCTGAAACCAACCATAAAATAAAAAATATCCTAATTAGACATTAGAAGAGTTCTCTCTTTCACATAAAAGATCATGAAATAAAGTACCAACTACCAAACTCTATCATATCAATACTTGGTCATCTAGCAATAACCATCGTTTGGTGCCTAGGTATACTGACTAAGTGGAAGAAATTCTCTGGTCAGCATCAAATATTTGGTTGAATGGACAGGGATTTCCAAGAAAATTAACCACCCAGTTCATGTGCGATTAGTTTTTACTACTAAGCATACAACTCAACTGAAAGTGCAAATCAAGAAGTTCATAAACACCTTATAAACTGCAGGATGAACAGGATCAAGTTGGAAAAACTTTGACTCAAGATCAGGAAGCTGAGTTCCATGTTCATATTGAGGCAAATGCCTAAACAATTCAACTCTGTTCCTAGCTTCAGTTTGTTTTACAACTGCACGCCTTTTTGCCTTTTCCACTCGGGTCTTATCATCATACTGCATGCGTGGATGAGGAGCATCTTTCTTTCTATCCTTTTCTGATAGGCGGTCACCTCCCCTCTTCTCAGAACCTGCAACTGTAGCACTGTCATTCTTTTGTGAATGAGGCTTTGTGGCTTTAGTTGGTTTTGCAGTTTCTCCCATCACTCCCCCAGAAGATGCAGGTACTTTACTTCCTTCAGCTGACAAACATTGTAACCAAGTAGCATGCATAACAATAGGATCATCAGAATGTAGCACTTAGGATATAAAAGTTACCTTCCAACAAAAACAAAAAGCACAAATTATTCTTTCACGCATGCTATATTGACAAAATAAAACAGGACAAATGAAGGCATGCATAGAAAAAAAAAAGTATAGAATAAACAACAAAGACAGTGTCATTAAGTACATGTTCACTCAAATAGATTTTAGCATGAACACCCAATAAAAAATAACAAAAGAAATTTTTGCACCTTTTGCAGCTCGTTGAGCCTCTTGAAGGGCACGCCTTTCGGCTTTTGAAGTTTTCTCCTTCAGTGGTTTTGAGCTTTCAGGTCGGTCATGTTGCACTTCAACTGATACTCCTCCTTTTTCTACTATTGTTTCTGGGTCATAAACTGCATAAATAGCAAAAATCTTATATGGGCATGAAATCATCCAGAGCAAGAATAATAAATAGCAGGCAATCGCTTTTCTTTATATGATGGGAGGAATTTATGTCTGGCCATTAATATCAAGATCTTACTGGCATTCAATTACACGGCGTCTAGACAAACTCGGTTATCCTCAACAAATCATATCTCAGTTTCTGATTGCCACAAGCCCCCACCTACTTTTTCATGCTGGGAAGTTTGACATTTTGAAAGAGATAGTTGACAAAACAATAACAAGTAACTCCATAAAGAATTGAAATTGTATCCAATCAACTCCTATTGTATGATACCATGATCCATGATCAGAAGTTTATCTTAAGTTCTTTTAGAAAAAGGAATAGATTTATATCAAAAGTATCCTTTAAGCTACCAACTGACTCATAAAAACTCCACCCTTTCATATTTCTTATTACTTTCATATGCAATTCAAATACCAACAACTTTTGAAATTATATGGTAAATGGACGATATCGTTGACAAGTTTGAAATTTATGTCTATTGCACCATCTCTTCACATGTTGCCTGAATCCTGCTTGGTCAAGCCAAATTTAATTGCATCATGTGTCCTTTGTAATTAATGAGTATCTCTACCCCAATATCTCATAAATAGCTAAAATATAGTTTCGGAATGGTCCCAGCCTTTTGAGTAAAGAAGAAATAACATATAGAATGATATGATACCTCATTTACAGGTATTAACACAGCATTATAGCAGAGGCAGGAAAGTATGCGACTTATCCTAATTATACCTTGGATTGGCAATAATTGGAATCTAGAATGCCAGATGAGAGGCATTTAAGAGACTAGATCTTTATTTTGAAAATTCCAAAAAATAATAATGAAGGAAAATCACAAAGGACCCTCCAACCAACAAAGAAATCCAATAAGTACGACCGGAAAGGAAATTGATTGAAAAATAAGAATTCAGAAACATAACAACAACGTGGTGCTGGAACACCCAAAAACATGCAAAAATGAGGGGTTTTGAGGCCAAAGGGCTCCGGAAAAGTTATGCATTAGGGAAGTCAGAGTACTCAACGATGCTCATTTTGTTAGTTCATGAGTACCATAACTCCCACGAAGCACAAGCAATCACTGTTTCAAGTTAAGAAACAAAACCCAAACTCTGTTATGGGCTGAGCTTAAGGGACTTCCTCCCCTCCCATCTCTCTAAATAGCAGACAGAATTCCCCCCATCAATTGAAACATCCAGCACATTTCTTCTTCGATAGTAATAATACATAAAAGAGAGAGAAACCACGTTGAAGAAAAGCTTCTCACTTGCTCACAGAGCTCCTCTCTCTACATAATGCACCCAAAACTAATATGGCTGTTGCATGTACACTTTTCTGATTGCAAAATATAACCCTAATCTACCATCTATACCTTGCCATCATTCATTGATCATTGATAAAACTCAGCTTCCCCGCCCCCCCCCCCCCCCCCAAAAAAAAAAAAAACCAAAAAAAAAAAAAACTCTATGCAATCATTTACTTCAGCATTTGGACAAGGTGGCTGAAGCCAGATTAGACCATTATACGTAAAATTCGAACCAAGAATTTAAGGCGACAAAAACTTACCATCTTGAAAATAATTTTTTAAAATAAAATCTACATTGTATAAATCAGCTAACTTTGTGGTGTATCTGGCTTAATTTCGATCTAGATGCAATTACCAGTAATACCAGGAGGCATCATCTTTACCACTGACACTGTCGTCAACCCACTCGCAGGCACGCTACTCGCCTTCACGGCCGTAAGATCAAACCCTCCACTCGGAAACGACGACGCAGCGGGAACCACTTTTACCATATTTCCCCTCGAGTCGTCGGAAAACTCCGCGTTTCCCACCATCCTACCGGCATAGGAAGATGAGGCCGTTAGGGACTTGGCAGGAAAGAACTCCGATGGTTTACTGTAGCTCCTCCCAGCGGCGGTGGTGAGGGAGTCTCGGCGAAGTGGGGAGGCCGGAACGGGACGGGAAGTGGATGAGGAGGGGAGGAGGGCGTTGTCGGCGGAGGAGTGACGTGGAGGAGGGATCATGACTGGAGAGAGGGAGTTGCCGGCGGGGGAGAGGTCGGATACGAGAGGGGATGAGGAGGAAGATGATGCGATCGGGGCGGGTGGGCCTGAGACAGAGCGCTCAGGTGGGGCCCCTGGAGCAAAGAATCCCACTTGCCGGACCTTGGGGTCGATCACCGTGCGTGGAGCTCGGCGGGGCTCCATTGGAGCATGGAAAAGGTGTTTGGCTGGCAGGAAGTTTTTCCCGGAAAATATTCGGGGCTCTATCGGAAAAGCTTGGGGGCTCGGATTGATATATGAGAGAGTAGAGTTGAGTATAGAGGAAGAGCAGAGCTGCGGGCAGCCAAAAGAAATAAAAATGATTAAAAATATAAGAGGTAAAATGACATAAAAATAAATAAATAAATAAATAATATAAAAATAGATATTAAATTTTCTTTTGTTTCTTTTTCCATTTTTTCTTCCATTTATTTACGATGTGTTGTTAATCAGTTAACGTTAAGGTTAAAATATTTCATAATATATTATAACATTAATTTTCGAATTCACTTCTCTAATTTTTTCTTATATTAATATATTTATTTGTGTAAAAAAAAAATCCTTACATGTAGGTTGTGAATCACAACTTGTGATATGCAGCATATGATTGTTGTTATTGGTTTGTTAAATTATTAAGATGCTGTATATTCAAGCACCTTACCGTGGAAGAAAATTACTGTGAAGTTGCGATGCTGTTGAAGATGGTAAAGTCAACATTTCCATCCTAAAAAATGCATACATTAATTATAAAGTCATTGTCTATATGATTGCCCGACGTCTCTTTTATTATATTTAGTTCTAAACACAAATTCATATATGTGTGTTTGTTTTTCAGGAATTTAATTTAAAAGGATAATAAAAGGGCTAGTTTTTGTTTAGGTAGGAATGAGACTGTTTGATTAGACTAAAATCAGAACTGGTCAGTATCAACATGGCTGGAGGATGTCAATAAATTAAAAAAAAAAAAAAAAAAAAAACCGAAAGAATGCCACATATCACATTATGAGAGGCTGTGAGTGATGATGACTGGTGTATATTCGGATTTTCACTATTTATCTCAACGAAAGGGACATCTGGGGAAAAGCAGAAGGAATTCTTATTCTGAAAGAACGAATTGGTAGATCCCTTTTATTTTACTGAGAAAAAAGGGAAATTATAGTTTAAAAACAAGTTGATGACCTTTTTATTTTTATTATTGCAGGCCATGCAAATCAATAAGTTCAACAAAAATTTAAAAAAAAAAAACAGAGGTTTTTGTGATAAGTTGGTTATTTTATTTTTTGAAGCAATTTAAAAAAAAAAAAAAGATAAAGCTCTTGCTCTGCTTTCTAAAACAGCCATTTTCTGAATAAAAAGTAAATTATACAGTCGTAATGTCCGACTGGCTAGAAGATAATCGAGTAGAAAATATTTATAATCTAGAATTACATAATAAAAATTCTGGAAGAAACACTGCAACAAGTGCCAGTTGATTTTTCAATCATATGAAACTTGGGCAAACCGGTCCCTTAGAAACACCAAGACGAACTTCCATCCCATGATGCATGTCCAGAGGTCGGAAAGTCTCTGAATCACGAGGGTCTGCAATATTCACCGAAAGGAATAAACTTTTAAATCCCAGTTCATGCCACGGTGTACTAAAAAAAGAAACATCTTCTCTGAGTCTCATATTTTAAGTTAAGTTTCTGATCTTATCTGCATCCATCTTATTAACTTGAAGTTTGAAGAAAGGGTCTATGAGGGGTTCCTTACCGTTCAGATAATCCTCGAAGCCAAAATCATCCAAGCTACCTGTAAGAGCCTCCAAACCCAGCATTGAAGATGGAATTGCTCCTGGAGGCCTCTGAAATCTGCAATTATTATTATTATTATTATTATTTTGATAAGTGTAGTCTGCAATTATTTCCCAAACAAAATTTAAAAAAAATTAAAAACACGAAAAGAACAAATCATACAATTCCTGCACGAGTAAATCTAAGAAAAATGCAAACCTCTACATATACATCAATAAACCATAACAAGAAGTCATTATGACTTCTGGCCTTCGGACTAGTGATAAGTGAAGGCATGAGAGGTTCAGGTAAGTCTTACATTCATTATAATCTGCATGCAAATGCATATATACTGTGTTGTCACAGTAAAAGCAGCAACGTAACACAAACATCTGATCAAGATCTAATTGAAACATATATTGTCTAAGCCATGTACTCTCATGACAAGATTCAAAAACTTATTTTCTTTGGCTATCCCATATATGATAAAAAAATCGTGATAAAATACAGATTTTTTTATTGGCACCAGGTGTCTGAGAACAGAATCCGAAAAATTCAGAAAGTAACACCTCAAAAATACAGGTTTGAACTCACAAAGCAACAACTGAATTTGCTTCAACTCATTTGCATTGAGAAGTTGCTTGGAACCAATTTTTCTTAACCCTTCTGGTCAAACTCAAAATTAATGAGAAAAAAAAAACATATAGTACATTCTCTCTTTTTAAATCAGGAAATAGAGATAAAATGGGGAAAAGGGCAACAACTTGAGCCTCTGTTGGATACATAATCTAACTTTAAACCTAAGTACTTCCAAAAATTTGCTACTTGGATTGAAAGAACTCTTTTCCTTTAAAGGAAACAAGATGTGACTTTAACATCCTGGTTTTGAGGGTTTCGATTTGGTGAAAGATAACATCATACACCCTCGTCAAGTTCTGTATGACATATATGGTTTAATACAAAGCCAAGTTTTTTTTCCACTAATCTCTAAAATAATTGTAAATCTTGGGAAAATCCTTACATTTAAACCATTCTTCTACATCCACTAACAAGCAGAAAGGATTTCTAAACAAAGCCCTACTGGTCCTTTCATTAATGATCCTGTGCACTGGCACGTTTATGTTGAATCTTGTGAGATAGTATGCTGTATATTGAAAGGGAAGAATAGGACCAGATTTTAGATGGTTAAACCTAAGTACAACCACCACTTTATACACTTTCAATACGACTTCCCAACACAATATCTTAGTAAACTGCTTTAACAATTAAAGGAACTTAGGGGTTTGCTCAAGTGGTAAGAGACTTGGTCTTGGTAGGTAGTATACTCTCTCCAGTCTCCAGGTTTAAAGTTCGAACCCTCAGCTGCAAATAACTTTTAGGATATACCGGAATGGGAGAGTTTCTCCTTGAATTACCTGAGGTGCATTTACGAGAAATTCCTTGCTAAGGGCCTGTGCAACCTCGGAATTAATCAGGACTTTGTTTCAGACATCCCGTGCCAATAAAAAAAAAAGTTAAAACAGCTAAAGAAGTTTACTTGATGTCCAAAGACTAGGATGTTTCGTAATCATATTTTATGTTATAACAAACCTTTTGTTGTTCCTTTCATCATCCAACTTCTGTTCCTTAAAAAGCCAGAATCTATTTCTACCTTTAAAAGCTATATGCACCGTTCCACCTTTCAACAATACAAGAAAAAGCGGTACCAAAGTCACCCCAATATGCCTGACTACCAGCAAAACATTTATTTTTACATATACAGACCAGCTATTTTTGGGATACATTTTTATTTAATAAGTAAGAAGTAATTTCATTGATATGAATATAAAGGTGCCGCTATTTTTTTTTTTTTTTTGGGGGGGGGGGGGGTTACATAAGATCCCATATCTCAAGCAACTATGATTTCTGCATTTTCCATGCCCCAACCATGATTTCTTCATTTTTCATGCCTCGACACATATCATCCAAATCCTATAGCATTACTTCAAATCAAAAAACCCAATAAAGATCCACACATACTTCCATACTACATCATCTGTCAAAGAACCTTCCCTAACGTATCAATTCAACCTCACAACTCTATTGATCATACGTACAAGCAACGCCCTAGCCCATGAAATCCTTCACCATTAAGGTCCTAAGGTGAAGAAAGGACACTTGATGTATATTACTTCAAGGCCTCTTATATTTTGAACTCAAACCTAAACCTACATAGGCTTATTTAAGCTTACAGTTATAATTACCAATAGAGTGAATAATAAATATAGTTTGCATCAATCAACACGGGGTAAAAAAGTCATACCGTGAAAGAATTTGCTTGTCAAGATCCAACTTCAATGGAAAAGCACTTCCGTAGGTGTTTATCAAGATCTTCCTCTTCATCTCCTCCTGTGAGCTCTTTGCCTAACAGGTTCCCCCCACCCAAAAAAAAAATGAAAAACGAAAATATAATTTCAAAATCAGCATTTTGTAAGAGAAAGAACAAAAAGCCCTGTCCGTTTGTTTCGATGAAATTTGTTCCATGAAGTCTGTTACGGCTCCGTCTACCCATCCTGACACTAAACGAAATTATAGATATATATATATATATATATTAAAGCATGCTCGAGTTTTTTTCTATATACATATGAAATTCAAATCTTCCTCAGGATTTTTTTTTTAAGTATATAAAAAAAAAAGACTAATGGAGCCCGAAAAAAAGCGCAAGATTTTTAAGTAGCTTAAAAAAATTTCACTTTCTCCTAATTCTTACTCGTGAGCGAAACGTAAGATGAGGGAAAAAACAAAAAAAGAGAGCTGGAACAATATGAAGGGGGAAGAGAGAATAGATACAGATTGGTAAGCGGATTCCAGAGGATGCGACCCGACGATGTCGCTCTTGACGCCATGGAGTCCAAATCGAAGAGCGTCGTTTTGGATCCCTCCGATTTCGTGTGCTATGGTCTTCGTTGTGTCCATGTTTGTTTTCCACCAGATTTTCTTCTTCCACTTCTGCAACTGATGTTATTGTTGCAGCCGAACTTTGTGCGCAAGCAATGAATGGTGTAAAGCCACAAACGGCGGCGTTTCGTAAATGAAAGAGACATTTTTATTTCGAAAAAAAAAAGTGAATGAATGAAAGGAGACTTGAAGGAAAAGTTAAGGGGTAAAGAACGCCGTCGTTTATTGTCCATCAATCTAATTAGATGGGCTAGGCCTGGTGGGCTTTTCTTCCGTCCCAATTTACTGGGAGTCTGACGAACTTGTTGTTTTTGGGCCTAGATCAAAGGATCATAGAGTGGAATGGTCCGTCCACTCCTTAACTTTGTTTGAAAGACGGAAATGATTTCTGATCAACGTAGTCTTTTACGTGAGCCTTTTTACGCACTACGTGGCAGTATATAAATAGCCTTCAAACTTGAAATCACACTTGAGTACGGTACAAAATGACTTGTCTGGTTCAATAAAACCCATTTTAATGTTCACAAAGTGAGTCTGTAGATTGATATAAAATGGAAGAAAAATTGTACTATATTTGATATTATTTTTTTTATTAAATATATAATGAATTAATAATAAGTAAAAGAATTTAATTAATTTAGGAAAAATATAATTAAAACGAAAAATTAAAAATGTTTTAAAAAAATTAAAAATAAATATAAATATGATATGTAGAATGTGAAGATAATAAATTACAAAATACAAAATCAAAATAGAAAAACAAAAATAGTCTGAAGGACAAAAATGGTCAGCAGGTTTTGGATATAAGGACTAAATGAGGAAATTAAACAACTGAGATTCAAATTTTGGGAGTCCCTATTTCTTTCTCGAGAAGTTAGGGTTTCGAGTGCCTCTTTCTCTTGAGAAAGTGGATCTAAGTGTTGTTGTCCTTGAGATACCGGTTTGATCTCGCCGGTGGTGAGGTCCTAGTAAAGAGAGAAGAAATGGATGAGGATTTGATAAAGACATGGGAGAGATTGAAGCTTACTTCTAACGAAACTACTGTCACGAGCTTCAGATCAGAACCCAGGGAGGGATCGTCACACAGATCAAAGGTTTGCTTGGTGGGGAAGGTGCTTACAAAGAAGGGAATCAGCAGGGAAGCTTTTCACTCGACTATGTCCCATGTATAGCAACTATTTGGATGGGTTCGATTTAAAGATTTAAATGATCATTATTTTCTTATAGAGTTTCAAAAAGGGGAGGATAAAGATAGGATTTTGGGGGGGAGGCCTTGATTTTTTGATAGAAGCTTAGTAGCACTCCAGGAGATAGATGAAACCTTCTCAATCTCGGCAACTTAGTTTAGATTTGAATCTTTTTGGTTGCAATGTCATAACTTTCCTCTTGCTAGTATGAATGAGGAAATAGGGGAGAAGTTTGGAAATACTTTCGGGACTATTTTAAGGGTTGAAGCTCAGTCCGACGGACTGGTTTGGGGAAGGTGCCTAAGAATTAGAATGGCAGTGGATTTACATAAGCCTCTTCTCAGGGGTAAGTGACTTAAGTTCGATAACCAAAAATACTAGATCTCTTTCCAGTATGAAAGACTCCAGACCTTTTGCTTTCACTGTGGCATCTTAAATCACAAGGGTAAAACCTGCTTGAGGGTCGCTTTTGAACCACAAGATACTGAAAACCCTTCCTTTTGGGCCTTGGTTGAGGGCACAACCTATGACTATGTCCATTTCTGATCTACGGAAATATGGGGGCAGACTTGAGGGAAAGGACAGGGCCAACATGAAACAGGGCAACTCAGTAAATGAAGATAGACCTACAAAAGTAGATGACTCACCTGTACCTCCCGGTTCAACGTCTGTGGAAAAAAAGGAATCTCTGGAAAAGTTTGTCATGAATGATAACATAGAAGAAAGTGGGTCCAGAGTCACCTCACAGACAACACCTGAGATAAAAGGTAACCTCTTTACCATCACAGTGGCCAAGCTGGAAGGAACGGGTCTTGGATCCAGCATGGAAGTGGACTCGTGTGGTGGTGTTGAGACCAATAAACCCCTCAACAAAGAATTCGGACTGGAAAAAAAAGGGTTTTGACAAAATGGGCGATAATAATTTCACTATCAACCACGTGGATGCAGAAACCAACAACACAAACTCAAACAATGAAAATGTGGACTTAATGGTGGGTAGATGGAAAAGGAAAGCCAAAGTTAAAACTCCAGGGGATAATAGCCTTAAAGACATATTCAACATTCTAGAGGTAAATGGGAACAAGAGGAGTGCACCTCTTGAGGCAAATGGCTTTTTACCGATACTTAAGAGATCAAAGGCAAATGACAACGAAGAGCTGGACACAAAGAAAGTGGTAGGGGCTGGGTTCTAGCCTTGCCACCATTATTGTCTATCCTTGCATGGAATTGTCGAGGGATTGGGTCCTTTCGGACAATTTGGATCCTTAGTAAACTTACTAAGGAAGAACAATCACATTTGATCTTCCTAATAGAGATTAAGTGCAATCAAGAAAAAATGGAAAAAGTGAGAGGGATTCTAAAATATGACCACTGTTTCTCGGTCAACAGCTTGGGTTCCAGCAGGGGTATCACTTTGTTGTGGAGGGAGGAGTGGAAAGTGAGGGTAGTTAACTATACTAGATGGCATGTAAATGCCATTGTCAGTAAAGTTAGTGGCCAACCCTGGCTGTTCACTGGTTTTTACAGGCATCCAAATAAGATAAAAATAAAGGGTAGTTGGGATCTTCTAATGCTGCTAAAACTGAGTAGCCCTCTACCTTGATTGTGCGCAGGAGATTTCAATGAATTATTGCACCAAAAAGAAAAACAAGGAGGAGCAAATAGGCCTTACAAACAGATAGAGAGGTTTAGATTGGCTTTGGAATTCTGTTGTCTGCAAAACTTGAAGTACAACGGCTCCCTCTTCACTTGGTCAAATGGAAGAAGTGGACAAGCCTTTACTAAAGAGAAGATTGACAGAGCCTTGGCTAATAAGGAATGATGTGAGATGTTCAATCGAAGCGAGTGCGAGATACTGGTAGTAGTAAAATCAAACCATTGTCCCCTGAATATCAGCCTTAATAACCAAAGCTCAGGCAAAAAGTTTAGACATGTCCCTTTCTGATATGAAGCAGCGTGTCATTTAAAGGAAGGGCATGAGGAAGTAGTTAAAGCAGTATGGTCCAGAGGGGTATTCAGGTCCAACCTTGCTAGCACTTTGAGATTCAAGCTTGAATATTGTTAAAGGGATCTCCTGTCATGGTCCAAGCGAGCAAGGGTAAGAAAATGGGACTTTAAAACAGGATTTAGAGGTGATTAGAAAGCTACAAGATAAGGGGAATAGAGATAATATGCACCAGCTAAGAAAACTTCAACAGAAAGTGGAGTCCTTACTAGCAGAACAAGACATGAAGTGGCGCCAAATGGCTAAACAGCAGTGGCTCAAGGAATGAGACAAAACCACAAGTTTTTTCCACAGACAAGCTTCACAGACGGAGAAAATAAACACAATCCATGCTATCACCAACTCCAGAGGGCTAATTGTAAAGTCACAAGAGCTTATTGGGGCCATTTTTACAAGTTTTTTCTCATCTCTATTCACCTTCTCCTCTCCTTCTCATATCCAACCTTGCCTTCTTGATGTTATGCCAAAGTTATCCATTAGTCTGTTGGACTTCCTGAATAGACCTTTTGATAAAGAAAAGGTCAGGCGGACAATTTTTCAGATGAACCCGTTGGGGGCCTCCAGTCCTGACGAATTCCCTGCTTTCTTTTACCAGAAAAATTAGGAGTTGATTGGGGATGAAGTAACACAATTTGTCTTGAATGTTCCAAATGGGGACGATCCAGTTAGGGACATAAATAATACATTTATTTCCTTTATTCCAAAGGTGAAAAACCCTATGAGAGGTAAGGATTTCAGACTTATTAGCCTTTCCAAAGGGACATAAATACTTTCACTCTATATATAGAGTGAAAGTTACCCTATTGTCCTTCGTCTCGAAAAATCAAAGTGTTTTTGTCCTATGGTGGTTAATTTATGATAATACCCTTGTAGCCTACGAGGTCCTACATTCCATGACATCTAGAATGAAAGGAAAATAGGGGTACATGGCCCTCAAAATGGACATGAGCAAAACATATGATAGGATGGAGTGGCCATTTGTGAAAGAGGTGATGCTAAAATTGGGCTTCCCTATTCATTGGGTGAAGCTGATACAAACATATCTTAGTTTAGTGCCTTATTCTATTTTGGTTAATGGTAAGCCTCAACAATTTTTTACCCCGTCTAGGGGCTTTCGATAGAGGGACCCCCTATCACCTTATATCTTTATCTTATGTGCCTAAGTCTTAATAGTGATGCCGAAAAATGTCAAAAATAAAGGGGAGATTTCAAGTGCCCCTATTGGCCGGGGGCCTACAAGGGTAAATCATCTATTTTTTGTGAATGATAGTCTCCTCTTTTGCCAAGCTTCAACCCCTGAGTCAAAGAAAATCCTAAAGATCCTAAACACCTATAAACAAGCTTCAGATCAGGTGATGAATAAAAATAAGTCCTCTGTTCTGTTCAACCGAAATATCAAACTCCAAACCCCAAATCCAGACACAACTCCTTCAAGTTGCTGGGATTAAATCCATCAATACCATGAAAAAATATTTAGGCCTACCAGCCATGCTTGGGAGGGGGAAGGTGGCAGCCTTTCACTCTATCATTGATAAACTTGGGCAAAAATAGTTAATTGGACCACAAAGCAACTGTCCATGGCTAGAAAAAAGACTTTTTTCAAGGTTGTCCTTCAAGCCATCCCAACATATTCCATGAGCATGTTCCTCCTTCCCCAATCAATTACCTATAAGCTTAATCAACTCTTGAGAAAGTTTTGGTGGAGTTTCAATGAAGATCATTTGAAAATTCAATAGATTCCATGGGATCAAATCAACTCAAGTAAAGAGGAGGGTGGGCTCGGGTTTAGAGATTTTAGGATATTCAATCTAGCTATCTTAGCAAAACAAGGGTGGAGAATCCTCCAAGACCCTCACTCCCTTGTCTCAAAAGTCTTAAAGTAGAAATATTTCCCCACTATAGACTTACTTAAGGTTAGAATTGGATCTAGTCTCTCCTTTGCATGGAGGAGCATTCATAAAGGGCTAGATATTTTTAAAAAGAGACTGTTTTGGAGGGTTAGAAATGGAAAGCACATCAACATTGGGAATGATAAGTGGATTCACGCATTACCACACCAACAGATAGCCTTTCCAAAAACAGCTAGGTGTTGGTGTGAAAAAATGAGAGATATTATAGATTCAAAGTTGAGAGTATGGAGACAAGACCTTATGGCAGAGATGTTCTCCTTGGCCGAGATCCATGCTATTGAGAGGATCCCTATTAGCTCTGGTGGTAAAAGTGATAAACTCACATGGCAATTCACTCCTAACGGTATTTACTCGGTTAAGAGTGGGTATCACTATAAAAAACAATTGGAGGCTGAGGGGGAAGGAGAAACCTCTAGGAAGGGGCTGAAACACAGACCTAGAAATGCATTTAGAAAATGAAAGTGGCCCCAGCTGTAAAATCTTTCATTTGGAGAGCTTGTTGTGAGACTATTCCTACACTAGTCAACCTGAAAAGAAAAAGAGTGATGGAGGATAGTTCCTGCCCTATATGTCATCTGGAACTAGAAACTTCGGGTCACATTTTGTGGGGCTGTAATGCCTCAAAATATATTTGGAATTATGGCTGTACAAAGGTCCAAAAAATGGCTATTTCTAATGACATTTTCATGAATATCTGGACAAGTTTTACACAAAAACTGGACCAGGTAGAGTTGGAAGAAGCGGCAGTAACCTTGAGAAGCATAGGGTCTAGGAGAAATCTTTTCATTCATGAACGGATTTTCACCCTTCTAGACATGGTTTCCTAGAAAGTCAAGGAGGACTATAAAGGCTACAAAGAGGTCAATTACAAGGAGCGGTTGCTGGAAAAAATTCCTCTAAGGAACATAACTTGGCAGGCCCCATGTGAGAAATTTGTCAAAGTAAACTGGGATATTGCAACCAACCACAGCTTGGGACGAATGGGCATAGGGGCTATTATTTGGAACTCAAAGGGCCAGATTCTTGGGTCCCTGCGTGCAAATCGATTGATGCCAGACAATGTTTTCGATGGAAAAGCCCTTGGACTACTGATTGCAGCCAGCTTTTGCAAGGATTTACAGTCAATACAGCTTCACCTAGAATGGGATTCGAAACTGGTCATAGATCAATTGTTGCTGCCAAACAAGAACCTGAGCCTTGGTGGTCTTGTTATTGAAGATGTTAAAAATTTCTAGCAGATCATTGCATATGGGTCGCTTCACATGCCTTTCGAGAGGCAAACCAAACAGCTCACATATTTGTTAAATTCACTTTATGTATTTCAGAGGATATGTATGAAATTGAAGAATGCTCTGATTGCATTCTGAATATTGTAAATTTTGAGTTAAAGTTATGAAATTATGGAATGATTTGTATTTCAAAAAAAAAAAGAGAAATTTTTGTGGGTAAAACAGTCTTGTTACATTGCACGTAAGAAAGGCCATGTAAAAGAGTACGTATAGGTAGCATTACCCAAAATTAATTTCTATAGATTTAGGGATTGTAAGCTTTGCATAAGTCTTTTAAAAACTAGATTTTAAAGGAAAAACTTGTTTTTATAGTAGTATTTTTTTTTAAGGACTTATACGAGACATGAGCATTATAATCTTGTATATATTGTTCAATTGGATATCACATCCATCCTCCAAACTATGATTTTAAAATTCGTATCGTATCGAACGGTATATCTAAAATATATTGTACCAGCTGCCTAACTAATATCAGAAATATACGGTATCATTTCGCTCCAAATTTTGGCCATTTCGACCTATTTCAGTCAATATCGACTGAAATATCGGATTTTGGGTGGTACTAGATTTCGAATTTCGACAGCAACCTTTTTTTTATAATGGTTTTTTTTTATCTAGATTTGTATTTTTTTTTCCTTTTTATACATATAAAAGGTATATTTTATTTGTATAAAACACAATATGATTAATAATTTTATATTTTTATAGTTTATGTGTGTGTATATATATAAAATTTATTTTTATATAGACTATTATGAAATGGTATTGGTATTAGAATATTTCGTTTCAGTACCTTGATTGATACGATAGTCAAAACATTGCTCCAAACTCAAGCCCATGATAAGTAATTAATAATGGAAATATCATCTAATCTCGTTTAGAAAGTGAGATAAGATGAGAAATTAGTTAATAATAGTAAAATAGTTTGTGATTTGTGAATAATAATAAAAGAATTTAAACTAGAACTTTTATTACATTTTGAAAAATGAGAGAAAAAGTTAAATAAAAATATTATAAAGTTAAAATATGGTTAGAATTTTTTTTTTTTCAAAAAGGGAATATAATTTTTACTATTATTTTTGTTTTAAAATTCTGAAAAGTTAATTATTTTTGAACTTTTAAGTTAAAAAAATTGCAAGGGTTGATAATAATTAGATGAAAAAATAAAATTGAAAAATAAAATTTTTTTGTACTTTCAGTTTTAGAATATTGCAATGATTAATAATAATTAGATGAAAAAAAAATATTTATATTTGAGTAATATTTGAATATTGAAATTAAGGCTTAGTGTGGTTCCAAAATTCCACTTATAATACATTCTATTTTAAAGTTATTTCATCTTTCAAACACATCAATTTGATCCAACTGAAAGAGAATTCGGTGTATTGTAGCACCATTGTAACACTATTGTAGAGGACGGGATGAGATTCTGTATCTTTTTATCTTTTGTGTTTCGGTCTACTTACTCTCTCT
This sequence comes from Platycarya strobilacea, assembly GCA_036898215.1. NCBI lineage: Eukaryota > Viridiplantae > Streptophyta > Magnoliopsida > Fagales > Juglandaceae > Platycarya > Platycarya strobilacea. The sequence goes on from CM072546.1 coordinate 6,375,799, forward strand.
TTCTTGACATATTTGTTTTTTCTTTACTGTCAACCCCCTCTCTCTCTCTCTCTCCAAGCCCTAAGCAGTTTTCACTGCACACTTTTATTTTCTCCTACAAGTTTTCGTACGCACAGGAAGACAAAAACTGCAGCACTCTGTCAGTGAACAGTTATAAGTCCCATAAATTTTATAACTTTCCATAAATATTCTTAAATTTGTCTTAACATCTACATATTATAAGCCCTTCTATCTATCCCTCTCTTGCTAGTAGCTCTCTTCTTTCCTAGTAGCTAGCTATCGCTTCCTCTAGTAGCTCGGTTGTTAGGTAGCTGCTTCCTATCCTAGTAATAGTAGTTCTCTTCTTTCTTAAGGCTTTTTGCTTGTGCTCTAGACGTTCATAAGAACCAGTGAATCGAAGTCCCTCCTCGTGGATGGTTTTTTTTTTTACTTTAAAACTCATTTAAATGGATCCTATAAAACCCACTCAATTATCTCAATTCACTATTATTCATATAGAATTTAGATCAATTTAGTTCAATTCAACATCCAAATGCAACCAAAATCAACCCTAAAAATAGCAATCCGACTATTTTTATTAGAGAAACAACCCTCATATCATGAGATGTCACATAAGATATTACACCAAATAGAAAATGAATGCACCTATAGCAAATCACAAACTTAGATATGTTCTACGTTCAGCTCTCTTCCCCTCTTTACAACCGCCACTCAGGACCAAGACCAAGATCTAATGAAGACGTTGCCTACCTCTAGGAGATTGCATCATAGAGGGTATTTGCATCAAAAGTACTTGTGGTGTTCACATAGTTCGCCCTCCTTAGGGGAAGGGTGACAGACCAAAAGAGTGAGAGAATATTTATGTCATTCTATTCGTGCGGTTATAGTAATAATAGAATGGAAGTCACTATAAAAAATGGTTATTTATAATCACTTATTTTCTATTAAAATGATTATTTCTGTCAAAATAAGTATATTTTGATTGCAAATAATTATTATAATTATAAATAATTTATCCCAAATATTTAATTTTTTATGGAGCCATGCATGATAATAAATTATTGCAGCGTTATTTTTTGGACTTTAAAAACTCATCCGATCTTAAAATTTTCTCATTAAAAAAATAAAAAGACAAAACCGGAGTTGCATTTATATAATTCAAAGTTTAAAGTACAAATGAATAAAGAGTGACGTTGGAAATCGGTCGGGTTGTCCCTAGCGTCAAAAAACAGCCCAATAATAATTGGGTGCTTTTTGACAATAAACACAATAAAATGAAAAAATATAAGAGAAAATATAATAAAAAATAAAATAAAGAAAATATAATAAAAAATACAATAAAAATATAATAAAAAATACAATAAAAAATATAATGAAGATGAATTTTAGGAAAATTTGGCTCTCATCCGAACGGAGCTGCCGGAGATGGCGATGGGCGATATCGTCGGTACCGAACTCATTTTGAGTTTAAGGCTGCCGGAGTTTCGTTGGAGGTCGCCATCGCAAGGATGGACTCGCCAGAATTCATCGGTGTCGATAGTACCGACGGTGTTGTCTACCGTTAATCTTGACGACAAACTATTTTTAATGGGGAGACTGACCCCAACTTTTTTTCATAAATAAAACAAAACAAAATGAAAAGAAAAGTAACGAATTAAAAGAAGTAAAAAATGAGTGATCATCTTGAAGAGTGGTACAAGCTAGAGGTCAGTTGGTTAGATCCATCCCAATCCATCAATGCATGCACTTTCTGTGATGGGACTTGGCCTGCATGTACCATATTTCTTTTTATAATTTATTTATTTATTTATTTTAATATTTTAAAATATTTATTTAAAAATATAAAAAGAATATAATATTATTTTAAAATACTTATATAAAAATTATGTAAAAAAACCAAAAAATAAAAGACAAAATCGAAAACAAAGTAAGAATCCCAAAATAAAAATTCCTATTATTTTTCATTCTATTGAAGATACTCTGCACCAGTGCAAATTTGAAAAAACAAAACAAAATATAATAAATAAAAAATACATCTGCCGTCAATGCTTCTTTTGTTGGTCAGAGTAGCCTGAGCAGGGCAATTTAAGAAGAAGATTTTAGTAGGGTATTGTATTAGATTTCCCCTATATAGAATATATAACTACCCCGGCCTTCCAGGAATTTTATATTAGATATGAATCCAGCAGCTCTCAGTTAATTGATATGGTGCAGAAGGAAGATCCGACCCAACACATGCAATATCTGCGACCTATTCTCTCCATAAAACACCCTCCCGCTATCAAAGCCTACGAACACTCAGTCCCTAGGTATATAACCTACTCTACATATCATTAACAAATAATGAAGGAAATAAAGCTCTCGATCATCGCCATCTTTACTGCAAAAAAACTTTGGAAACCTTGCTGCGCTGCTCTCCTAGTTCTCATCACGTCCACTCCCAAGTCGAGATACTTGGCTACGCTCTTGCTGTTCATGATCAAGTTTTTTCCAAGTAAGTACTGTTTCTGATCTCTGGTCTCCTGTGCTTGAAGTGAATGAATGTGTTTAGTCTCTTTAGTTCAAGCTTCGATCGTCTCACTGTTTGCTCCTACTGTTTCTGGTTGTCCTGTTTTGCCTTTAACATATAAAAGGTAAAGTTCTAAAACAATGTCGGTATGAACGTATTATGAGCATGTCAGCACAGTACTTAAGCCATGTAAATGCCGTTTGACCGCTGATCTTGAGGGCTGTGTTTTTTTTTTTTTAATCTCTTTCATTAATTCGTTCTTTTAAGATCGTAGAAGCTGAGCTTTAAACGAAATAATGGGATTGCAAAACCCCTTCAAAAAACAATATCTAGCACATGTATATATACAGTATATTTTGAAGAACAAACTACGTACGTAGCAGCTACAAACATCTCATATGGGGGGCTGCTATTGGGACCGGTAAACAACAGATCATCAAGGAATTTGACTGATAAAAGCAAATGTATTTTTTTTAGATTTTTTAAATTTTAATCATTTTTATCTATATGTAAATATTTAAAAAAAATATTAATTCATTAATAATTATTTTCTTAATTATTAAATAAAAAATAAAAAAATAATCAATCACTTTTATCGATTAATTTTATCCATTCTAGTAGCATTTTTTCATCTCATATATATATATATATATATCCGATTTGTTATGATTAGAAAAAAAAATTAAAAATTTTAAAGCTTTTAACCAACTGTTGCCAAGATCAACAGTGTAGAATAGTCGGGGAAAACCTAATTTTGGCCGGTCAAACTGATTTGAAAATTAAAGTTACGTGGTGGGTACGTGACTTTCATTATAAAATTGTATTATTATTATTTTTTTTTTGTACTTTGTAAACATAAGTTTTATAAGTATATAATATTGAAGTTGTGTTCACAGCTCGAACCTAGCTAGATCTCAATAAAAACTTTGATTTGAGGCATTTAAAAAAATTAGATTTCTATTTTTTTTTTAAATTATTAATTATGTTATTTTTTATTTAATTTTTGAGATTTTTCGAACTCTCATTCTCAAAAGCAAACAGGCCGTACCCAACCTCAAAATGAAATTAAAGTTGATTAATAATTATGTAAAACCAAAAGCATGAAAATGATTTCTAAATAACTTTTAACAAAACATAGTTAATATAGAGAATTACTATATTTATCATGTTTATAAAAAGTCCTTCCTAAGATATATTGATTTGGAATTTGTATCTAATTGATATCAAATCTAGTTCTGCCAATAATAGTTTTGGCTTTTATTTACCTGTGCACAATATGATAATTTTTCTTTATAATCATGATAGCAATTAATATCTAATTAATATCGAAATTTCCTTAGACTTTTACTAAAATTCTAGCCCTATCATACCATATGACCCATATATTTTACCAAAAAGATCTTAATACATAGACTTATCTCAAAGGACATTCCCTTCAACCATTTCAACTATAATCAACTACTTAGATCATCATATCTCCCTATCCAAACTAAATATATCCCTAAATATTATAATCCTACAATCATAAGAACTCAAGAAAGCAAAAAAGTTGTCTAAACCAACCAACCAAGGAGACTTATTCGGTCACTAGGAGTATACGTGCATGGGAGAGGATCCTAGTATCAAATTTAGAGGATAATCAGTGCGTAATCGGTTTAAAAAATAGAAAACCAATGGTACTAGTTCGATTATAAATTTTATCCAAAATCGAATCGAATCGAATCAATTACACTCCTAATATTATTTATAAAAAAAAGCCCATTAGAAGGGAAATTAATTAGTTAAGAAGATATGAGCGGGAATTGATGATGGTAGTATAGAAATGGTTCAGATTATGTGATGGGTGATGGCTTGTGAGCTCACGTGTTGACAAAAATAGATTATGCATTGCAAATTTAGAGGATTTAAGTATTGGATTGGTCATCTTCATCTTCAAAATATAAAGAATATATAATTTTTTATTTTTTAGCTAATCACTCAAAGCATAAAATTTATATTGATAAGTTATCACATTTTTTATAATAATAAAATATTTATATTTATTAATATTTATATTTATATTTATATTTATTTAATTATTTTTTATTTTATTTTCATAATCCTCAATAATTTTTAAGAATCATATTCATATTTATTTTTTAATAAGAATTTATTTAAATGTTTTTTCATATTTTGTAATTATATTAATAATATGTATTTTAATATTTTAATTTGATACTTAAATAATTATTTTTTGTTAAAAAATTATTATTTTTAAATCAAATAACTTATATAATTATTTTCAATAGATAGAAATATGAATAATTTTTTTCATATATGAAAAGTAAGTTATAGACTTTTCAAAATTTGAAAAGTAAATAATGAATTTAATATAAAAATACTTTTATTAATTTTCTTTAAATTTTAAAAAATATTAACATTTAATTAATTCAATATCAGTACACTTAGATAAAAGACGATGAGTACGTTAAAGTAAGGATGACAGACTACTGTTGGGGATAAGGATACAGTACTGGTCCCCGCTCAGAGTGTCCCACTAAATGGTGAATAAAACCGGATAAAAGTAAAATAATAAAACCACTTCTGGCTCTAAAAATATTCAGTAGTCCAATTTTTAGAGAGTTACACCCAACTATCTAACCGATATAAAGTTGACACAACCATTGATGGCTCTAAAACTTCCATAACAACCCGATCCAAGATGGAAAAAGTGGTGGAAAAGGCGAGAAAATACTCTCTTGAATTTCACTAGTGATAAAAAAAAAGTGACTAACTTAATCATTGAAGTTAGTCACTCTTATACTAGTTGAAGAGTTTGAAGTACAACAAGCGACAAAGGAGAAGATGGAGAAGGATAGAGAGAACGAGGGGCTTGATACAGAAAAGGAAGGGAGGAGCTTCTCCCGCTCTCAGATGTAATGCATGTAGGAGGAGGGTTTGGGATAGAGGCCGGGCACTGGAGGGAGGGAGGGAGGGGGGGGGGGGGGGGGGGGTGGAGCTCCTGGAGCTGGAGGCAGTTAAAACTCAAGACATCCGAACCATTTAAAATATATATGCGCCCTACAAGCCTTGAATCTTGATCATTGATCTCCTCCATCGACTTTCCAATGATTCAGTACAGGTTATTTTACTTGAGCAATTTACATCTCCTACTTAGGAGTGAAAAGAATTTGCTCATTCTTTTTGTTCGCATTAATTAGCACTACATTTATATAGAACACTAGGAATACCTTCAAATTGTTTTCTAAACACAATCGTTACAGGCTCATCGTGATGATGTTGTAAACTTGGATTGGTGGATTTAGAAGGAGTTGGACTTGAGTAGCCACCTGCTTTAAAATATTGTCATAAGGGTTGAGAGACTAATTAAAAGATGGAGTTCAAGGAAAACATGAGCTACCTAGCCTCATACTCCAATTAACATAACTCAACATGGAAATTAACATCTCAGTCCAACACATCCAACATAGTACACAAAGTCAAATGTAGATTTCATAGTTTAAAAAAAAATTGAAGAAAAAAATCTTGTTCTTATTCATTAGTTCCAGCAATACATATATACATATATAATGATCATAAGTATATATATGTATAGACCTTAACTCCAGGCACTTCAAAATAAGATAATTGATACTAAATTGCTTGTGCTGAATTAGTCTTTAACTACTTCCAACTAGATGGAATATGTCTTAATGTAGCTCTATCGTTAATTGCTTCAACATGATGAATTTGTCTTTCTTATACTTTTTGCTTAACCCTCTTACTCCATAAAATTTACTTTGTTCAAAACTGCCTATTATATATATATATATATTTATTATATATATATAATCGTGTGTGTATATATATATGTCACTTTTTGGAACCCAAGGAACTGTTAAGATACATATAAATGATTAAATCTAATTCTTTTTATTAGTTAAGATTTTTAAAAATGTGATATGAAAATAATTTCATATAGTTTTAGAGTAATAATATTGAATTCTAACTCTGATTGTATGATACTTTATCACATTTAGTTGTACTTTTACATTTAGACCCACCTATTGAATAAGACTCTAGCTAGCCGACAAGTGATAGAGAATGTTAAAATCATAAATATAAATGATTGAATTTACATCTTCTCAGATTAAGTTTTTGTAGTTGAAGAAAGAATCTTGTTCTTATTAGTTAGTTCTAGCAATGTATAAGTATATATATATATATATATATATATAAGTTTCATCATATATATATAAGATGAAAGATGCTAGCTAAATTGCTTGTGCTGAATTAGTCTTTAACTACATTTAAGATGAAATATGTCTTCTAGCTCTACCGTAGCTTCAACATGATGAATTTGTCTTTCTTATACTTTTTGCCTTAATCCTATTACTCCATAAAATTTACTTTGTTCAAAACTGCCTATTATATATATAATTATTATATATATAATCGTGCATATATATATATATATATCACTTTTTGGGACTCAAGGAACTCATGTTAAGATATATATAAATGATTAAATCTAATTCTTTCTATCAATTAAGATTTTTAAAAAATGTGATGATTTCATATAGTTTCAGAGTAATAATATTGAGTTCTAACCTGGACTCTATAATATTTTATCACATTTAGTTGTATATTTTACATTTAGACCCACTTATTGAATGAGAGTCTAGCTAGCCGAAGTGAGTAAGAACGTTAAGATCATAAATATAAATGATTAAATTTACATCTTCTCATCAGATTAAGTTTTGTAGTGAAGAAAAAATCTTGTTCTTATTCAGTGGTTCCAGCAATGTAATGTAAGTATATATATGTATAGAACTTAACTCCAGGCACTTCAAAATAAGATAAATGATACTAAATTGCTTGTGCTGAATTAGTCTTTAACTACTTCCAACTGGATGGAATATGTCTTAATGTCACTACAAAAAAAATGACCAGATATAGTCAATTTGATGCATCGAAAAGGGCCAGAAATGACCAAATTGATATTTTTTGTCATTTTCAATGCATCAGATTGATTATATCTGACCATTTTTCTTATAGTGTGTAGCTCTATCGTTAATTGCTTCAACATGATGAATTTGTCTTTCTTATACTTTTTGCTTAACCCTATTACTCCATAAAATTTACTTTGTTCAAAACTGCCTATTATATATATAATCGTGTATATAAATATATATATATATATATATATCACTTTTTGGGACCCAAGGAACTGTTAAGATATATATAAATGATTAACTCTAATTCTTTCTATTAGTTGAGATTTTTTAAAATGTGAGGATTTTATATAGTTTTAGAGTAATAATATTGAATTCTAAATCTGACTGTATAATACTTTATCACATTTAGTTGTATATTTTACATTTAGACCCACCTATTGAATGAGAGTCTAGCTAGCCAACAAGTGACAAATAATGTTAAGATCATAAATATAAATGATTAAATTTACATCTTCTCATTAGATTAAGTTTTTATAGTTGAAGAAAAAATCTTGTTCTTATTCATTAGTTCTAGCAATGTATAAGTATATACATATATATATATATAAAAGTTTCATCTTATATATAAGATGAAAGCTACTAAATTGCTTGTGCTGAATTAGTCTTTAACTACATCCATAATGAAATATGTCTTCTAGCTCTACCGTAGCTTCAATATGTTGAACTAGTCTTTCTTATACTTTTTGCCTTAATCCTATTAATCCATAAAATTTACTTTGTTCAAAACTGCCTATTATATATATATAATTATTATATATATAATCGTGGATATATATATATATATATATCACTTTTTGGGACCCAAGGAACTGTTAAGATATATATAAATGATTAAATCTAATTCTTTCTATCAATTAAGATTTTTAAAAAATGTGATGATTTCATATAGTTTCAGAGTAATAATATTGAATTCTAACTCTAACTCTATAATATTTTTTTTCACATTTAGTTGTATATTTTACATTTAGACCCACTTATAAAATGATCAGAGTCTAGCTAGCCGACGAGTAAGAACATTAAGATCATAAATATAAATGATTAAATTTACATCTTCTTGTTAGATTAAGTTTTTATGGTTGAAGAGAAAATCTTGTTCTTATTCATTGGTTCCAGCAATGTATTATAAGTATTAATATGTATAGAACTTAACTCCAGGTACTTCAAAATATGATGAAAGATACTAAATTGCTTGTGCCGAATTAGTCTTTAACTACATCCAAGATGAAATTATGTCTTGTAGCTCTACTGTTGCTTCAACATGAATCTGCCTTTCTTATACTTTTTGCCTCAATCCTATTACTCCATAAAATTTACTTTGTTAAAAACTGCCTATTATATAATCATGTATATATATATATATATATATATATCACTTTTTGGGACCCAAGTAGCTGTTAAGATATACATAAATGATTAAATCTAATTCTTTCCACAATTTAGATTTTTAAAAAATATGATGATTTTATATAATTTCAGAGTAATAATATTGAATACCAACTCTGACTCTATAATATTTTAGCACATTTATTTGTATATTTTACATTAATTAGACCCACTTAGTGAATGAGAGTCTAGCTAGCCAACAAATGATAGAGGATGTTAAGATAAATATAAATGATTAAATCTACATCTTTTTATCAGATTAAGTTTTTACGTCATAAGTGATGATTTCACAAGAAACCTATTAGTGATGATTTCACAAGAAACCTATTGCATGCTTTTCGGCTCATTTTACCAAACTTTTCACTCTCATCGGCCCGTCCAATTGTCTTCCTGATCTGGTTTTACAGGTGCAGCCGTAGAAAGAGAATTAGTAGTACTCGTTCTAACAAGATTTCGAAGGCAACGTCTCTTCAGGTCATGATAAAAGGTACACTTTCTTGCAACACATTTGTTGTATTATTACTACATATTTCAGGTCATTCTATACATATATATATATTATAGTCAGTTTTTATACATAATTCACTGGCTACATGATATATATCACCGTAGAGCTGATCATACGGAAATAACTTTAAAGCAAATTAAGTAAAAATTATTTATATACTCAACCACATATTATATATCAAAAGACAAACTGTTCACATAATATGCAAATGAACAGTTCAAATAACCTAAATACGGTCAATAGATGCTAAAAATACGAAGACGCATCTTTCTGTTTCAAAGGCATAGGAAAATGTTTGTCAAATCTTGGCTTTCTCATCATTGATTCTTTTGTACAAACATTACTAGTAGTTTGGTAATATTTTTATCTTATTTCAACTCATTTCGTTTGATTTTCTTCTCAAACATCATTTAAAACAAACATTTTCAAATTAATTATTACAACTTTTGAAAACTATGTTATTACAACTTTTGAAGATTTTTAAATAAAATATAAAAAATAGTTCAACTATTTTAAATTCTAGAATAAATATCATATTAAAAAATTGATATTTTAGCAATATGATCTTAATTATGTAATATTTTTATTCAATTTTTTCTCATTTTTCAAACATCTATAAAACATCATAAATCAAACCATTTTACTACTATATATTCACAAATCATTTCACTACTATTTATAGATTTCTCATGATCTCATTCTCCAAACATTTTTTACTTTGGTAGGCCAGCCTTGAGCTATAGGCGGGTGTTCCTTCGTTGAAACGCCACTTTATATTTAGATGTCATTTGAATAATGAGTTGAAATGAAATAAGTCTTTTTTTTTTTTTGAAAGATTGAAATGAGATAAGTCAAGATGTTGAAAGTCAAGTAAAATATTCACTACAAGAAAATAAGTTTTTGTGACCAATTATTTGCGATAAAAAAACTATTTACGACTTATTTTTGAGGTAAATAGTCATTTTGTTGGAATTTATTGGCGGCAAAAAAGCAGTTTTTTTATAGTGAATTAGAATATTAATTTTAATATTATTATTATTTTAAGATTTGAAAAAAAAAATAGAATTATTTATTATATTTTGGGTGAGAGTTTAAAAAAATTAAAATGATAAAATGAGATGAGATGAGATGAGATGTAATATTTTTTTATATCCAAACAAAACTTAATTGGAATCTTGAAGTGAAATAATTATCAAAGACAACAAGCAGTGAAGACAATCGGCCTCCTGAAGCTTGATTGTTTAGCTTGGGATAGTAGAAAATTATTAAACTAGGGTCGTTGAAGCATAATTAAGCATCCTTTACATTTTGAGAAGAGATTATATATTATATATAATTATATATTATATATACATTATTTCATTCTGTGTATAAAACAGATATATATATATATATAAAACATATTGGATATAACATGTTGGTGTTAGAAATTAGTTAGTGAAAGTGATCAAATAGTTCTATTAATTAATTTCTAGCTAGCTAGACATTTTACAATATTTATTACTTTTTAAGTTTTTAAGTTCGTAACAAAGTTGAACGATTACCCTTTTGTGGGTACTGTAAGTTCATGAGAAGAGTCTTTGCATCATTTGAAGTACTGAGTGATCAGCTAACCATTTGACATTAATGGACCGTGTAGATATTCAGCAAAAGAATCAATTTGCATCATTTATCTAGGACACTGATAACTCATGATACATAGACACATTAATCCTACATTTTCTACATTAATTATGATATGACGTTATAGCCATAGTGTATCAATTTTGATTGATGAAAAGTTTATTGACAGGCCACAAGAAAGGTGCTTTTAGAGGTAAATTATATATATATACACAAATATAATAGATATGAAAATAGATCACTGACTTGAAAAAATCCTTTTTCTTTAGAGTAGGTTACCCTCTTTTTTTTTTCCCCAAAAAACTGCATGCTCTAATATATAGCATTACTCTAATATAAAAGATGTAACATTTCACGAGTTAGCTCCTTGGTCATATTGATGGTAGGGATCTAATTTATCGAAAGTCTACATCTTTTATGCTAAACCACTTCTAGTGCTCCCTCAATAAACATAAAAACACGCACATTAATCAAATGCACACTACATACACGCACTCTTTCTTTAGAGGATATAAACACTACATACACAAACGCATAATACTGCGCCTAGTCATCAAAAGGGGCAAAGTACTCTAGCTTAGTTATTGTTTCTACTTACCGACTTCAATCAAGCAAAATATCCACACATGCCAATATGCACTAAGAACTGGATCCAAAGGCTAGGCCTACAGAGGATCATATAAACCAAACATGATGCATCGGCCACCTGCTAGCTAGCTTTAACAAATCGATCGGAAAGAGTAAAAAGAAGATCATCCAGTCTTAATTGGTATGTTCAAAATTTACTTTTTGGGAAGATGAATCCTCAAGAGGCTCGAACAAGCAAGCATAATATTGCATACTTTAAAATTGGATACCTAATCAAAAACTCAGAGCAGTGGAAGACTGGACCGAGATGTGCTACGATAATACACACACGCAATATATTCATATATACATGCAGTATATACTCATTTCAATCACTAAACTTAATGGAGTTGGAGCCCTTGAAAATTTGAATACGTTGACTTGATCAAGCTCTGATCTGTCCCCATAAAGTATGATGTCTGGCTACATTTTTATATGTCTCTTGCAAATTTCCTGCCATTCAGATGACCCACTAGGCCAGTTCCATTAATCACCTCCTCACAACAAAAACTTGACCAAACATTAAGCCACAATATGCTGATTGGTTATATAGCATCTATATATAATAGACGTAACATGGCAACATATTGCTTCATTGAAAGCCAAAGTACTAAAAACTTCTACATTATATACTATACATATGTATTCTTCTGTTGATGATATTTTCATCATGAGTGTGATAACATCCCGTATTTTGAATAATAATATTAATACGAGCAAGCAGCTAATTATATAATATCATTGGATCCAAAAGCATATAAATTAGCTTCAAATATCGAGTTAAGTGCTTGGTGATGTTCTAACATATCATTATTTGATATCTTGGAAAAACCAGCTGAAAACTCATTGATCCTTGGTTCAACCACATCTGCAAACCCCCAAGGTGTCTTCGCATGCTTCTAAGAAGGTATAATGTGATGCACAACATGTAGATATTTGGCTGGAAGATCAGTACTGACGGTAGTAGCCGAATGCCTTTTTCTTTAGCTAGATATTCTCTAACACCCAATTATGTCATTTTTGGTATGTGAAGGCACCCACGTGTATATATATATATATATATAATATGCGTGGACATTAGACCGTTACTAACAAGCCAATTGAATGGATAGAAATTCCACTTGAAATGCACCTATTTCTAACAAGTGGCATGAAGCCGATGGTTGATAAATATACATACGAGACTGGAGTTGCAGATCATGACAGTAATATGCATGGTTGGCTCTCATAGGGTACTTTAATATAATCATATCCATTCTCGGGTGATTATGAGCATGATATATAGTTATGGATTTTTAGCCTTTGGTGGGAGTTTAATAAAGATCTTGGTAAAGGCTCCGCTTGAGGGGGAGGTTAATAATTGTGATAGAAGTTTATATGGGAGCTAGGGACCGAAGATTGTTGGAATCTTTCGTGTGCTTGAATGCAGTTGCAAGATTAATAATTAATGATTCTAGACACAAACCAATATATAAATATGTTCTATCCAAGATCCATTCGAAATTAAACTTTCTAGGACTTGATCCTAACTGGAAATCATAATTGCTTGAAAACTTCCTGGCTGTTTGCTGTCCTTTCATCAGTACTTCTGAAAATAATTCCAATGAGAAAATATACTAGCTATAGGAGAAAATCAAACAAATCTTGATAGTATGTATTCGTTTGAACACTGTCAGTACATAGTATCTGTGGAGAACTAGGGGGTACTTCAGATCCGGTCCACAGTTGAGAAGTAGACATATTGATCATATCTCCGGTGGTTGGATAAACTTTATCGTATGAATTTGGAAGTATTTTATATTAAACATGGCAGGGAAAAGGGAGATTATGCGATGAAAGCCAGCCACAACGATCTTATACCTCAATATATATATATAACTATTTTCATGTTCTTAAATCCCTTGTACAACTTACCGAGATTACTACAATACCGGGAGTGAGGAAAATTTGGGACCAAAAAACAAGCAGATGGGAGGTAAAATGCATGCATCTTCATTAATATCCCATCGCTAAATAACCCGGAGTAATTCACAGATGAATATGCATAAGCTAGCTAGCATTCCCAAGGTACACCCATTTTCTGCTATTATATCAAGAAAAAACAAGTACAGCTTACATCGATAATGCGTAAAACCTTTGATGCCATCGCACTATTGTTTGAAGAAATGCATTTGAGTGCAGAAGTTGATTGGTACTCATGTCTTCCAAAGGTTCTCCGTAGATTTGAAGTTCTGCAAATTCAGACTTTAATTGATGTATCATGTGTTTGAAAAAAGGTAACAGTAATAGTACTCTTTATATTCTTGGAAAATACCTTTACTTAATTAAAATGATTCATGTCGCCGACGGTATAAAAGCTAGAGCGTACTGCAACTGCGCTATTAATGCCCCAAGCGAGAGAAAAATTATTGGGAAAGTAGTTGCTATTTCCGTTAGTGGAGCTTAGATCTTTCGAGATCACCAAGTTTGGCTGATTAAAATCCAATCTCCCAGATGGCTTCAACTTTTTCCTTATCACTACGGCCGCCGATTCCTGATCAATATCTCTTGCTCTTAGTCCTTGATCCGCTAGGTGAGCGTGTAGTTCTTCAATTTCCGCCACCACCATGGCGGATCTTTCTCTATCTGCACGCTGATCACTTTGTGGGCTCAAATATTGTTGTAGAATTTGAGGTCCTGTCGGACATTTTTTCGACTCGTGCAGCCTTTTTGTGCACATTTTTTCCCTTGTCCTTTCCCTTGCCCTTGCCCTTGCCTTCGCCCTCGACTCTTTGGCAAGAAGATTAATGGCTCCTTTACTCAGCGTTTTCGTCTTCTTATCTTTCAAAACACTAGAAATTAGCAACGACTTGCTCGTCGAATCTCTCCCTTCTAATTTCTCGCCATTCATCACCGTACTGTTGATTCCAGAAAACAAGTCATACTCAGAACTGCAGGGAGACAAACGCTTGGCATGCCCACTTATAAAGTTCTGCTTCATTTGAGCGACTTCTTTGATCGCTATTCTAGACTTGGTCAGCAGCCAGTCTAGGGTTTGACTAGCTTTGTCAAACCCTAGCATGTCCTGGAGATCAAAGAACTTGCGGGCAATCCCAATAGACAGTCTCACCCGTCGATCCCTCAAGCCCTGGGAAGTGTAAATCTTGCTGTGCCGATCTTTCTTCACAGGTTTGTTGACATAGAAATCGGAAATACTAGGTGGGTACTCTCCAATATTGTTTTCCCTATTCATAGTTTGATGTTTTGAAACTGCAAAATTGACGTTTCCTGGAAATGGAGCATTGGTGGGTAAAAAACCGGAAAGCGGGTCGTGATTGTATTGGTTCAGGACAATGTCTCCAAGCTCGTGGTTAGCAAAAGGAGGAGGAAAATGGTGGTATGAGGATGAGGGGAAGTACTGTGGAGGAGGATTGAGACTGCTGGTGGAAGAGAACATTTGTGGACTAGAATTGGAAAGTACAAAGCCCTAGCTTTTTTGCAATGAAAACTACTGGGTACCTTAACCCTTTATATCTTTTTCAATCCTTTTCAGATTCATAACTTATCAGCAGGCAGCAACTTGAATGGGTTGAGAGGGAATGAAAAAAAAAAGAGAAAAACATGTGATCTCAATGATAGCTAGGAAGAGAAACAGTAACTATCGTACATATCAGCCAACATATATCTTCATATAACTTTTGGTTTAACTAATACATTTTCATTTTTCCCTTTGGATCAAAGGTTGGGGAAACAAGGAGTCGGAGAAGGTGAGAGCTGAGAGCGACACACAGTACTGTTAGGCTGAGTGGGTAATAACTGTTCACAGGGAAACAAAACATGTGGGGATTTGTGCCACTTTTTGTGGCAACAGCGCAGGATACCGAGGGCTGCTGATCGGGAATACATTGATCTCTTGCTTTTAAGCCCGTTAATTTTCAGAGAACCAGAGAAAAAAACTAGGGATAGGGTTTAGGTTTTCAGGAACCTGGAAAAAATGGGAAGGATAGGTCATCATCAACGACTGTCGGTTAGGGTCGTAAAAATAAAATAAAATAAGATTAGATTATATTATATTATAATTAATATATGGGTTTCTCGAAGTTGGACCGTGAGCTTTATGTTGTGGTCGTACGCATATTTGTAGAAAGGAAAAGATAGCCTCCACGTTCTTCTGTCCAAACTCAACAGAAAAGATAAATTATTGAATATAAATTATAGGGGGGAAGAAGAATATAGATTATAAAATTAATTACTCGTCTCTGAGTATGCCATACATGTCGTTTTCGATGTAAAGAATTCCATTTATCTCCACTACAAATATCACTTTTTCGAGATCAGTCTGTAGCATTCTTATTAATGTAGTTGAATTTGTAACATTTGGGGAAAGGTAATTAACTGATTAAGTACCTAATTATCCTTGTGCAGTACTTGAAGTAGTTAAAATAATAATTAATTAAGAAATAAAAGTATTACTTAGTAAATATACACAAAAATGTATGAAAATAACATTATTATTCTTTGTTAAGTCCTCGAGCTGAGGTAATACTAGTACTAGTGTTACATAAAACTCCTTAACTGAGATTTTTTATTTTTAAAAAATAATAACTAGACTTGTTAAATCTTTACACGTTTTATTTTTCTTTTTTTATTCAATTTATATATATGTTCCATACGAGAAATATAGCTTATAGGGAATAATTGGGTTTTGCTACATATATATAAGCCGGTGTATTAGAATATGATCACTGCTATGGACTTATTATAACTAGCTTTTAAATAACTAAACACCAATTACTTATCCAAAAAAGGAAAAGAAAACTAAACACCAAACATTTTGTAGTATAATTGATGGGGAAGGTTTCAATGTCAACAATCATGCGTTGACTGTGAAGAAATAAAGACTTATAAGTAGATTTTCTCAATTGAAATCCTATCAATTGGCTTAATAAAACACACATATACATATATCCAATTATGCAATAACAACTATTGATTGCACATATTCTATATATGTTTTGTTGGGTTGCATGTGAAGACTGGTCTAGAAGCTGAAAAAAAAATAGAGAGTTAGCTTGACAGTTAACTCAAGTCAGAAATTTTGCGACCTTGGTTCGAGCTAGATTCTTACGTGATACTTGGCTCAAGCCAGATTCTTACTTGACACTTGGTTTGAGCAAGATCTAGATAGAGAGTTTCGCTCGACACTCACTTGATACTTCGCTCAAGCGAAACTCTCAAGACTTTCAGCTATGATGACAATTTATGACCAAAATAGATTGATTTTGATAGGAAATAGTCTTTTAGTATAAAATAACTACTCACAAATAAGCAGTTTTCTTGATATTGAGTGATTGTAATCTCCTTTGATTAAGATTTATATAACTCTGTGGACGTAGACAATTTACTGAACCACGTAAATCTTGTGTCGTTTAATTGATTGTGTTTATTCTCACTTTTATATGTCATCGATGGTGTGTGAGTATTTTGCCACAACAACTAGTATCAAGAGTTAAGGTTGGATCTGAGAGACAACGATGACTGAGGAAAAAGTGAATGCATCCGAGATTGAAAAGTTTGACAGTACTGATTTTGGGTATTGGAAAATTTAGATCGAGAATTATCTCTATGGGAAGAGACTCCACCTTCCACCGTTGGGACAAAAGTCAGAGAGCATGAATGATGTTTAGTAGACCCTATTAAATCGACTATCAGTAAGAAGAAGACCATAAAGGATCTCATGACGACTTCGTCAGGTATGTATGAAAAGTCATTAGCGAATAACAAAGTACACTTGATGAATAAATTGTTCAATCTGAAGATGTCGAAAGATATGTCTATGACCCACACTTGAATGAATTCAACACGATTATAAATCAATTTTTTTCTGTAGAGATTGAATCTGAAGATGAGATTAGACCATTGATTCTATTGGCATCGCTGCCAAATAGTTGAGAGGCCATGAGGATGACTATGAATAGTTTAGCCAGCAAGATAAAATTGAAATACAACGACAGATGTGACATGATCCTTGCTGAAGACGTACATAGGAGTGACTCTGGTGAGTTCTCAAGTTTGGGATCAGCCCTGAATATTGAGAATCAGAACAGAGGACATGACATGTTAGGCTCCAAGAGTAGAGGAAAGAGTAAGACGAGATCTAGTTAACAGATCACGTGCTAGAGTTATGGCAAGCCAGACCACATTAAAAGAAACTACAAGAATCAAGAAAGTGCTGAGGATGATGATGTGAGTGTAGTGGCAAAAAAAATTCATGATTCCCTAATTCTTATAGTGCATAGTCTAATTGATGGTTAACTGTTGGATTCAAGGGCTTCATTCCATAGCACCTCACATCAAGAGATCGTGCAGAATTATTTTGTTGGTGATTTTGAAAAGATGTATGTGGTTAATGGAGATGCACTAGATGTAGTGGGAGTGAGTGATGTGCGCAACACACTTTCAAATAGGAGCGTGTGGACTTCATAACAAGTAAGACACATTCCAGATCTAAAGAAAAATCTGATCTTTGTGGAACAGTTTGATGATAGTGGTTATGCTGTAGCGTTTTCTGGAGGAGCTGTGAAGATCACTAATGGTGCGTTGGTTTTAGGACATAGTAAGAAATCTAACTCTTTGTATTTGAAATCAGGATCCAGTGATGTGCATGGAAATACAATAGTGTAAAAATGCAAGCTTGATCGCGCAAACCATATGAGGAAGGCAAAGGGAGTCAGTTTTGCTATTCCTCATATATGTAAGCCTAAGAAGTTGGCTCAGATTGCTAAGATCGGTTCAAGATCAGATACTCCTAGTGCAGCGAGAGTTGTGAATCGCCCAGTGGATGTGCGTGAGAGACTGAAGTCGGGCTCGACTTCAGTTCGTTTTCTGGATTGAAGACGAGCGTTGTAAGCTGCAGAGATGATAAGGTTTGGCTGGAAATAAAGGCTGGCATGTGGAGATCTAGTCTCTAAGTGGATGATTGTTGGGTTGCATGTGAAGACTGGGCTAGGAACTGAAAATTGAGAAATAGAGAGTTAGCTTGACAGTTGGCTCAAGCTAGAAATCTCGTTCGAACCTGGCTCGATACTAGGCTTGAGCCATATTATTGCTCGACACTCGTTCAACACTCGCTTAAACATGATTTTGCTATAAATATGTTAAATTTGACTATTTAAATACGATTTTTATCATATTCTAAGAGAGAACAATTGTTTAGTGAATGCATATTATGTGTGAGAGAAAAAAAAATTATAGAGAAAATGAGTTAAGATTGAGTGATTGTAATTTCTTTTAGTTAATAAGATTTATGCAGCTATGTCAACATAGGTAATTTGCCGAACAATGTAAATGTTGTACTGTGTGATTGATTGTATTTTATTTCACTTTTATTTGTTATCGTTGGTGTGTGTATTTTGCTACAACATGTTTGTCATGCATGCATCAACCTATACATGCAGTAGTACTTCAAGTAGTGTAGATGATGATTTGTTTTACGGTTTTTTCATTGGCAACGTCTGATCATGATCATGATCCTATTCATTTACACTTTTTTGCCTTTTGCTTTGTGGATCTCCCTCTTTGAAAATGGGGGTAATTAAGTAAGTATCAATACTAACAAGCTGATAGGGCTGTACATTGTAGATGTTGGTGGAAAAATCGACACCAACCTTACAGTGTCGGTGGTGCGTAGGGGTGTAAATGGTCCGGTCCGGTCCGGGAAATTTGTGGACCGATTTCATTCGGTCCAAGAATTCTCTCACCCTGGACCGGACCGAACAGGAGTTCGGTCCATACCGGTCCGGTCCAATTCGGTCCAGGGGCGATCCGGTCCGGTCCAGGGGTGCCCTATATGATTTAATGGGCTAAATTTAATATATAATTCTACAATAATCAAATATTTTTTTGGTCTAAATTTAATTACTATAAATTATAATATGTTAATATTATAAAAGTATATATTATATATTAATATGTTAGTATATATTATATATTAAGTATGTTAGTAAATTATAACTAATAGTCTAATAGTCTAATAACACTTTCACATTAGTATATGTTAATAAACTATAACTAATAAGTAATAACATTATTACAATTTACATTAGTATATTATATATTTGTATGTTAGTAAATAGTGATAAATTATTAATAATATATTAAATAATAATAATACACTTATTATTTATATATTAATATATAAGAGTATATATTATCTATTAATATATTAGTTAATATTAAATATTAAGTATATTAGTAAACTATAACTAATAATCTAATAGTCTAATAATATTATTACATTATTATATGTTAATAATCTATAACTAATAAGTAATAACATTATTACAATTTATATTAGTATATTATATATTTATATGTTAGTAAATAGTAATAAATTAGTAATAATATATTAAATAATAATAATACATTTATTATTTATATGTTAACATTATAAGAGTATATATTAATATATATTAATATTAATATTAAAATTTATATATTATTATTTATATATACATATATTTAAAAAAAATTAAAAAAAAAAAGGATTCGGTCCGGTCCGGTCCGGTCCAGGGGGATGAACTCCCTGGACCGGGACCGGACCGGAATTTTCTGGTCCATATATTTTTTGGACCGGACCGGACCGAACTCCAATTGGTCCGGTCCGGTCCCGGTCCGGTTCGATCTTTTTACACCCCTAGTGGTGCGTCAGCGTGGTGTCGGTGTCGTGGTCGGTTTGCCCATCGGTTTGGGCCCTATTGGGCCTTGTTTGGGCCGGCCATTCAAATATTCAATTTTTTTTAACCCTTTAGAGTTTTTATTTGTTAATTTTGTTGGGACTTTGTCTTATCTATTCTATTAATCAATTATCAATATTAACAACATAAATTATTAATATTGTAGTAGTCAATTATCAACATCTATTTTAAAAAATAACTACTAACTAATAATTTAATAACTACTAAATTTTAACTTATAGTTCTAACTACTAAGTAAACAATAAAAATGTCCGCTAGATGAGTCAATGTTTAATAAAATTACACATAAAATTAAAAATACAAACCAACATGTCACATGGCAATACAAATTGTTTTAAGTAATAACAATAAGCAAACAACTAAAAGTCTAAAATACAAATTACAAAGTTACAAACAAAGTTAACCAACAATAAAAAAGACAAAGACCAATAACCAAAAGGCAAAAAATGTCTTCAATCGTCACTCTTCAATCTTCTATACCTGTGATCATGGTTTTTTCATTTCTTGTTATTTTTTTATCTTAATTTAGACTATATTATTTACATATATATTTATATATAATTTATTCATATATTGACTATTATTTTGAAATATAATTTATATATGTATTTATATATAATTTTTTATGTATAGACTATTCCAAAACGGTACACGTAACGATACCAGTTCTGAAATATTTCATTTCAATATTTTGACTGGTACGCTCACCAATACAGTATTCAAAACATTATCTGCGATGCCTGTTTGTTCTCCCAACTCTATAAAAAAAATGTTAATAAACTTAGATAAGAAAAAATAAATATAATGAATTAATAAAAATAAATAAATATGAATGAGAAAAATATTACCAGATTCTACCACAAAGCTCTCGACATTATCCATGCTATCTCGAAGATCAATTGTGGTTGTCGGATGTTGCAACCAATTCTGAATACAAATAAGTGCCTCAACTGTTTTTGGAGCCAATGAACTCTAAAAATGATCTAATACACGTCCTCTTGTACTAATTGCTGACTCCGAGGCTACAGTGAAAATATGCATGGCTGACAAATCTCGTGCAATCCTCGCAAATATAGGATAATTAACCTCATTACTTCTCCACCAGACCAACAAATCAAAAGATGGACTGCGTGTCTCACAACCATCTTATATATAAAGGTCCACCTTTGTTTTGGAAACTGTAGTTCCAAACTCTTCACTTACCTGATACCACCCATCCATCAATTGTATCTTATGATTCTCTTCACTGTCTTTTAAGGTTGTAGATGTCGGAGCGGTTACATTTAAATTACAACTCAATGTAGAACCAAATATATCATTGTACTCGTCGTATAAATCTGTTAATAATTGTTTCACACTAGACATCAAAGACTCAGTACGAGTTTGATTATGTATTTTCCTCAAGTTCATAGTGAGAAACCCTAACTTACTTCGAAGATCAAGCACAACAGCAATCAACAGCATCAAGTTCATCTCATCCAATGAACCCCAATACTTATCATATTTCGTTCTCATACTCGTAGCCATAGTTTTTAAAGACTCTCTAGGAGCCTCACTCAACCTAACAAACTCTTTTTGGAGCATACAAATCTCCACAAAACTTGTATTTGCCATGACATGAAGAGACCCAGAAAATCGACAAGTAACATCATAAAATATCTTCAAAAATTTTACAAAAACTCTCATTGTCTCCTACTCATCAGCTCTAGAAGGCCCATTTTGGTCATCACTAAAGTAAGAGAAAGTGATAATCCTCACTCTATATCCGCCTAAAGGCCTTCTCAAATCTTTCATCCGCATCTAACATCAAGTAAGTTGAATTTCACTGAGTTTGCACATCAAAGCATAACATTTGCTTACACTCAATTTTTTCATTTTCTGCACATTTCTTAAACTTCATTAATCTAGTAGGGGAATAGCGCACATATCTAACCACATTTCTAACCATTGTGATGGCTTCACCAAACTCTTTTAACCCCTCAGTCATGATAAGATTTAATATATGTGCACAACACCTAAGATGTATATACTTTCCTTCCAACACATTCCCCATCAAATAACGTTTCAAGTAAGCAATATCATTATCATTGGAACTAGCATTGTCAATAGTCACAGTAAATATTTTATCAAACCCCCAATAAAGTAGGCACTGCTCAATATATCTTCCAATTGTGTCCCCTCGATAATTAGGGATCAAATAAAAATTAATGATTTTATTTTGTAATTTTCAATCTTTATCAATGAAATGACAAGTTAGGCACATATAATTTAAATTTTGTATCGATGTTCACGTATAAGTAGTCAATGAAACTCCCACGCCTCCATCTTTAAACAACTTTTTAAGTTTCGTCTTTTTAGATGCAAACAATTTCATACAATCTCTTGCAACTGTGACCTTACATAGCACTTTAAATCTTGATTCAATCAACCAACACATCTTCCTAAAACTGTGTCCTTCAACAATTTTAAATGGCAATTCATCAATAATTATCATTGCTACAATGGCCGACCTCACTGCATCTTCACTACATTTGTGGGTTACCATATTTCTCGCCACACCACTTTCACTCTCTCCAATCCTCTCTTAAGTTGTTGCCTCACCTGCCAATGTTTGCTAGTACTTATCTAGAGGTCCCTCTTTGTGAGGATTTTTTGGACATGTTTCTAGATGTAACTTCATAGTTGAGGTTTCGTTTCTCTTTAAAGGACAATGGTAAGTCTTGCCACAATAAATACACATAGCCCTAGGCTCATCTAGGGGACAACCTTCCACTTTCTCAAAATGGTTCCAAATATAGGAGGGCTCTTTCCCCTTTTGTTTCCTACGAAGTTGACAAGTACTACTTTTAGGGACACTAGGGGATTAGGTGTATGGGTTTGGGTCTCTTCCAAATTAGGCATCCCCTCATCATTGTCAAGATCAATTGGAGTTGACGACTAATCCATCTACTGATTTAAGTATAGAAAATATTGTCAAGATCAATAGTCACTAAACAACCAATATTTTAAACAATACCCAATTCAGATTAAATCATTAAATAAAATCCAATCAAATTAAACAATACCCAAATCAAATTAAATCATTAAACAAAACTCAATCAAATTAAACAATACACAAATTAAAATTTAATTGGTCAAAGTTTAATTGTCGTGTCCCAAATTCCCAATGAACTCAACCAAACAATAAACAGACCCAATCAAACCCTAAACAATCAAACATTAAACAAACCCTAAACAAACCTGTAAACATTACCCAATCAATACCTAAATTCGATTAAACATTACCCAAGTCCCAATCAAATAATAAACAGACCCAATCAAATCCTAAACAACCAAACATTAAACAAACCCTAAAGAACCAGTAAACATTACCCAATCAATACCTAAACTCGATTAAACATTACCTAAGTCCCTATCAATACCCAAATTAAATAAACCCTAAACATTACCCACTAACCGATTTATGCTAGGTATTCGGCTATTCGCCATTCGGTAAGGTCAATTCAAAGAAAATAAATGAAATGGATAAAATAGAATACCTAAGGGAGAAAGTATGACACCGGACAGAACCTTAGAATGTAGAACTTGGTAGATCGTCGGCGTGGAGGTGTAGAGAAAACAAACCCTAACAGCACGGAGGGGGGGAGTGAAGAAGGAAATGAAGAAGAGGGGTTGTAGGGTTTTACCCCATGGCCTTAAGAAACAGTGCCATTTCCTTTTACCTAAAATGACGTCGTGAGGGGAAGAAATGATAGTTTGTGTCTTGTGTAAGAAACGTCATTGTTTTCTTTTAATTGAAACGATGTCGTTTCTATATAAATATATAAAAAAAAATAAAAAAAAATACTATCGGTCGGTTCAGCGGTTCGACATGGGGTCAAACTGCTACCGACGCCAATTGAGACACTTTATACGTTTTTTGAACCGCCATCCGACCGGTTCTTCGTCGATGGCAACTAGTTTCAACGTCGACAATCGGGTTCGTCGATTCTAATCGATTGGTCGATTTTTTGTACAGCCCTACAAGTTGATGACAAAAAATAGTATAACTGTTATTTTGGATGGTGTTAACGATTTTGAAGGATTCTAGATCACCCCAAGTAACTTCGTCAAAGCTACCCTTGATGATCAGTACGTAGTACTACATGAGTGTGGGTGGGTGTATGCACGAGTCCAGTCCGTGAATCGCATCCATATAATTTAGAATTGTACACTTGTAATTTACTATTTCTCTTCTGAAGAAATCAGATATAATATTGGAGCTCATGTGTGACCAAGTTTCATGTGTTTCTTCATGTCCACCGATATCAGCTGATGATCTCTCTTCTTTGCTGCACTAATTGATCTAAGATAAGGACGTCCACGCAGGTGTTGCGATTGGACTACTACTGCAGCAAAGTTTCAAAACGAATGAATAATGTTATTGATTATCTTTTATTATATCATGGGTTAAAAGACTTAAAGCGCGCATTATTTATTATTAAATTTAGTGTAATCCAATATGACATGAGACATTTGATGCATCGGCGGGGTTTAAAAATTTGCAGATAATCTGTGTTAAATTATGAAAAATAGTTTTTATATTTGTAAAGTGGGTAACACGGCGCAATACTTTTTTTTACCATAAAAAACAAAAGTGAATTTACTTTCTTTTATAATAGACTATATTTTTTATAAAGAGAAATTACAATAAACTTATTTTTTATTTTATACTGTTAAATTACTCGATCCTGCATGCCAAGTACTGAATGTCATTGTTTCCGTGATGTGTACGCAATTATTTTTCATTTTTGGTTTTTAATTTTTCAACTAGCTAGCTAGGTCCTATGTATGGGCCAGGCGGTCATTCCTGTCTCTGATGGGAAGAGGGGCCGCATCTAGACAGAGGAGACTTTTAAGCTAATTAAGGTAGGCATCTTCGTTGTCTCCCCAAGTGATAGATCAATAAGTAATTAGGGCATAAGTTTAGTCAAATCAAGAGCAGCGATAAATGCTAAAGATAAACTAAATGAAAACAAACTCTTCTAAACTTGTTAGATCTAGCATGTAGCGTCGTCCATGACTTACATCCCAGGTCGGCCCTACATGTTTAGGGAGTAGTAGTTTACGTGTGCAATATTTAAGATGATGCAAAATAATAATTTTTAGAGACTCTCGAATTGAATAATCGAATTCATTACACGAATTCATTACAAAAATAACGAAAATGAATTTTTATGATCAATTAATTGATATAAAAAAATTATTTATAATTAATTTTAATTATAAATAATTATTTTATTAAAATTAACGGATTACAATTAAACAATTTTTTTATAATAAATATATTTATAAAAAAATTCTTTATCAAAAGCATATACCTTCCAAATTAATTGAGATGCTATTCCCACAACTGATGCTAATACAAAGAAATAGGGCTTTTTATTTAAGCTAAGATCAATATGTATTTTTAATACAAATAGTTAAATTAATTATTATAGTACATCCTTTCAAAAGATACAAATGACAACAAAATTCTAATCAATAAGTTGTATATATAGAGTTAATTTTTTTAAGAAAAATGATAAGTTTACAGTTCATTTTAATTGTAAATAATTATCCTAGTTACAATTAAAATATTAATAATATCTATTTTTCTTATAGTAATAATAACTAATTACTATTCTATTTAAAATGAAGGGTGGTTAATTAAAATTAAAATTATCTCATAATACTGAAGTGTCACAATCATATTAGTTTATTTAAAATGAATTGTAAACTAATTGTAAAGTCATTGTTGGTATATAGTTATTTTTCTTTTAATTCTTGAAAAATGATATACACATAATATAATTATATAATATATTTTATAATAATATGTTAAATGAAACATATTTCTATAAAGTGTTGTGTATATAAAATATTTTATAGAATTATTTTTTATTTAAAATTAGTTATAAAATATATTATATAATTATATGTGTATCACTTTACCGTTTTTAACTTTTTCATGAGCTCGTTTTGTACCAATGTAATTCTTTGGAAGATCCTTTTTGCCCTCTATTAATACTCTCTGCCCTTTTTTGTCAACTTTTCACATCTTGAGTAAATCTATCTTGGGTAAAATTCTTAACCTTTTTCATCTCAGCCTATTGGCAAATTCTGTCTCTTGTGGGTATAAGGCAGGTTGAATTTGAAGTAATGAGATGAATTTTAAAAGTTAAATGAAATATTTTTATTATTATTTTAAAATTTTAAAAAAATTCAATTATAATTTAAAAAATTATATTGAAATTTGATAAAGTTGTATTGAAATTTAAAAAAATTATATTAAAATTTATATTTTATATAAAAATTTAAAAAAATATAATAATAAATTTGAGATAAATTCAACTTATCTTCAAATTCAAACAATCTGTTTATTTTGGGTAAAAGTTTTTACACTTTATTATTTTTATGTTAGTTTACTTTTTTTTTTTCCAAATTCTTTTTTTTGGGGGGGGGGGGGGGGGGGGTTGGTCTCTCTGTTTCTCATACGGGGGTTTTAGACCGCGACCTGTGTTACTAATTACCCTTTTAAGCCAGCTTCCCCATTCACATCTTCTAATAAATCTAGTCATCGATGTGCTTAAGAAATTTAATTGAATATAACACTACCATACGATCCGAGTTTTCAGTTTCGGAAATTGAAGACTAATCAAGTTCTAGTAATTACTATATATGTTTGAAATGGAAATGCTAAATATATTTAAGAAGATTTTATAAAAACTTTACTTTTCTACATAGCATGAGTTAATTATCTACGTCTAAAAATCATGAATTTAATTTAGAAAATTAATAAAGTTAGTTTTATAAGCAAACTAATATATTACAAAATAAAGGTGTTAAGTACTATAGGTAGTAGTCATTTGAAATTGGAGACCCCTCACACTTTTTGTTAGATTCGGATGATCTGTTAATGTTAGCACCTTTTATCTGTCACCAATGGTTCTTTGAATTCTTGCTAGTTATTGTCATTTGTTCTATGTTGTTTCATGTTTTGTGGATAGAAAATGAACAGATAATAGAGTCATCGACAAAAAGGAAAGACAGACATAAAAGAATAAGTGGAAAGAAGATAAGTCCATTAACGATGATGTTAGGTCAAATGGGACTATCATGCATTGCTTTCAGCATGTCAATTTTCTAAAGTTGCATTTCGTTATCTGAAAAGTGTCTCCCATTAAGAAAAACATAGTCAAAGACATTCCACTTCCAACATCATGCCAATATCAATAGTAAAAAAATATAGGAAAAAAAAAGATTCTTTATTTCGAGGTTATAGCGTATAAACGCACTGTATAATTATTGTAGAATAGATACACGTATTACTATTTTATTATTTATTTACAATTTATTAGTGTATATGAGTTTTATTATTTTTAAATATTTTTTAAACATTCTTTACCATTAAGAAAAAATAAAATATATATATAATTTTATTAATATTCATATCCTTAATCATTAAATAAAATTAAAAACTAAATAAATAAAATAATAAATAAATTATAAAATAGTAGTTACTCTATCATTTCTGATTATTATATTCTTAACAGTACTTCTTCCCCCTTGTTGGCTAAAATCTATATCAATGGAGAGTTTAATATATAGAATGTTTAATTAAATGGAATAAAAAATAAGGTAAGAATTCAAATTCAATATTTTTACTCTAATATCATGTGAAATCAATTTTTATTTTAAACTTAATTAAACTTCGTCCAATTGTATGATTAGTGGTGTATAAAAATATCAAAAAAAGGGGACCAGACCGGTCCAAACCAGTAGAGTCAGTTAAGTTTTGGATCGGTACTGGTCTAGAATTAGTTGGTTTTATCATTACTCGATGTTAAAACTGTCTATATATGTGTCTAGTCCAAATAGTATGGGAGTCAAATCATATTAATAGATCGTGTCATATTATGTCAAAGCATGTATATTATATTATATGAGTTAACCATAACTTGACCTGTCAAGTTAATTATCGTATTAAAATCTCAATTCTGATACGATTCATTAATATAATGGTTCGTATCATATCAACTCGTTTTGATCTATTAGTGAATACTACAAAATAGATTAACACAATACAATACAATACAACCCGTTTCAACTTGATTATGAAAATTGGTTGAATAAACTTAAAATTAACTCATTTGACTTGATTAAAATTAACATGTTTTTTATATTATTAAAAGCACAATATATATAAGTTTTAAAACTAAATACAAGTCTAAAATTACGATCTAAACAATAAAAATATTAAAACTAAAATTCTAATTTCACTTTTAGATATAAGAATATAATTATAACTTTAACTTTCTAAACGTGTCAAAACGAGATATAATGGGTTGACTTGTTATCAACCTACTAACAATCGTGTCTTAACGGATCAACTCATTTTAATTCAAGTCTGTTAAAACTAAACTTCAATCCGATATTATAATATTGTATTCCTATTAAATTCATAAATTGTATAACATATTACCATCCTTACCAATCAGTAAAAATTAATATGATAGTAGGTCAAGCATCTTGGCATGCTTTAATTAATTACAACGTCAATCAGCGCGCGATTTGCCTACCGAAAAAAAAAAAAAAAAACATTGATTTGAATAATTTGAAAAGGTTAACTTGATCGAGTAGATGCCGGAGAATCTTATGTACTGACCATTAAATTTTTGAAATGCAATTTGATTTGTCAATATAATAATTGCTTTGTAAAGCGCCTAAGCGAATGGAAACAGACATAAAGAAAAGTGACACTTAATGCCGATCGAAATGTTAGTATCTTTATTAAAGGATATGACATCCCCTCCCCCCTTCCTTTCTTTTTGGGCTTTTTGGAATTCATATTTTTTCATAATTAATCACCTTCCTTCAATTCTTCATGCATGTGCTGCTCCTCAAGATTCAAGAGGAGCATTTACTTTTCTGGATGCATGTTGAGTAATTAGCAGAAATTCCTCATGTTGATCGTTATGATTCTTGAACTGCTCAAGAATGAATTTTTTTTTTTAGAGCCACTTTTAATAAAATAGCATAAAATTAGCTCATAGATTTCTGCTTTTAAATTTTTAATAATAATAATAATAATTAAATTATAAATAAATAAAACACTTGGAAGCCATTATATTTTTAGTCAAGTTTGGCGGCCTTGTTGTTTGTTATACTTTTTCTTTTTTTTTTTAAAGGAAGGACAAAAAAGGGGCATTCCATCTGTGATGAAACCAAAAAGGCCTAAGATTTCCTGGGCCTCAAGTAACATACCCAAGAAAAACACGTATAGATTTCATTGAGCTTCAAACAAAGGATTCCTCGGCCTATTCTCGACAAGGCGTTCTTATTCTTTTTCCCTTTATGAAATCATATCAAGATTTAAAAATCTAAAATTTAAAATCTATAGTAGGACTTTAGGGTGTAAATCGGTTCGGTTTAGGCATTATTTTCTGTTCATATTTTTTGAATCGGACAAGACCAATCACTCTTAGTGGATTGAACTTTTAGTTATTGGTTCGGTTTGGTCCAATCAATTTATTTTGTTTCACTTTTTTAAATAAGTTAATAAAAACTTATTAAAATTAAAAGTAAATGAATAATTAACGTTGATTATATACTTAACTCATTAAAAAATTATTTAACTATAATTATATTTATGATGTTGATAGTTATCACTTATTAACTTAGATTTACTTTTTAGTATGCATAATTGTTAATAATATCCCATTTTATATATGGTTAATAAATATCAAATAATACTTTGGTTATTCATACTTGTTTGCAATTTAGGTATTTAAAAACAAATTACCTAATTACGTTAATGATGTGTCAATAGTAGATTATTTATGAATGTATTATGTATCTACATATATTGTTATATAATTTATGATACATTATTTGTTGCTATCATATATTATTTTATATTTTATATAGCCAACGATAATTGATTCTATGAAAATATATAATTACTACAAAAAATGATATATTATATTATTAAGAATATTTTAAAATATTCAATCAGTTAGTTTTAGTCTAGTCTGGTTTAGTCCAAAACTTACATACCCCGAAATCAGATTGAACCCCTTTGATCCAAAAATTGTGGACCGAAACAAACTAGACTAATTTTCAATCCGTTTCGATTGATTTCTCCAGGTTCAAAACTTACAGATCCCGAATTCAAATCGATCCCCTTCGATCCAAAATTTGTGAACCAAAATTGACTACACCAATTTTTAGTTCATTTCGATTGCTTTTTCCAATCAGGTCCAAAACTTATAAATCTCAAGACTGAATCAAATCCTTCAATCTCACAAATTGTGGATCAAAATTGACCACACTAATTTTCAATCCGGTCCGATTGATTTTTCCGATCAAAACCAAAAATGTTGCACCCCTAATTAAAGCATTCTTATATATACACATATACAAGTATTGCTACAACATTCTTCCCATTGAAAAAATAAATCCTTCTAAAACTCCAAAATACAAATACATGATTTTTTTTTTTAACGAAGAGATCAAAGTGGCTGATTCTGCTGTCAATATATTTAAGATAATAATAATAATAACAATAATAATTAGTATTATTATAAATATTATATGTTTTATTTGATATGTCTATCTAATGTTATAAATAATAAATATTATAGAAAGTTTCCCTCGATGCCCTGAGTTCAAACACGAAGTTATTATATGGTTTACTTAACGGGTGCACGGAGCAATATTTAAAGCTGCCATTTTGACCAAAAAAACCCTTCGTGCCATCGTGGGGGTCTCTCAACGTTACGTGTTCTTTAATTATTCGACAAACAGACAATATACATATGAGAGGGTACGTGTTGCAGTCATGCGCTTTCTTTAACACTTTTACCTTTAACTCCTTTTTGGGACCAAGGGCAAACTGTGCTAATCACTTTCGGATTCCGACTGATCATTTACGTGTAATCGTACCCTGACTTCAGTGAGGCCCACTTTCAAAGTAATTTTGTCGATAAGATCAAAGTTATAAAAAGTTAAAAAAAAAAAAAATTTATACACAATATTTTTCTTAATATATTTTACAATAATATATTAAATGAGAGAAAATTTTATAAAACAGTTATAAAAATAACATTATTTTATAAAAATATTTTAATTTTATAACATTATTATAAAACGTGTTGTACAAATATATTATGTATATCAATACCCAAGAGTTAATAAGTAGTATATAAATGCTTTGGGCAGTTTTAAAAAATTGAACAAAGAGATCAAATCTATTATATATGGAGTATTGTTAGAGAGTAGGTGAGAATGAGTGTGACAAGTATAAATGTTTTTAATTATTTTCTTATATATCCAAATAAATGTAGACAAATTACACAAGATATGAAGAGAAAATCACCCTGAAAAATAGAAAAAATTAAAAAAATAAAGAGCACAAGATATTTTTTTAAGGAATGGTACGGTCTCTCAACCTTTAGTAATAAACTCTGAAGAAGAAAATCTGACTGTTACGAAAAACAAAATGATAAATTTGATATGGTTGGAATATGTTATTTAGCATGTAACAGAAGGTGTGGCAAATCAATAAAATGGTGAGAAGAAACTGTGATTGCACCTACATTTTAAATATATATATATATATATATATATATATTGTAAGGGAAAAGATCGTTTTTAAGTGGAATTAAGGCAGTCCAATCAACCCGACACGACCCACATGTGAACCAAATATTTTTCAAAGATGAATTTCATGGCTTTGAGTTGACAAGACCACAACAAACACAGCCTACACAAAGGACACAAGTGTTTTATGAGGAACGCTTGCAGAAGTTCCGGGAATATCTGCTTTTTTTCATTGTTTCCCGACTACATGCAAATGAGTGGTTACAATTTAAGTGATTCTGTAGCCATTTGACATCATGATCGATATATCATTCTATTCATCTTCCTTTAAATTTATGTTCATATGATTTCTTATTCATATTTAGGTTCATGTTGGAGCCCCACAATGAAGAAGTGGCACAGTTATGAGAAGAAGGAATTTTACTTGGAATTGAACCGGCAGGCAAATTAAAACAGTGATGTTTTTCTTCTACCAAATTTGATTCATATATGTACATATCATTTGCAGGCAAAATAAGTACTATTTTTTAGATAAAAAAACCAATATTGTTGCCATGAATATTATATATACGTACTAGGATAACTGAGAAACTCTTGATGTATATAAATGTCAAGATCAAGCATTGTTATCACGATCATGAAAAACAAATATTTGTGATTTCTCTGCCATTTACAGTTTCAAATGACACATAGCAAACACCAAAAACGGAGATACTGCGGAAAAAAGAAAAAGGTTGGCTACAGTTGCGGCAATGGTGTTCGCTTTGCATCAGATTTGGTGGCATCACTGGAAAAAAATAGGCTAGGTCGACACAAATTGTCTTCGGACTTCAACATACTAGTGGTGCTTTTGAGTTTCAGTCATGCCAACAAAGAAGCATAACTACACATCTCCTGATTATGTATAGCCTTCCTTTCTGCTCTTTAAGATACCCTCCAAGCTTTCTGCAACATACTTTTTTCTTTGAGTCTCTCATTGTTTCACTCATGTTTATCTTCCTGCTCATTGTTGAGAGAGAGAAAGAGAGAGAGAGAGAGAGAGAGAGAGAGAGGAGTTTTGTAGTAATGTTGGGGATGGGCAATAATGAAGAGCCTTGCACTTTGCACTAGTGTTTGTGATAGAGTTGGGAAGTCATGTTTGGGTATAAATAGAGGGTGTGGTCCAAGGCTTCGAAGAAAATGCACCAAATTACCCAATTCCCAATTGTTGCATTCCACGCCTCTCCTTCTGTGCCACCTCATCCTCTGTACCAACATTTATGTGGGCATCAACCATCAACAAATGTGGTCAAATATTAATGAGAGAGAGAGAGAGAGAGAGAGCGAGTAACTTTTCATGGCATATCGAGAAGAAACTCGGATGTTTCCTTACATGTCGTTTGACTGCATGGTAGCTGCAAATTACGTGTTCAAATCCACAAGGTATTGTGCCGTAATTATTCAGCAACGTACCATTAAATACAGATCCTAAAGCATACACTATCGTCACATATGTAACTCGATCGGGTGCATGATTCCTAAGTCAATGCACCTAATCTGGTGCCGTTTTCCGTAATAAATCCATTATCTTAACTAAATAATTAACGTACAATATCCCGTAGGCCGCAGCAGACTCGACGTACTTCAGTTCTCCACTTATTTTGGATATCACCACCCCCACGGGGACAGACGAACCATGTTCCTCAATTACAACCTTGTTTGGAGGCTCTAAACTCAAAAGATTGCAGCAGAATCCGTACGTACACTTTCACAGCCGACCATCAATGCATACGAGATTATTCATTTTCTTAACCAAACCATAAAGCATAATCCCACATGCTCTCTCTCTCTCTCGTGCTCCTCCCAACTCACTTGCTCAGCAGCTTCCATTACCATTTTTTAATAACAGAGATAATAAAATTTATCGATTCCAATCAAATGTTAATATGTTTTATCGGACATCCCGACAGATTATCGTGTCTGTGGTAAATTTTGCTTCTCCATTAATAATGATTAATCTATCTAAGCATGGTCATATTAACATAACAAAATGACAAACTTTGTCAACTACCTCTAAATATTCTGATCAAGTCGACATTTTCCGGTCTAGGGGAAGTTACTCAAAAGCCTCGATCGCCTACTTTTACATATCTTATAATATATATTTGTGTACTGTGTGTTTGTGGGCGGGTATGGTCATAAACTTGAATAGTATTAGACCCACAACTAAAAATCAGAAAATAACATTATATATATATAATCGTAAATTAAATAAAAGGCCTCGACGGGTACCTTTTTCATATGAATTCTATCTTAAATGTTTTTTTTTTCTCCCCTTATCCGGCCTCATTTGCAATAATGCCAAACTTGATATGTGGGCATGACACTATATATGCATGACAGCTACTACCGTCGAATATATTTTAAACCTGAAGAAGCATGATGGAAAACCTAACCTTATCGGATAGTGGCCCATCATATAATATAATTGATAACGATTAGCTGTTTCATTAAGGTAGGACCTACATCACATTATATACACCATATCACAATTTCATTTTTATGCTATTATACATGATATAATATATTTAACATCATTAAATAATTCTTTATTAGTTGAATCTTTATTATTCAATAACAATAAATATACCTAATCTTACGTAATGGCGGATGAAATCTGTGAAATAATGATCATGTAGTATGTAGTGTATAGCATTACTGAAAAAGATAATAATAAATCCCACATTCGGAGACCAAGGGATCGGAGAGGTTAATTATAGGGGGACAATGGCCATTTAACTAATCCCAAAGGACTCCATTGTCAAAACTGGGGTCAGGTTTTTGTCTCAACTCTCACTACTACTTAGAGACGTTGCTTGCCAGTTTTCTCTCTCTTAATCTCAGAAAAAGATATTGCATGTACGGCACCAAGAAGACAAGCACACACGTGAAAATCTCGTGAAGGGATATGGTCACTGCCTTTTACATATTAAGCAAGCTAGATTTTTACTAGGGGTTCTTGTTCGGGGAGCCTCCTGTCCTGTCTGCCCCATGTTTCTAATTAATTATTAAGAACTATACATACATGTAAGTAACCGTGAGTTTTTCGATTAATTAAATTTTAGTCACTTTATCATGATGAACCTAGTTATAAGTAATCAGGTTTCTAAGAACTATATACACGGAATTAAGTTACCATGATTTTCTTGATTAATAAAATTTTAGCGTATCTTTGTCTTGGTTTATTCAAAGATTATGTATGTCCCGTCCGGACACCTCCAAACTCTCATGTTCGGTACACTGAATTAAGTTGGCTTGATTACGCAGCTTAGAGCTTAATTAATAAATTAACCTGTATTATAATTAAGCATGCATGCTTCCGGTTCAAACATGCATACCGATTTTAAAGCAATGTATTGAATCTCGAAGATCTCAATTCTATGCTTCTAGAGAGAGTGCATGAGCAGGCGAGCTTATATTAATGTATAAGATCTCAGGCCCACCGTAACTTGGGCGTTTCGGCTCAATAGATATCATTGTCCTAAAACACGCAGAAAGAAAACAAGAGAGAGATAGACCCCAGTTGATATTTCAATCTGAAGAAGACTGCCTGTTCAGGTTAATGATGATTGGTTAAGCCCATGAAGATATCACATATTCATATTCACAACCAAATTAAGGGTTGTTCATAAAGTGAGAGGCCGTAAAATGGATGGAGTTTTGTCGAAGTGGCTGATAAAGCAAGCCCATCAAAACCCGTTAAACTTTTGTCTTTGTGTGCTTGCAGCAAATGTCATACCGGTACGTGTTAGCCCAACATGCACGTACCATCTTTTATCTTAACCCATCTAACAACCATATGGGCCCTCCTCACGGGCCTGAACCGTACGGGGCCCTTGCCCAGCAGCAGCGAGTTTACGTAACGCGGTCAGAACTGCCCGTCGGCAAGTTTGAGAACCACAGGTCCTAATGCTCGCTCCGAATACCCAAAAAAATAAGGAATAAACAGAAATCAAAAGAAAAAAAGATCCCATTGAATGGTCTTTGTCGAAAAGGACGTTGCATAACATAACAACTGTAGCATTGCAGAGAGGCCTTCTTCAACCATCATCCTTCACAAAGAAAGATGGTTCAGGCACTTTCCAACTTGCTCCATCGATTTTCAGATATAATATCTACTCCGTCCGTCATGTAGTTAATAAAAAAAATTATAAATATCACTTTAAAAATATAAACACATCTGATAATAAAAGATCCTAAACTATAAATGATCAAAAATTCATTTTATTTAAACTCAAACCGAAAATAAAGAAAAACACCAACGGCCTTAAAAACTTGAAGTCGACGTAAGAGAGAAAGGTGTCAAAGTTTCAAGCATTCAGAATTTCTTCGTAAAAGTACACGGCTTCTTGATTTTTTAGAACTTAGGGGCAAACAATATATTTTTTAGACCAAAAAAAAAATGATTTTATAATTTATATATATGCTAAACTTTGATAGATTTTATGGGACGTAAAGCCTAGAAAATAAAGATATATGAGAAGTAATACGTATGAAAGAAAGCAAGCTAGCATTATATATGAAATAAAAGGATTTGACAAATTAACATGGTACGTAGTCCATTGGGCGGGAAAGGAAGAATAATTAGTGATTGCCCTTTGGGGCATTGTTATTGAGTAATCCAATCTGCTCCACCAGCTTAGTCAGCTTCACATGCTTGCTAAGCCATGCCTCCACCAACTTTGCCTCCTTGCTTTCTCCATCTTTCTGCAATGCTCTCAGCTCTTCGTTGTACTTCCTCTCAATCCTACCCACAAACGCCATCTCTTCCTCTCTCAGTGACCTTATCTTTGTCTCTATCTCCTCCATCTTTTCTCTCCTTTTTCTTGCTTTCTCCGACTCCAGCTGCTGCTCCACTCTGCTCAGCCTCCATCTTCTGCTGTTCCCAGCTCTGCCTCCCCTCCTCTACCTCCTTGCAGTACTGGATTAGCGTAGTCATCATCTGGCGATCCGGCGATAAGAGGACTGCATTTGAATCCGGTTCCATAGCCGGTTTAGTCGGAGAAAGGGACAGACGAAGTACCGATGGAGATGGCGTCGACGAGGTGGTAGAAGAGGACGTCATTCGGAAAGGAATCATGACGTTCATCCACGAGGGAAGCATGGTCGACATCTTCGAAGAAGATGTGGTCGACCCGAGAGACAGAATGGGACCCATATCCGGCACCGAGATACATGGGAGCGCCGGAGCCATACTGCCATTCAGGGACTGGAAAGTGCGGAGCTTGGGCTGCAGCACGTACTTCTCAGCAAAAGTCTCCAAGATGTGATCGTACGCGCCCTGTGCGGCCTTCTCCGGAGATTCAACCACTGGAATATTCGCGTCGGTACAGTCGGAATATTCGGGTGCGTTACTGCCGTTCTTCTTCTTGATCTTCTGGTTCTGTTGCTGTTGTTTGAGCTGTTTTTCCTTGAAGACCTCCCACCACTTGCCGAGGCGCTTGGGCGTGCGGCCAGGGACCTCGGCGGCGATCTTCTTCCACTTGTTTCCGTACTTGGCCTGGAGGGAAACGACGAGGGACTGTTCTTCGGTGGTGAGAGAGCCCTTTTTGAGGCCGGGCTTCAGGTAGTTCTTCCAGCGCTCGAGGCACGACTTGGGGTCGCGGTGGAGGGGCTGCCCCAAGCGGACGGAGACGAGGTTCCACCGTTTGGGGCCATATTGCTTAACGTAGGCTCTGAGGAGTGCATCTTCCTCTGGCTGCCACCGCTGACGCTCCTTCATTTTAACACCATTTCTGCAATTTTGATATGGCCATAATCACTTTGGTCCCCCTCTACCCAAATATTTATGCCATGTTGGTCTGCATGTGTAACCAACTATATATGTCGACATCGTAATGCTTTTTGGGTTGAAAATACTCATGTAGATTTTAGAGCAATCGTGATTCGAGAGAAATATATATCTTGGATGTCTCTAACAGTTCTATATATATATAATAAATATAAGCATGAATTTATGAAATGGGATCCAGATTGTGAGGAGATAATCACGATAAGGGATAAGATGATGATCGCCAACGGGCTTGACGCCCGCCTACTCTTCCCTTTAATACCTTAGGAAGAATTAGAAAATGTATAAAACAGAAAGTTCAATTTCAATTTCAACCAGCTCAACTATATTTCTTGTAGTTGGTTATTATTAGATAAATACGGTGAATTTGATAAATTCATTGGGATTATCTCTGACACAAGAACAGTATAATGATCAGGATTCTTATAGGCATTTAATGTCTGACAGTGTGATATATTATATTAAATACGGACTGATCGATATAAATATCCAAATGCGTACAGATTGCCCAAGTATAATCATACTAAAAAAAATATTATTGAGAATAAACAAAAATGATAAATGATCTGAGAGAACGGGAAAGAAAAAAGTTAATGATTTACTGACATCTTCCCCTATAATCCTGGATGGTTACAAATATGTCTGATTGATATTTTGGCTCATATAAAAGAGAAATTTCATCATAAACAGAAATATGTACAACTATTACAGCTTTTTCTTCTAAGCTTAACCTTAATCTGTCTGGATTCTCTCTAACAAAAGCATTGGAGAGTTATAAAGGTTAAAGAACCCAGTCTTCCATCTTTTCTTGTGCAGATCAATTAGCTTGCGATCTAGACCCTACTCAGAAGTGCAGAACACACATTAACAGTTGGCGTTATCTGTGGGAAGGAACCGACTCTTTCGCCCTCACTAGGTTGCCGGCTCCATACGATTCGCAAGGTCGCCTGGGTTCTATGCCTCTCCCCACGATTCGCTCGCCGAGGGAAAGAAACAAACTCCTTCTCCCTCGCCATGTCGCCGGCGTCATACGAATTGCGGGGTCGCCTGGGCTCTATGCCTCGCCCCATGATTTGCTCACCGAGGCGAAGGAACCGACTCCTTTGCCCTCACCATGTCGTCGGCTCCATATGATTCGCGGGGTCGTCTGGACTTTATGCCTCACCCCATGATTCGCTCGCCGAGGCGAAGGAACAGACTCCTTCGCCCTCGCCATGTCGCCAGCTCCATACGATTCGTGGGGTCGCCTGAGCTCTATGCCTCGCCCCACGAGTCGCTCGCCGAGGCGAAGGAACAGACTCCTTCACCCTCGCCATGTCGCCGGCGTCATACAAATCGCGGGATCGCCTAGGCTCTATGCCTCGCCCCACGATTCACTCGTCGAGGGGAATGAACTCTGCCCGTCACCTCATGTCCGGACCTTAACTCATGAGCCTCACCAACTTCACTGTGGCTTGCCGATGAGCTCACCATTCACCTCACGCCTTTGTCATAGCTTGCTAGGCACAGGCCCGCCTGGACTGCCAAGAGAACTAGCCCTCTCGCCAACCTCACGGCCCACCAAACCGCCTACTCAAGGGCTTTCCACGCCCACGACAGCGTGAGCTTGCCTAGCTCGCCCACATTAGTGTGGGCTCGTCCAGCTCGCCCACGGATCAAGCACCCACAGCTCACTAAAAACCATACATGCTCGCCTAAACTGCATCTCACATGATTCATATTTTATTCACACTGGAACCTCCCACGTCTCGCCAGTTCGCCCATAACTCACCCGGATCACCATGCTTGCCCAAGTCACTCACCATGTCTCTGGCGTCCGATAAATCGCATGGGCTCTATGCCTCCCTTATAAATCTTTATCAACAAATACAATTCAATTTCATTGATAAAGATTCACAGATTATTAGGGTATAATCGCCACACAAAACAAGAAGATAACCATATCGCAGAAAGAATGTTATATTGATAGATAGCCAAAAATACATTTGAAATCTATACAACTAAAATAAATAAATAAATAAATAAGTATACAATAGTGAACTCTCAGGAAGGAGGCAAACGTATACAACACTCAGGTGTCCCGATCTTGACAAATTCTGCCTTCACTATGGGATCAGGAACAAACTTTCTTGGATCCATGCCACCTACATTGAAGCAAGGGTTCCGAACAATTTCCTCCCTTAGCCACCACAAGCCTTCTACATAACCTTGACTCCAAGCAGATGTGCAGAGGGAATGATTTTGAGTCGCTTGACGTCTAAGAACTTCAAGCTCAGCATTCGCCTCGCCTAACTCCCGGGAGAATGTGTCACGTTCGAGCTCGGCGGTATCAACTTTAGTTCGAAAAGTCTCTAACTCTTCTTCTCGAGTAGCGCACGTATGCTCAAGAACGGCTAAGTTGGACTTCAAGCATTTCATTTGTTGGTTGGCAAGGGAGAGTTCGTTCTGTTTAGTGGCGAACGTCTGCCCAATAAACTCTTGACCCCGGAGGAGGTCATCCCTACTCGCATCTAAGAGCAAGTTCTTTTCTTTTAAGGTCGCCATTTCTTCTAGCATGGATTCATGAGTTTCTGTATAATAATCTCGCTCCTTTTCTAACTCCATAACGGTGGCTTTCAGAAGATTTCTATCTTCTGTAAGCTGGCAAACCGAAGCACCAAACTCTCGGTATTTCTCCTCGGTTTCTAGAATTTGTTCTCGGGCCGGTTGTGCACTCCAATTTAATAATTTCGTCACCTCGGAGCCAATTGAACCAATAATTTGGTCAGAAGCCTGAGCAATACCAAATGGTTAGAGAAATAAAAGAAATTAAATCAAGAAGGACGGACAAATGAATACATGCGCTAAGAGAAACTGGAGTAGGTTGACCACGATTCCCGTTTGCTCTAAACACTCAAGAAGTGAAGTGGTTAAAGGTGAAGGATGGGTGGAATGTTGAAGAACCCGATCAAAAGAAGATCCGATTGTTGATCTGGCATCATCGCCAGATGCTCAAAGGGGCTCCCGCCTGATGTTCTCACCCACTTCGGCGTTAGTCGGATCAGGAATCGAAAGCCTCGACACAAAACGATGATCTTCTGTATCTAGGTACTAGCGTACAGCAACCTCTCGCCCGCCAATTCCCAGAATGGAGATGTCATCTCCCTCGCCTCTTTCAGGATGACCATCCCCAATTGAAAGAGGACGTTCTGATCTAGGGACATTCTCTTGATCAGGAGCCTGAGTAGATGATAACATGGGCGCCTGAAAGTAAGGAGTCCCAGCAACGTAAGTAAGCAGGAGGATTAGATAAGGCGGCTAAAAAGGCCAGCTCGACCGCATCTATATCCCGTCCAGAGGGCGAAGGCATAGACCCATCATTCAGATCTTGTTGGTGATCTGGAGGACGATACACGGTCAATGGTTTTGGCATTATGACTTCTTGCCCCTCCGGTTGATTGGGCCTTGTATGCTAGCTACCTTCCTCACTGGCAGACGCCGCAGATACAGAAGAGGATTAAAGGGGGGGTAGAACTTGAGAAGACTTGGCTCGACTCTCCTCGAGAGTAGGGCGAGTAACCTTCATATCATAGCGAGTTTTAATTTGCCTTTCCTGAGTGAAAGTAAGAATTTGAGGCTCAGGAATTTGAGACTCAGCCGCCTCCTTCAGCGCGAGACTTTGTACACTTTTCCTGTTCTGGAAGGGGAGCAGTACGTTTACGAGATGCAATAGGGCGTTCAGATGTTTTAGCAATAGGAATGCTTGAAAAATCCTGGAATTCTGCATAACCTCGCCTCGACTCAACCAAGTAAGTATTGATGTTATAGTCGGTTAGAATGAGGTCAGACTCCAGCCGGTGAAAATGGCATTGCGCCCACCTTATGACAATTTTAACCCAAGCACGTTCTCTCTGGTTGAGATCTATAGCCAAAAGAGAGGCTGGAGGTAACTCACCCCAATTCACCTGAATAGGGAATTCCCCTCTACTCTCATCCTCTGAGAATTGCCATCCCGTCGTCCTTAACATAAAATATCTTTTTATGATAATCCTTAACGTTGGAATATCAACTTTCGAGAGTGCATAGTTTTGTCTCACTGTCCCGAGACTGAAAACCAACCAAACTAAGGGAATGTTTTCTGATAAGACGATAGAGAGAGAGAGAGAAACTCTCGAGCTGTTAGATCAAGGTACAATTCCTCTACCTCTAGCAAAGATGAACGAAATACTATATAAGAAGCCAATAGTATTCGCCAAGCATTAAGCAATTATTAAACCGGAGCCAAACCCAGATAATGGAGAATTTCACGAACTGGTCTGATGAAAGGAAGGCGAAGTCCATTTTTGAACATGGCTTCATAAAGAAGCACATGCTGAGCTCGTCCTTCTGCATCGCAGGGTCGTTCTCGAACAACCCTAAAACTTGCCGATGCGGGAATATAACTCAGATCCCGAAGATGCTGAATAGATGAAGGGGCGTAAGACGATACCTATTAGTGCCCAACGAAGATAGAACCTGCCCCCATTGAAGCTTAAAAAATGCAGAGAAAGATCAGGTTGAAGATGAAGTTGTGAAGAAGGAAGAGGTAACTTTTCGGCAGCAAAACGATAGTAAAAGTTGAATCATTGTGGAAAGCAGTTATTTATACTGCAAATGATTACGACCATCGGGAGAAGAAACGAAGTGATTAACACAATCCTCGGGAGGCAAAACGACATGACTGATGAATGGAGGGCGAATATGAAACTGTTACTCAGCGCGTGAATATCACGTATCAATCAGTGAAGAGTAACTGACAATGAGTATTTGGAAATTCGAAAAGCCAGACGTGTAATGATGGAAGTAATCTGTAAATGCAGCGTACGATATTTCGAGTAATTTTGGTCAGAAAATTGTTTCCTTTTCCCATGCCCAGTGGGCAGAAGCCAAACAATCGTGGTTAGAAGGCCAACGAACTCCTACATGAATATTGTACCTCTACTAAATCCATTCAAATTTAAATTTGTGCGGGATAAAGATTTAACAATTTTGGACAGTGAGAGTCGAATAAATTCCTATCAAATCGCCTTCGATAGGGATTCGCGGGGTACTGTGAGGGGATAATCACATTAAGGGATAAGATGATGATCGCCAACGGGCTTAGCGCTCGCCTACTCTTCCCTTTGGTACCTTAGGAGGAATTAGGAAATGTATAAAACAGAAAATTCAATTCCGATTTCAACCAACTCAACTATATTTTTCCTAGTTGGTTACTATTAGATAAATACGGTGAATTTAGTAAATTCATTGGGATTATCCCTAATACAAGAACAATATAATGATCAGGATTCTAATAGGCATTTAATGCCTAACAGTGTGATATATCACATTAAATGCGGACTGATCGATATAAATATCCAAATGCGTATAGATTGCCCAAGTATGATCATACTATAGAAGATATTATTGAGAAAAAACAAAAATGATAAATGATTTGAGAGAACGGGAAAGAGAAAAGAGAATGATTTACTGACATCCTCCCCTATAATCCTGGATGGTTACACGTATGCCCAATTGATATTTTGGCCCATATAAAAGAGAAATTTCATCATAAACAGAGGTATGTACAACCATTACAGCCTTTTCTTCTAAACTTAACTTTAATCTGTCTGAATTCTCTCTAATAAAAGTATTGAAGAGTTCTAAGAATTAAAGAACTCAGTCCTTTATCTTTTTTTTGTATAGATTAATTAGC
Organism: Platycarya strobilacea; assembly: GCA_036898215.1. Taxonomy (NCBI): domain Eukaryota; kingdom Viridiplantae; phylum Streptophyta; class Magnoliopsida; order Fagales; family Juglandaceae; genus Platycarya; species Platycarya strobilacea. Next base: position 6,419,346 of record CM072546.1, read on the forward strand.
TTGTAATTTAGACGCTATTTAGGAATGCAGAACACACATCAATACAGATCATATAGGAAACTGATCGTCATGATATGAGTCCGAAAGAGTTGGCTAGTGTTGGGGGGAGCGTTGTTGCTATCATATATATGCAGCGTGCTACGGTGGGTCCGTGATGCATATATATACGTACCGCGTGGTCAGAGAAACGTGTGAGTGCATGTGGAGGGTATTGTGCATGCATGGAGGAGGTACTTATAATAAATAAATAAAATTAGAATTATCTCAATTTATAACTTCTTTGATTTATTTTGTATTTATTTTCCTCAACTGTTCAGGAGAGTACTGAGAGTTAACGGGTTAATGTGACAGAGAGGTGGGGGCAGAGGGAGGGAGGGAGGGAGTGGGAAGTGTGGGTGGGCAGAGAGTGACCGAGTCAGAGGTAGCCCACAAGATGGGTGGAAAATGATATTTATTGTTGATAAATAGTCAGTAAATAGTAAATAATATAGAATAATATAAAATTAAATTCATTATGTCTGATATATAATGTGTGCGATTATTAATATCTAACATTTATCACAAATTGTGATAATTAATAGCTACCATTTCTTGTCTAAATTCGGTATAGCCTGTGTACTTTCTCTAGTTCTAGGAATCTAGAGCGTGGATTGTTCGTGTTTAAAGCGCCCTATCTGCACTTGTTCAACTGGAGACATTGCCTTCGAGTTCCATCATATCTGATAATTGTATGGATAATGTTATATATAATTGCGAAGTTACAAATAATATATAATTATTTTAATAAAAGATAAAATTTATTATTAAAAAAATTAATATTTTTCTTATATATATATTCATTTTTTTTTATAATAATTATATGCCACTTATAAATCTATGTTTACATCTAATATTTATCTATAAAATAACATCTAATTTTGTTTTACCTTGTTCAATATTTATTATATATCTGGGAATAAGATTGCTAAAATATAAGGCAGGTAAAAAAGATCTAGCTTTTATACGGAGAAACATATTGATACAAGGAAAAAGATAGGGATCTCGCTAGGAGATCTCGCCAGTCGCCTACTCTTTCCGCCCAGTTTTTTACTTGATTAAGAAAGTGTTGTTTAATAATATAAAGAATTTTTCTTATTTTTGAAAAATGTTTAAAGGTAGTTTAGCGGGAAGAGTAAGCAGATTCCTAACATTACCCATTCATAAAATCTCCTCAATAATTTAATAAGATTTTAAAACTCGTTAAATCTTCAAACCTATATATATATATATATTTGGATTCTGTAACACCTCCAATTTTCCTATCATTAATAATAAAAAACAAACCAAATGAAACCTTTATAAGACGCAAATTCAAAACACAATTATTACTCAAACTGTTTACTCATAAAAGAAATTGCCACAAATTAAAAATTTAAACTACTCTATCTAACACATTATTCCACCACTCATAAACTAACTCTTTTACATGTCATTTAGTTTCGTTTAGATTGAAAAATGAGATGAGTTGAAATGAGTTTTATTTATTTTTTTATATTTTTATTATTTAAAAATTTAAAAAAATTAAATTGAGATTTAAAAAATGTGTATTGAAATTTAAAATATATATATAAAAATTTGTATTTTATATAAGAAATTAAAAAAAATGTAATTAAAAAAATTTAAAATAAAGATGAGTTAAAATAAGTTTTGAATCCAAACCGGATCCGTGACTCCCTTTTTGTCTTTTGTCTTGGTCCCTTTTGACATATGAGATAAACAACCCAATAAATCAAATAATTAATAGTCATTAATAACATGATTATATCATAAAATAAATAACAACGTTTATAGTATGAAAAACAAAAAGAAACTTTATTCTTAGGAAAATTACCCCATCAAAAGTAGAAAACATTCTCATAATCTTTTCTTATTTAGGAACTACACCTTCTTAAATATCATTCGGTATAGTTATCCTTCCCTACACATTTCTCATTCAACGGGATTATACTTTTTCAAATTCTTTTGGTATAGTTTCCCTCCCTATACATTTCTCATTTAACGGGACTACACCTTCTCAAAGTCCTTCAATATAGCTTTCGGCCTCCCAAATAAATTTAGAACAACACTGTATAGTCATGTAATCCATAACTCACATAACAATTTGATATAACTTACATGTACATAAAAATCTCCACAAACGTAATATGCCTAGTTGCATGCAAGTTTGGGCTTAAGGCACACATTTCATAAATTAATATTTTATTCAGAGGAGTGTTAACGTCTCTAAAATTTAATAATCAAATACCAGTAATTAAGTAACTTCAGAACGGTCAACTTTTCTGAAAATTACAACTACCTCCACTTGATAAATTTCTCTCAGCACTAAGAATGAGATTCAAGACTCAAGAAAAAACCATATCCTCATACCTGTAAGCAAAAGAAATAATAGAATCCGTATGCAAGTAAGCAAATACAAACTTGATAAATCAACAAAAATTCTCTGAAACTCCATAGAAAACTTTAAGATGATATTGTACCATCATTTTAAAAAAGTAATACCACATTTTAAAAATAATGAATTTCAGTATACTAAACTTGAAGAAATCTCCAAGCTGCAGAGAAGATTCGAAATTAGTCTATTCTCAGAGAAACGTGGTAAGGATTTCGTCATCCCCCTGAAAGCAGACTCTGTTTTCTTTTATAAGGGAAAAACCCTTCGCTTGATGACCAATCATTTAAGAAAAAATGCGTTACAAAACTGAAAGCCTGATGCTTTCATCTTCAAAGCTAAATATGGAAGATTAAAAGAGAATCTTAAAATTGAGTAACGGAAAAAGAATATCAAAGATTGAAGAGAGGTGTGGCTGCCAAAATAAAAAGAAAATTGAAAACAGAAAATAGGAGTTCCATATTAAACTGTAAAGTTACAATCGCTTCCAATTTGATTACGGTGAAATCTTCCTTCAAAACTTACCTGAGTCGTCCATAAAAAGAGTATTCTGCATACATAGGCCGGTTTCGCAAACTCATATGTCTCCAAAACAACAAATCCATAAATCATTGCTTTCAATGACACAATTTCGCAACAGATCCATATTGAAAGCTGTAAATCTCTGTTTGGCAACTAAGAAAATATAAGAAAAGAATTTTAACTGAATTGAAAACTTAATCGACAGAAAAAAAAACCCAATTAGCTTTAGATATTTTGCTTCTGGGTATTCGCACATTGTCTCAGCATCCAAAAATAAATCTAATTGCGTTTTAGTTGGAAGCCGAGAAAATTAAGCAAAAAAATAAAGAAAAGACAATATGATGATCGAAATTCATTCTGCATGTTTGAAACTCAAGCACAGGGGCTACAAGATGAAGGAGATTTTGAGAGAGAAGAAATAAGGTCTCAAAAGAGAAATAAGGAGCTTTACGTGTTTAGGGTTTTCTGAGTGTGAGCTTTGAAATGGTTGTAAGCAAGGAGAAGACAAAGTTTGAATTTCTGTGAATTTCTGAGTGTTTTGATTTCAAGCGGTTTACGTGCAAAACCCTGACATGGCAGCCAGATCGGATTCGTCATACCACGGTGTGTTGTGTGGGAAAGGAGAACCGGCTTAGCAATAGAATTATTCTTTGATATAAGCTTTAGAGTCCCACTCCCCATTTTCCTTCTCAAATTGCGGAGGTTCCATCTTAATACAAAGTGTTATGACCAAGAAAAAATGTATTAACCAAAAACAATTAACCAAAATGAAATTTACAAACGCTCCAAAATGCAAACAGTCTATATCCATAAAAAAAAAAAAAAAAGAGTCATTACAACACATGATCCATTCCCAACATAAAACACAAAATAAGTTTCTTCAAAAGAGAAATCATTATTGTTATAATAATTATTAATAATGAAATAAACTCAATTTCTTAATGTCATCGATCCACCAATATTACTTAGTATCATTTTCTTCGACAGTGAGTGCGTACACCCGTGAGTGCGTACATCAGTTCCAACTTTACAATCACCACTGTGATTCTTCCCACACTTTGCCTTGACTATTTGGAAAAAATTTCTCATGTATCACATTTGTCCTTGAATCCTCTGTCAACTTATTCTTTTTCCGTTGACCTCGATCTCCATTATAATTGTTTTCTTGTGGTACCAACCTTTTCTTTTGAGCATTATAAATATTAGTACTCCTTCAAAAACTTCACTTAATAATAGATGTCTTATCCATTAACTCAAAAAAATCTTGTATTTGAAACCTACAACTTTATCATAAATCTTGAGATTTAGACCTTTCTCAAATTTTCGAGCTTTCCTTTCTTCATTAGGATTCAAATAGGAAGCAAAATGAGAGAGCTCGACAAACTTTATCGCGTACTGATGCACATTCATCGATCCTTGTATTAAATTGGTGAACTCCTTAGCTTTAGCATCCTTAAGAGATTTTGGAAAGAAACTCTCATAAAAAATTTCCTTCAAACGATTTCAAATGATTGGAGTTTGCCCTGGTGCTTGTTCCAAAAGCGCTCTTTTGGATATCCACCAATGTTTAGCTTCTCCAACTAATTTAAATGTTGAAAATAACATTTTTGCTCATCGGTGCATTACAAGACTCTAAGGCTTTCTTCAATATCCTGAATCCAATCCTCAATAGTAATTGGATCAGCCTTTCCTTCAAAAGTTGGGGGTCGCAATTCATTAAATTGTACTATAGTGCATCCGTCATTCACTACATGTCCATTCCGCATTGTAGAGTTACGTGCAATTTCTTCCATCACTTGTTGCGCTACTTCTTGAATCACCACAAAACCATTGGAACTTGGTCTAGATGGTGTCTCTCTAATGATTGGATCATTCAAATTAAGGAAATTTGTGGAGAAGCCATCCTAAAAATCAAATAACTACTTTAAAACTAAAATAACTAAGTAAACATACTTAGCTCATCCATAAATAAAAGAGAAAAATTTCAACCAGTCCCTTACGCTACCCATTCCTACCTAGTGAATCCAATAAAAATTCTAGTATATGCAAAATCTATAACCTGTCTCTGATTTGATTAAATTAAGCGCATTGGCAATGGTGGACTATTGCTAAGTCTAAAATTTGATTAAAAATCAAGATTTTGTCTAAAGTCAAAGTTATTGGAGATATTAATCCATATTAAACTATCAATCCCAAGTCAAAAAAATAATATAATATTAGATATTAATCCATATATCAATTAGTAATTTAATTTTTAGCTAAAATTATTTTTTTCTAATTATTTTGTTCTTAGTCTAATTCTCCAATAAATACATTTTGTCGATCATTCTAACGCCCAACAATCGCATTTCGCGTGCCGCTTGCCCCTGCAAAAGTAACTCACACATGACGCATGACCCGATCTACCCATCCAAATGGCCAATCCTTCGACAGCCTGATCTAAGTTCTCTTAACGAGTGACATAAATTGGACCAGGCCTGTTCATCTTACCCGGTTTTGAACCGGGGGGGTTTAGAATCCAAATTCGCCCGGTTTTAAAAATGAAGTGGAGGCCTGATCTAATGAGTGACATAAATTCGCCCGGTTTTAAAATTGTATTTATTTTTAATAATTTTGATATTTTTATTTAAAAAATTGAAGAAAATTTAGAATTCAGAATCTAAATTTTTAAATCCGTAACTCGAATAAATACCTCTAAATCATTTCTAATATAGTGTCATAAGATCCATTAAATCTATTTTATAATAAAAATAATTTTAAAATTTGACGTATCATATCAAATCACATTAATTTATTTTTATATTATTTATTTGTGTTTAAAATATTTTTCTTATGTATATATATATATCTATACATATTCACTCCACTTCATGCTTTTTTAATGAAAATACAACAATTATTCTAAATAATCAACAATGGCAGGGGTTTGATGAAAATTTGAGCCTGCGTCCAAAATGACACAATTATGAGCATGACTCAAAATGCTGAACCACTGGCGTTATTATAAAGTAAAGGAAGCCCACTTGGGTGCGTGCCCATTGCAACATATTAAGGACCTTACCATTCTAATGAACCTTCCTTCGATGGCGATTGGACAAACTTCTAAATTTTCTAATTAAAATTACATATTACAAGTTGCCGTGCTGTAGCGAGACTCTGAGTGTGCTGCAGACAAAAGTCGAAACTTCAATACATTTTGTTTGTCTATGATGCATTGGGAAATTGAAATTTTCTGAAATAGTTGAGGGCGAATGTTGCATTTCTATTTTAGTAATGTTTATCACATTTGATAGATGACAAATTATTGTTAATGTTAAAAAATCACATAACAAGTCAAAACGAGAGAATAGTTATTTCTAATCCATTAAATAGTCCAAGACTAGATGAAATGGTTTCAAGCCCACATTGATAGTCCGAAGCGGTGGTACAATGTCCCTACATACAACCACAACTATAATAAAAAAATAAAAAATAAATATAATTAATATAAATAGATATGTGAATACACAAATTCACGTATTTTGGCACAAAATCTACATTTATAGGTAGTTTGGACAAAAAATCTGCATAATATGAGTATTTTACATCTCTCATAGTTCTTTATATAATAGAAGTCAAACATTAATCTTGTGAAGAAAATCTTCTTTTTAGAGCTCTTGTTATGAAGTTGAAAGTGATCTTTATGTCTTTGTAAGAATTGCTTAGGGCATTCACATTAACTTATGCATATGTATATACAAAGTCATATTTGCATAATATGAGTCTAAATTCCTCTACATTAGATTATACATTTTCAAATATTTGTATAGTTATGAATAATGTCTTTTCAAGTTTGAAGAGTTATAACTCAACTCTTCAAACATTATTTTATTATATTTTTTTCCACTTAATCATTAAAATTAACCTTATAAAATTTATATTAAAATATTTTTGATATATGAAATTTGTATTAAATTGATAATATAAAGTGATTGCTAATTATAAAATATATAAACATAAAATTTCTAAAAGATATTTAAAAAATAATAATATTTTATTATTATTTTATCTTATATATGCATAAGTCAATATAAAATTTTTGATTAAATGGTAAAATAGAACTTTAAAAAATGTAATTATATATATATATATATAAACAAATGTGAATGCTCCTACTACTCCGATATCAATTGTTATTTCCCTGTCATTGATAGGTGAGGTAGTCATATTTACCTTACTACTCTCTTGCGTGTTTGACTTATTAATTATTGTCCTTTATATTTTATTTTTCTCTCTTTCACATTGCCTTTCTATTTTCTATCTGGCACTTCTAGTTTCTTATCCCTGGACCCTCTTTGTCTGTTCTCTACTCCGACCATATGGGTTAGGGGGTTTTAGCCCAAACAAATACGATAAAGCTGAATAAATTTGAAATAAACCTCAAAACACTCAAAAGCTATTGATGGCTAATTTGAAAAATTATAATTTGTCGTTCTAATTTGTAATTATACATCTAAGCTTCATTCAATTATAGCCGTTGAAAAAGATAAAAATAGGCAATGTGTTACAAATTAGATGAAAACCTTGAAGAAAGGTGCATTTTATTGATTTTTGAAAACTAAAGAATGTGTTAGTTTTGGTCATGTGGAGTGTAAAACTCATCAAAGTGTATTTATATTTAAGTCTAATTTGGATTCGTAGATGAGACGAGCTCGTTACAAATTTTAATATAATTTTTTTAAATTTTAATACACATGTTTCAAATTTTAGTTCAATTTTTTCAATTATAAAAGTAATTATAATATTAAGAAATAAATTAAACTCATCTCATCTCGTCTCGTCTTCCGATTCAAATCAAGTTTTAATTACAATAATGCTAAAGTTGCGATAAAATATTGCGGATGGTTACCGACTTTTTTGTTTTAATAATTAAAAAATTATTTTTTAATAATGTTATAATTAAAAAAAATTAAAAATATAAAAGAATATATGACAAAAAAAGATAAATTCCTCGTTTAATTAACAATAAATCTAGGCTACAATTTTTGTTTGTTGCAGTACAACAACACATATTTACAAGAAATTTTATTTTTATTTTTTATTTTAAAATTATGTGAATATATACAGCTGGACTGCAACAAACCAAAATTGCAACCCAACATTGCTCATTAATCCGTGTCCAACCACCTCTGTCCACTACAGACCACGCGCGCTTCGGTAGTCTTCAGGTCTCCACCGTCCAACGACTATCCCCAAAGGAAAATGCTAGTTGCAGGCATATATGCGCAACCATTGCGTAAGCAGCCGACATGGCTAAGTCAAAAAGTCGGAACACATCAAACTACTGGTAGCGGGACGAAACGGCGCAGTACTTTGAAATCACTTCACTGAAACTGAAATGGTCTGTTTTTTAACTCCTCCATTTTCCTTTCCCTTCTACTCTCACGATATTCCCCTTTTCCTTATAGGCCTGTTCATCGGACCGGACTGTGCTTTTGAATTTTTATTTTTTTTAAAAAATATTTAAAGAAATTTTAAATTCGAATTCGAAATTTCCAAATTCGCAATATGGATGAACACCGGGCCCCTCCCCTTTCCCCTGCTTCTTCATCCTTGTCCCTGCCCTTTGCCCTTCCGCACCATTTTTTCTCTTAGTTTCCCTCCACGCTTATTCGTTCTCTCACTTTTGGATTTGTCTTTGTTTCTGTGAACCATTTGAATTACAGTTAACTCTCAAGTACAATCTCTTAAGCCGAAAATAGTCGAACCGAAAGGAGAGATACTCTTTTCTCCTTTTATTTTATCTTTCAATTTTTCTTTCATTTTTATTTTTTATTTTTTATTTCTAGGGTTCCAGTGTGGGATTGAGAATCCCTGCACCTTTTTAAATCTCTTGTTGGTGACATTGCTCATTCCAATCAATTCCTTTCGTTGGGTTTGTTTAAGTTTGTCTGGCTGGAATTTGTTTCCTTTGAACATCATTAAAAGTCGGTCAAAGTCTCAGATCTGTCACATTTTGAGTGAGAGTTTTTTTTTTTTTTAATGTATACGGTGGTCGCTAGTTTCTTTTATGTAAAGTACTGTCAATGGCATTTGTTGTCTGAGATCTTTGTCTTATGTAGTTTCTGTGAGGAATATTTTGTATTCCATCTTCGTATGCTTTATTAGTTTATCTTTTCCTTGTTATCTTTCCCAATCCAAGTTTTGCTTACAAGCTTAATTTGATTACATGTTTCACTTAACAAACTCCCATTTCTAGGTAACAAGTTACTAGTCATATTCAAAACGTGCTTGAAAATTGATAATTTTTCTAACTTTTTTCCTGGAAAGTTTGAACATAAACTTGAGTATATCATGTATCATTGTTTATTAACTCTATCCATTTCTTGGTGCTTATTAGCAGCTATTACCGTTGATCTCTACTCTCAAGATCTAACTTTATTTTGATTTAAACAGAACCACTTTCACATTATCTAAGTTAGTTTTCATCCATATATTCTTAAATGGCATCTTCGAAAGGATAAAAACACAGTTTATTGCATGTATCCAAAAAAAGAAATAACTTCTAAGCATGTGTGACAGATAAGGGGTTTTTGGAATTTATGCCGATCATTAGCATGTCTTACTTGGCTTTCATATTCATTTGTTCTTTACTCTTACTCTCAGTATTATAATAAATTTATTTTTTTATATATAATTTTCATGTGAATATAGGAGCTTGGCCAAGACAAAGCTTATATCAGTGAGATTCTATTCACATTCATTTTCTTATCTTTTATTTTGGTAAGGTTCTTTCCTTTTTTCTTTGTTCACTATCTTACTCATATTGCTTTTAAAGGGCAGTATATTTCCTAAATTAGAAACTGCTCTGTATTTTTTTGTTGTTGCCTATTGTTTTCACATTTGTAGAGACAGTTTGAATTCATTACACTCATGGAGACATCAATCGGCTTGGAACTATTCTGGCATTTTTGTTAATTGATAATTTATTTTCTATTGTGCAGCTACCATTCCTTAAGTATTCCTGTTGTCTTTCACCGAGGTCCTTTTTGGGTTCTGATTTCATGTATCAGTTTTGCTGAGAAAGCTTTATTTACTTTACCTAATAATGTGTATCTTGTATTACAGTGGACCTTCCATCCACATTCATCTTGAAGAGCAAATGGGCAGATAGCAACCTCAATAAAATAGAAAAATTGCGTATGAAGATGGAAAATTTCAGTGGATAAGAAATGAGCAAGAGTTTTGAAGAAGAGAGGAAGAGATTTTGGATGAGTTTTGAAACTGTATATTGTCAATGTTGTAACCATTGGATGTCTCCTAGATTTTGAAAGTATTGTAAATTTTATGAAGAAAATTTTTTGATATATGTGCAAATTTGTATTTTTCATCAAATTTTAATAATTGATAAGACCAATAGAGATCTTAATGGATACATGTGCCTTGATCAGGGAGCTGTTTTTTTTTTTTTTTTTTGGTTCTTTCCTCTTTAAGAATTTGCATCTTCAAGAAACTATGGTGATACGAAAATATATAGCTATATGCAGTGATGCATGTGCTTCTTCTCATGCATGCAAGATAAAATTGGTTCTGAAATTGGAAAAATATGTGGCAAAATTAAATTGCAGGAAACAATTAGTCTAAACCTGTCATCTTCTCGCTATATGGAAAAATACTTAATTACAAGATGATTCTCCTTTCGTTGCATAAACAATTACAAGATGTTGCCGCACTTGAGCAATTACTCGAATACATTCATTCACAAAATTACAAAGCAAGATAATTCTGCACATATTACAGCAAACCATTGCACAGAAATCCTCCACAAAATTCATGTGGTTCAAACATCCTAGCCAAACTGCAGCACTCATTTCCAAATACAAAAAATAAAAATTCAACTTCATCGGCTTCATCGGCTACATTATAATTTTGGGACGTTCAAAAACATTGTTTTTACAGTAGACCATTGCACAGAAATCCTCCACTGCACAGAAATCATGTGAAAAAAAGTAACAATTATGGAACATTTCCAACATTGCACAGAAATCATTCACTGCACAGAAATCATCGACTCTTGCTGACTACAACCAGAGCACATCCACTGCACAAAAAATCATATGAAACAAGTAACAATTAGAGTCACAAAACCAGAAACAGTTAAAGATTACAAAACTAGAAACAGTTAAAAAAAATTGAAAGGGCTAAAGAAATGCAAGAAATAATATGACTTAAAATAGGCAACATTTTATGGAACATTTATGTGTTTAACACTTCAATACTCCACATACCTAAGTTAATGGATTACTTGATGGATTTGCGGTAGGAGGTGTTATAGGAGATGCACGCTCTGTCCCCTTTTCCTTTCTCCATCTATAGAAAATTTAGTCGATTCTTCATCCAAAATACTTAATATTTATTCAAAAATAAAACAAAGAGTAGAATACAAAGAGTTCTATTTTATTTATGTTGCATCAACAATCTTGGTATCATTGTTATTATACAATTTTTTTTCTTAGATTTTTTTTTTTTTTACATTTTTTGTAGAATACAGAGAGTTCGATTGAGGTATTACAATCAAACTAACAAATAAAAATAAAATATTTCATTTAATCTTCTTCCAACCTCCATCAAAGGTTGTTTTTCCTCTATAAAATAGTAGCAACAAAGGTGTCTTAAAGATTATTATAGAATGTATTTAATTCTCAATCAACTCTAATTTTTATAAACTATCACTATTACTGGCCTTCAAAAGCTAACATTTTATGGCCATCAGAGGATCTTTTTGGGTTTCAAGCCTAGAGGATAACAAACAACAACTAAAAAAAAAAAAAAAGAAGCAGTGGATATCTTTCAATTTCAGAATGAATGGAGGCATTTTCTTCTTGTTGTGTAAAATCTCCTCCTCACAACACCGGATGACAAGAAAATCGCCGCCTCTGAATAATAAATTAACACAAACAAGAGTTTCCAAAAAATCATGAAACAAAAGCAACTAAAAAAAATGCTTTATCATATGAGTTTTGCTAGGTACAAGCGGGTTGGCGCACCAACCCACGTACCTATTCTTATTTTAATATCAAATTGTTAGATGTTAAAACGTCTTGTCAATTCTAAAGTTAAAAAATAAAAGATACGATCCAAAGAAGAGGGTAAAACAGTAAAAGCACAAACAAAGAATACGAAGAGAGAAAAATCAAAAATAAGAAAAAAATCTGATACGAAAGAAAATTCTATACGAAGAGTCTTAGGAACCATCTCAATCCCGTTTTAAATCTATATTTACTTAGAATCCTTGTCCAAAATGAGAAGCTAACTAAATAGTAAATAGTAATACTGCAACAAAAATGGCACTAGCAACCCATCAAATGAAAAGCTTTTCAAATGTATCAAAATTTGCTTTTAGTCTAACAAACTAGCTGCCCAGTTGGGCACAACCAACGTCCGGCCACCTGCACAACGAGAATTCAAGTTCTATATATATATATATATATATATATATTTTTGTTATAAAACTTAAAAAAAGGAACTACTATTACAAAAGAGAAATAATAAATTCTCTCTGAAACTCTTAAGAACTGAAACTTTCTTTCTCTCTCTATTTTTTTTTATGAATTTCATTACAACTGAAACCCTTATTTATAGGTTTTGAAATTACTATGCAAGTTACTATGCAAGTCATTATGCAGAATTTAAAATAATAGTGGTAGGGTCATTCACATAATTTAGTGGTGGGACAGGGGGCGGCTGTATTTCGTTCGTTCATTTCACTCCCCCTTGAATGACCGCCAATAAGGAATCTGCCTCGTTAAAACCTTACCAAGTAAAAACCCAGTGGGAAGAAAAACCAATGGCGAAGGAAAAAGAGTACAGTCTTCTTATGTATTCACAAGTGCTTTAAGATTGTTTCATTAAAACCTTGTAAAGGAAAACCCAGTGGGACAAAACCTCAGCGAATGAAAAATAGTACAATCAGCACATTTACTCCCCCTGAAAAGTGCATGACAAAATATCTTTGAGTCTTCGCATTCCAATGTTATACACAATTTTCTTGAATGTGGAAGTTGGTAACGCCTTTGTGAATAAATCTGCCAGATTATCACTAGTGTCTGCTTAACAGATCTCCATGATATGGCAGTATCTCTATAAGTAAATAAATATCCAGTTTGAGATCTACTTCTGTGTGGGTCTGAAAGATAACCTACATCTGCATACCCAATCAATTCTGGACTTGAACCACGTTGATAAAATAATACCATATCAACCGTACCATGAAGGTAACGAAGGACATGTTTAATGCCATTCCAATGCCTTCGAGTTGGTGCAGAACTATATTTTGCAGGCAGATTAACTGAGAATGTAATATCTGGTCGAGTGCAATTTGCAAGATACATCAAAGCTCCAATTGCACTGAGATATGGTACTTCAGGACCAATAATTTCTTCATCGTCATCACAAGGACGGAATGGATCTTTCTTCACATCAAGTGTTCGAATAATCATTGGAGTACTCAGGGGATGAGATTTGTCCATATAAAAATGTTTTAAGACTTTCTCAGTATACATTGACTGATGAATAAAAATTCCATTTGGCAAGTGCTAAAGCTGCAGGCTGAGACAAAATTTTGTTTTGCCAAGATCTTTCATTTCAAATTCATTCTTTAAATATATAGCGGTTTTTGAGATCTTTTCAGGAGTTCCCACAATATTTAAATCATCAACATAAATCGCAATAATGACAAATCCGGATTCTGATTTCTTAATAAAAACACATGGGCATATAAGATTATTCTCAAATCCTTCTTTCAATAGATATTCGCTTAAGCGATTATACCACATGCGTCCGGATTGCTTCAACCCATATAAAGATCTTTGTAGTCTGATTGAGTACATATTTCTAGATGTACTTGTAGATGCTTCAGGCATCTTATATCCTTAAGGGATTTTCATATATATGTCATGGTCTAAGGATCCATATAAATATGCAGTGACCACATCCATCAACCGCATTTCTAATCCTTTTGTAACAACCAGACTAATCAAAAATCTAAATGTGATTGCATCCATAACGGAAGAGTATGTTTCTTCATAATCAATCCCGAGTTTCTGCAGGAAATCTTATGCGACAAGTCGTGCTTTGTATCGCACAATTTCATTTTTCTCATTACGTTTTCGTACAAATACCCACTTATATCCAACAGGCATTACACCCTTTGGTGTTTGGACAACAGGTCCAAATACTTCTCGTTTTGCTAGCGAATTTAATTCAGTTTCAATAGCTGTTTTCCATTTTGGCCAATCATTTCTACGTCGACATTCTTTGACACTTTTTGGCTCACTTTCTTCATTACTTCTGGTAATATCAATGGCCATTTTATATGAAAATATGTTGTCGACAACAGTTTTATTTTTATCCAGAATTTCTCCAGTTTTCATGCAATGTATTGAAATCTCATTATTTTCAGGTACCTGTTCCTCTTCAGGGAAAAACATTTCATGACACACCTCTTCAGGAGGTCCTTTTTTAGGAGATTTATACTCTTCAAGAGTTTCCTCTTCAGGAAGTTCTGGAATAGAAGATTTAAGCTTTTTAGGAGCACCAATTATATTTGTGGCCTGTATTGTGGGTACGTGTTCTTCAGGAACACCAAATTCATTTTGTATTCTTTTCCTTCTGGGAATTTTGTCTTTTGCACCAATAGGTCTTCCACGCTTCAGGCGTATTTTAGATTCACCTATTGCTGCTTTGACAATTTGTCCTTCAGGGACTTCAATCCTTGCTGGAGTATTAACAGCAGGAATATAAGATTTTACTACACCTTTAGTGTCAGTAAATATATCCGGTAACTGATTTGCAACATTTTGCAAATGAATAATCTTTTGAACTTCCCGTTTACATTCATTTGCAGGAGGATCAAAATGAGACAGGGTCTTATTATCCCAGGTAATATCTTGTCGTGCTTCAGGCACCGACTTTTCTTTACCCATTAACGGAAAATTTGATTCGTCAAAATGACAATTCTCAAAACGTGCTTTAAACATATCCCCTGTAAGGGGTTCAAGGTATCTAATAATGGATGGAGAATCAAAACCAACATATATCCCAAGTCTACGTTGAGGGCCCATTTTTGTACGTTGTGGAGGTGCAATTGGAACATATACAGCA
This sequence comes from Platycarya strobilacea, assembly GCA_036898215.1. Classification (NCBI taxonomy): domain Eukaryota; kingdom Viridiplantae; phylum Streptophyta; class Magnoliopsida; order Fagales; family Juglandaceae; genus Platycarya; species Platycarya strobilacea. Next base: position 6,434,437 of record CM072546.1, read on the forward strand.
CATCCAAAAGTACGAAAATGAGAAATATTTGATTGCTGACCAAATGCAAGCTGTAATGGAGAATATTTATTATATGCAGATGGTCTAATGCGAATTAGAGATGCTGCATGAAGTATAGCATGTCCCCAAACAGAAATAGGTAGTCTTGATTTCATAAGTAAAGGTCTAGCGATTAGTTGAAACATTTTGATCAAAAACTCAGTTAAACCGTTTTGTGTGTGTGTATGGGCAACAGGATGTTCAACATCTATTCCTATTGACATGCAATAATCATCAAAAACTTGAGATGAAAATTCACCTGCATTATCCAATCGAATGGTCTTAATTGGATACTCAGGAAATTGTACTCGTAGTTTAATTATCTAAGCAAGAAGTCTAGCAAATGCAACATTTCTAGTGGAAAGAAGACAAACATGTGACCATCAACTAGATGCATCAATTAGAACCATAAAATATCTAAATGGTCCACTTGATGGATGAATAAGCCCACATATATCTCCGTGAATCCTTTGTAAAAAGGATGGAGATTCAACAATGATTTTTGAGGGAGATGGTCTAATAATTAACTTATCTTGAGAACATGCAGAGCACGGAGATTCATTGGGTAGAAATATCTTTTGATTCTTTAAGGGATGCCCATGCGAATTTTCAATAATTCGTCTCATCATTATAGAACCCGGATGTCCAAGGCAATCATGCCAAGTCATAAATGCTTTAGGGTCAATGCACTTCTGGTGCATTACCACATATGATTCAATTGTTCTCATTTTTGTATAATACAATCCAGAACATAGAGCAGACAGTTTTTCTAATACGAGCTTCTGGCCCGATACTGTTTTAGTAATAAAAAGATGCTCTTTACTGCCTTCATTGGTCGTTTCAATATGGTAATCATTACGACGTATATCTTTGAAACTCAATAAATTTCTTCTGGATTGTGAAGAGAATAGAGTATCATCAATACAAAATTTAGTGCCATTAGGCAACACAATATAAACTCTTCCGGAGCCCTCAATTAAATCCGATGAACCTGATATGGTATGGACATAGGCTTTACTTAGTATTAGATTTTGAAAATATTTCTTTTCTTTGAGAATTGTGTGAGTTGTAGCACTGTCAGCCAGGCATATATCTTTATCATTCAATTCAAAGATAAAAAGCTCATCAATGTGATCCATGATTCTACAAAATATACAAAACTTTTATTACTGATAGAAAGAAAATACATTAATTGAGTGGAACACTTCCATCTCCAATTAAGTGTTCAATACTACCATCAGGATGGTTAAAGAAATCAGATACATCAAGATGAGTAACGTCTACATCTACTGAATCTAATAAATCATCTGATGGTTCTACTAAATTTGTTTCATGCACTTTATTCTTTCTTTTAATAGAAGCTTGATATAAATTAGCTAAGTGCCTGGCCGTACGACAGGTACGTGACTAATGTCCAGTCATTCCACATCTATGGCACACCTCTTCACTTTTCTTTGAAGAATTATTCTGAGGATTTTTACCTCTCTCTGAATTGTACCACTTCTGGTGATATGGTATATTATAATCTCTTTTAATATTGTCATTCCTGGGACCAACATTTCTATAATTTCTCCTACCACGTCCACGCCTCCGATTTCTTCTAAAGGATGCACCATTCATTTCTGGGAATGATGCAAACCTATTACCATTCACTTCAGGGAATGATATTGAGCCAGTAGGACGTGACTGGTAGATTTCTAATAAGAGCTCATTATTCTGCTCAGTTACTAGAAGACATGATATAAGTTCAGAATGTTTCTTGAACTTTCTCTCTCGATACTGCTGCTGCAGGAGCACATTCGAGGCATAAAATATAGTAAAAGTCTTCTCTAACATATCTTCATCGGTGATTTTCTCACCGCATAATTTTAATACTGAGCTTATTTTAAAAAGTGCAGAATTATACTCACTAACACTTTTAAAATCTTGCAACCTCAGGTGCATCCATTGAGAACGAGCTCTTGGGAGGATGACAGTCTTCTGGTGTTCATACATTTTCCTTAAATTGTTCCACAAAATATAGGGATCTTTTACTGTGAGATATTCAGTTTTCAATTCTTCATGAAGATGGTGGCGAAAGAAAATCATTGCTTTAGCACGTTCTGCATGGATGCTTGATTTCCTTTTTTAATAGTTTCTCCCAAGTTCGTTGCATCAAGATGTATTTCAGCATCAAATATCCAGGATAAATAATTTTTCTCAGATATATCAAGAGCAACAAATTCCAATTTTGTAAGATTTGCCATTTTCTACACATATAAATAATAAATATGTGTATCTCAGAAAATATATTTATAAATTCACACAGATAATCATCAATAAAATATATCAAAGATTTCAAATAATCTATTGAAAAACTTACAGAAGAATAAGGCCACTAGCTTCAGAATTGGTAGAACCGTCGTGCTGATAACGTGTTATAAAACTTAAAGAAATGAACTACTATTGCAAAAGAGAAATAAGAAATTCTCTCTGAAACTCTTAAGAACTGAAATTTTCTTTCTCTCTCTATTTTTTTTTTATTAATTTCATTACAACTGAAGTCCCTATTTATAGGCTTTGAAATTACTATGCAAGTTACTATACAAGTCACTATGCAAATCATTATACAAAATTTAAAATAATAGTGGTAGGGTCATTCACATAATTTAGTAGTGAGACAGAAGACGACTGTATTTCGTTCGTTCATTTCATTTTTCAATTTTTTCAACATTTTTTTTTTCTAACATCAGGATCCACGAGTCATTTTACTTTAAATGAAACTGTGACTTTTATGGCCATCGTGTTCTCTATTTTGTGTAATAAAACTAGAGCTAATTCTTTTTTTTTTTTGAGTGCTGAAATGTGAAAAATAATAATGACAATTGGGTATGAAAAACTTAAATAATAAAAAAATTGAAAAATGGCATTATTATTTTCAATTTTTAAACTCATTTTAAAGTCGGAATCCAACTGGTTTTAACTGTCATTTTAACTCTAAAATTTTTTTGATTCTAGTGTTAAAACATTCCGTGGATTATGAAGTTTAAAAAACTAAAAAAGAGAGAATAAAGAAGAAGAGAAAGGTGAATTTGAAACAACTAGGGAAGAACTATTAAAATCCATGGAAGAAAAACTGAAATTTGGAAAAGTATGAAACATGCTCCTTTTTTTTTTTTTTGCGGGTCCCACGCCCGACAGGTGTGCAACGGGTGACCAAATGTGCTTGGAAGTAGCATTTTCCATGGAAGATACCCAAATTTTTGCACGTGATAAGCTCCTCTATATGAGCACTACTGCACCATCTCCCAACTCACTTTTTCTTCAACTTTTCTCTCTGACCAAACAAATCCCACCCAGCCGATCAAATGCAAACCTCATCAATGACTTCTTTAACCTCTGCTCCCAGAAACATCTCTACCTTCAAAAAATTACCTAGCATAGGATCACTCCTCCCTGCTTCACCTACTGTTCAAACACTACGGTTAAAGCTCACGAACCCAGCTCTTTCCCAAAGCCTCAAGATCCACTCCACCCCACTGAAAAATCTGAACTTTTTACTACCAAGAAGATTACTCACCTGCAAAAGCCACGACGATCAATCAGGATCTACAATACCCGGTATTCATTTCTCACTCGCCGCTTTTCATTACCCCAAAATTAAACTTTGTGGTGGTTCTTGCGATGACCGTTTTGCCTTTTATGTCTGTTTTTGCAGCCAAAGTTCAAGAACTGCACGTGTACGAGATTAACGACCTTGATCGTGGAAGCCCAGCCGTCCTCCGACTGAGCCAAAAGCCTGTCACTTCCCTTGGCGATCTCGTTCCCTTCTCCAACAAAGTAATTTCCAGAAGAAACACTCTTTATTTTCTTTATATTTGGGAAAATTACTAACCTTTGTAAATTTATTTTAACACAGCTGTTTACCGGAGACTTGAAAAAACAATTGGGAATCACACAGGGACTCTGTGTTTTGATCGAAAACAAACCGGAGAAGAAAGGTGACCGGTTCGAGGCGACATATAGCTTTAACTTCGGAGACTATGGTCACATGGCGGTGAGGGGGCAGTATTTGACCTACGAGGACACGTACCTCTCCGTGGTGGGCGGCTCTGGGATCTTCGAGGGGGTGTACGGCCAGGTGAAGCTGGAGCAAATTGTGTATCCCTTCAAAATCTTCTACACATTTTACTTGAAGGGCATCAAGGATTTGCCCGTCGAGCTACTCGGGAAGCCTGTGGAGCCCAACCGAACCATCGACCCCATCCTATACTATGCCTCCCACTGGAAACCTATTTTGCGTGTCTTGATCTCCAAATATTTTGGACAACCGAAGGTCGTTTCCAGTGTTGAGAAACAGAATGCTTGAGTTTTGCTGTTTAGTTGTTCTTAAAATTGATGTAATTGGGAGTTTGATAAGCATGTCTTTGATGTTTGCTTCAGATTATGGTTAACTTAATATTCCCTTGTGCTTTTGCTATTTGGAAGATTCTTTCCCGATGTTTGTTCGTTTGTTTTTTTTTTTTTTAAGAGATTAATGCCGGGTGCCATGTGCCATGTGCCATGTGCTTATGGGTTGTTGTCTAAACGAGTATCGCCCTTGCCTTTCTGTCAAACTGACTACACGGGATGGTGCGTTGAGAGTGAAAATCTCGAAGTTTTAGAAAGTACAAAAATAAATTAAAGCAAAATGTTGACAAAATTAATTCATAAATTAATAGAATTTTATATAATTATTAAATATATTTTATAATAATAATAATTTTACAATATTTTATTAAATCACCTTAATTTATATATTTCCTTTGTAGCATGTGACTAAATCGTTTCTTTAAAACAAAACCTTTTCAATAAAGATAATTATTTTTTTAAAAATAATATCCCCACGTCCCCCACCATCGCTCTAGTGTTACTGACACCGTGTCGCCGTACCCTCTCATCACCATGCTAAGGGGCAAATGCTATAGGGGGAAACTTATGATAATTCAAGCTTGCATTACTTTTAATATCTCTGTTAATTTAAAAAAAAAAACAGATTCGGAATTGATTATTACCAACCGATAAAAATCTTTTTGAACTAAAAACTTTGATGTGAGATAAATAACATAAACTGAATTTTACGATATTTATTAAAGATATATTACTCCTTAAAAAACTTGAATTTTATAATAAAATGTCTGTTAGTAAACTAGAAAATATGATAACCAGCCACAGCTTTGACTTCTTACTTTTTGTTTTGATTTTTTTCAAACACGAGGACAATTACTTATGATGCACAATGCACGTGGTCTTGAACACGAGGATATTTACATGTACAGCACAATGCACGTGGATATTATTGTTATAATTTTCCTTGCAATTGATATTAGCTACGGTTTTTGCATGTTCCCATAGGGCCGCAATATACTATACGACGATTCCACCTCTAGATGGATGCAGCGCCGTCCATTCGTACACCACGTGACCCACGTGCCTAAATCCACCACGTTTCCAATCTATAATATAAGCCGCTATCTATCGTATCTGGCTGAAACGGAAGTAGGCTGGGGCTTCCTCGATCACGTTCATTGTCTCGTATAAGTCCTGTTCCTGAACTTTGGCTGCAAAAGACAATCAAAAGGGACACCAATGTGAGAATTAGTTTATTGAATATTCCAGACACATTAATGTGAGAAGTTTAACCATCTCAAAACTACGCTGGATTTAATGAGCTATTGAATTTTGAATTTTTGATTTATTGAAAGTGATGAGGATTGGAAATGACTGGAAATTCTCGATCATGTTACACATGTGCTTGAATGCATTGAATGCATGCATGCCATGTTTTTTCTGTAACTACTTGGAACTTCTTCCAAGTAATTGTTTTTGGCACCGGAGATGTTATTTATGTTTGGAAAATATATAATTACTTATAAAAATTAAATATATTATCCTAACAAATAAGTAAAATGATTAAACAAACAACAACAAACCAAAAGCAAAACAAAGCAGACTTTAAGTAAAAAAAACCTTCCAATATAGATAAAAAAAAAAAATCATGGGAAAACTCTGATCAAATTCATTATAATAATATAGAGTTCATATACTTAAGTTTATACCCAAAACTTGAGTTATCAACAAATTGAAAAATATAATATTCTTCAATTTCTAAAAAAACAATAATCACTAAAAACCACTAGTTTGATAATATTTATGAGATTCTCACTTTGAATATTACAATTCACTGAAGTATCTAAAAAACTCTTAGAAAAAATTCTCAAATTGAACTGTGTAAAAAAACACATGTGTGAAATCCACACTTGAGAAAAAAAAAAAATCTCTTCTTTTCCCTATTGCACGCACCACACATCCTGATCTCTCTTACTTTCTTTTTGAATTTGTCGATTTTCAAACTCACGCACGCACGACCATAGCACTCATCTTCACCTTTTATCTCGTTTGCAAGAGATAGCTTTAATGGGCTTAAGTGATCTCATGGGTTGCATATGTGAGCTGGACCTACTTAACAATCTCCCTTTTTGGCCCCATCATAAGAAGAGATTATAATTTAACATCTCAGTTAGAGTCCATGTCAATTGATCCGGCACAAAGTTTCAGATTCTCTCTAATAACAACATTTGTCATCATATTAGCTAGGTTCTTCTCAATGTGAATCTTTTTTAACAATAGTGATTGTTCTACAACTACCTGACGTAGCTAATATTATCTCACATTAATGTGTTTTGTACGTGAATGATATGTGTCATTCTTACTCGAATCTAGAGCATTTTGGCTATCACAATGGACCACATACTCATCTTGCTTCAAACCTAAATTTTGGGGAAATCATTTCATCCAAAACATGTCTTTCGTTGTTTCGGTCGCTACAATGTATTCAGCTTCAGTAGTATATAAGGCAACACACTTTTATAACTTTGACTGCTATGATACAACTTCCACTACAAAAGTAATCAAGTATTCTGAAGTTGATTTACTACTACCAAGATCACCGGCCATATCTGCATCTCTATAACCCTCCAAAATTGGTTCTAGGCCACAAAAAGTCAAGCACATCTTTGAGGCACCTCTCAATTATCTGCAAATCCATTTAATCGCTTGCCAATACTCTTTACCAGGATTAATGAGAAACCTACTGACAACTCTCATTGCATAAACAATATTTAGGCATGTGCAAACCATAGCATACATCAAACTCCCGACTGCAGAGAAGTAAGAAACAGATGTCATGTTGTCTTTTTCCTCCTTGGTGACAAGTCTTCTTACTTAGTTTAAAGTGACCACCAAGAGGAGTGCTGACAGGGTTAGCATGCTTCATATTGAACCTCTCTAGTATCAACTCAATATACTTCTCTTGTGATAACCACAACTTCTAAACTTTTGTCACGAACAATCTTCATACCTAGAATCTGGCGTGTTAGGCCAAATCTTTTATGTTAAATGACTTGAACAACTCTACTTTCAAACTCTCAATCAACTAAACATCTTGTCCAACTATCAACATGTCATATACATATAATAGAATAATAATGAATTTACCATTAAGGAGCCTTTTAACATACACACAATGATTTGTCTCTATTATGATATATCCATGACCCATCATAAATTAGTCAAACTTTTTATACCACTACCTTGGAGCCTATTTCAACCCATATAGACTCTTTTTCAATTTGTAAACCATGTGCTCCTTCTCTTAAACTTCAAATCCTTCTACTTGAACCATATAGATCTCTTCCTCCAAGTCATTACGGAGAAAAGCATTCTTTACATCTAACTGTTCAAACTCAAGATTTAAGCTAGCTACAAGACCCAACACAACTCAAATGGAACTCATCTTGACAAACGGAGAAAATATTTCATCATAATATATTCTCTTCTTTTGATTAAAGCCTTTTACCACCAACTACCTTTCGTATTTTACTAGCTTTCCATCATTACTCTTGCACTTGAACACGCATTTGTTTCCTAGAGTCTTTTTTCCTTTAAGGAGCTTCACTAACTCACTTATCATTATTGTGTAAATAATTCATCTCTTCCTACATAGCATTCATCCACTTATGTTGTTCATTATGAGTTTTCACTTCTTAAAGGCTTTCTGGCTCTCCTTCAACAGTAATCAAAACATAATCTCACTCAGAATATCTAGTTTATAGATGATATTCTCTTGCAGACCTCTTAATTAGAAGTTCTGGAAGAGTAGAGTGATCCCCCTACTCAACACCCTCTATGACAACTGTATAGTTATCATCAACTACTACTGGCTCATAACTCTGATCTTCAACTTGCATCTCTGCCGCATTAGTGGCACTTTCTAGAGACAAAGAGATAGTTATAAGGTCAGATGACCTTCAGTTGCTTGTGTTGGCTTCTCTATTTTTTCAAAGTCTGTCAATGTCTGATTTATTGTGAAAGCCATATCTCTACTTTTGGTGATTTTCTTATTGTTTGGATCCCACAATTTGTAGCCAAATTCTACATCTCCATATCCAACAAATATACGAGTGGCCTTATCATCAAGTTTAGCACGTTGTTCCTTTGGCACATATGCAAATGCTTTGTATTTAAATACCTTCAAGTGAGAGTTAGATACATTTTTTATAGTTCACACTTTTTCTAGAACCTCCCCATAAGGAACTGACAGAGACCGATTGATTAGATAGAATGCAATACGAACAACTTCACCTCATAATAACCTAGGCAATCCTGCCACTTTCATCATGCACCTAAACTTCTTTAAAATAATGTGATTAATTCTCTGTCACACCATTTTGTTATGGGATACCCGAAATTGTCTTCTCATGTCTAATGTCATGTTTTGAGCAGTACTCCTTAAATTCATTAGATGTGTACTCACTTCCGTTATCAGTACGAATGCACTTCAAAGATCCTCCAGTTTCTCTTTCTACAATGGCAAGGAACTTCTTAAAATGCTGGAGTACCTGATCTTTTGTTTTCAAAATATACATCCACAATTTTTGTGAAACATCATCAATAAAAATAAGAAAATATTTATTTTCACCTAAGAACTTCACTTCAGTGGGACCATATACATTAGAATAAATTAATCCAACACATTTTGTTTTCTACTAGAGGTTTTTTTAAAAGAAATTTTATGATACTTACCAATGAGACAATAAATAAAGAGATTTAGTGATGTACCTTTGGAAAAAAGAATGAGAGACTTATTTCCCAAAAGCAATCTCTTTTCACTTATATAAGTCAGTTGCTTGCACCACAAGTCTGGAAAAATGTCATCTGTAGTTGCATTCATTGCATCATCACACACATTTACTTCAGTCTTGTAGAATGTACAACAAGTCTTGCCTCTAGCATATACCATTGACCGCCCTTTTGATAATTTTCATCTTTTGTTGCTAAAATAACTCTCATAACCTGCTTCATCAAGAACATGTGTCGATAGCATATTTAAGCACATATCTGGAACATATCAAGCGTTCTTCAATATTATGGTACATCCAACATTTGTAAAAATACAAATGTCACCAATTCCCACAATATCAGCATAACTTTCATTGCCCGTCTTCACCTTGTTGAAGTTGTCTCCTCTATACATAGTAAAGAGTTATTTCGTTAGTGTAACATGGTAGAAAGCTGTTGAATCAATCACCCATTCTATACAAAGATCTGCAACATGACAACACTCATTTTCTTCAACGGAAAGTACTGCCACTTTTTCATCTAAAACACTAACTGTATTATTCTGATCATTTGCATTCTTCTGATTCTTCTCTTATTTCAATTTTTTTTTCAAACCTTGCAATGCTTTTTTATATGATCATATTTATCACAGTAAACGCATTTAATTTTTCTTATTGCCTTTGACTGACTTCTGTAGTTATCACGTCCTTTAAGACCTTTGCTCTTACTTTTTTCCCGGTTCGTTGTAACAAGAGTCTATATATCTTTCATAACCAAATCTTTTCTTTTTATTTCTTCATTAAATAAATTTTATTTAACTAAAGTAAGTTCAAGCACACCATTTGGAGCAAAGTTACTAAGTAATACCACCACAGTCTCCCAACTAATAGGCAACAAACTCAAAAGTAATAATATTTGCATATCATCATCTAGCACTATTTCTATTGTGGCCAACTAATTTATTGAGTTTTGAAATTCACTAAAATGCTCAACAACAGACTTTTCCTCCTTTAGCTTTAAATTCACAAGCTTTTTAGTAGCAAAAGTTTTATTTTGAGTTGTCTTCCTCTCATAGAGACCCTCTGATTTTTTTTTCAAAGGCTATGTGCATCCATCTCTTGAGATATATGATGGAATACATTAAGATTAACCCACTGTCTAATATACCCAATGGTTTTTCTATTCATTTTTTTCCAATCACTATCACTCATACTACTTGGCTTGGCACTAACACCTTTAATAGGTTTATGTAAATCTTACAATAAAAGATATCCTCCATCATTGGCTTCCAAATAGAATAATTTGAAACTAATGATTTAATCATGGTGCCCAATATCCTCCCCTCTCTTCCTCCACGTCTCCCTCCGATCTCACGACATCTCTACCTGCAACCTCGAGCTCCCCTCTCTCTTATGATTCTGTCAACCTCCCTACTCTTGCAACCTCCCTTTTTTCTCTCCGACACCCGAACGACCTCCCTTTCTCCGATTTGTGAGTTTCCATCTTTCTCTTCTTGATAGCCAAATTGTTTCATGATTTTGTAGAATCAAGTAGGGTTAGTTCTTTTTTTTTTATCCCCTTTTAATATAAATGGGGACCCATATACATGCCACTCTACCCTATTCATTCTCTGTGTTGGTACCTTTTGTACTTTCTGACCGTGATTGATCTTTAAATTGAGTGTGGTCAGTTTTCTTGGTATTTTATGCTGTTGAAATTCCTTGATGCAATGTTTTATTGGTCTACAGTTTTATGTCCTCTGCATGAAGTTCACTGTCTTTGTTCTAAAATTGATGTTGTTGTGTTAGCCAACGTGGGAGTTTTGGTATCATGATTTGGGGTCCCTTGTTGATATAACTGACGACCCATATAAAGACCACTTTGCTTTTTTCATCTATATGCATTGGTTCTTTTCTATAATACTCATGTTTTTTGCTACTTTGAAGACAATTTTAGTTGGTTGTAGTTCAAATTGTAATCTTGTGGTACAATTACATGTAAGGGAAAGCTTAATACCCAGATTCTAAAAAGTTTCTAGCCATTTATACTGTGTGAGTAAAAGAAAAACATGTATGTCCTTGTGCATGCTATTATGTATAAATTGGACTATGGAGCCTTTTATGGATGACATGGTTGGAGGTCCCATCGAGGTAATGTTGATGGGGGTCTCACTATTATCTATCTCTGCGTGGCAACAATAATTTATTAATTTGATGCCAATCTTTCCCCATTTGCACTTTTAGAGCACTACAAAAGTACCAACCCAAGTGAAAGATTTGATACTTTCCCCCATATTTAGGATTGTAGGAATTGATTTACCATCTCTTCTTGGTTTCTTTGACTAGTTTCTTCAATACAACAATTTATAGAAGTATTTATTACTAATATATTTTAATTAATTAAGGAGATTGGTTTCTTTGGTTTTTGATATGTCTATAGCTATTATTTTATTATTGACTGAACTATTTTACATTTGGATGAAGGATAATATTTGCACTTCGGAAAGTGATAAAGTTGAGATATTAATGAATAGATATAATACACAAGTTGGTGATGAAAGTTTTGATAATAAACTTGTGAAGAGCAATGTGATATTGATGTGAGAGATGGTTTGAATATGAAAGATGAAGTGAAAAATACCTGAACCTGTTGAAACGAAAATCGAGTGTAGAGCAACGATGTGTATAAGAAATGAGGGTGAAATGCAGACAATATGTAAGTTTGTGCATCAACATAACCATGATCTACTATCACCAAAAAGTACCAGCTTGATGTGTGGACATAAATGAGTAACAGAGGTCCAAAAAAAGTCATAATGAGCTTGAATGAGTTCGATGTACTAATAATGAAAATAATGTCGATGCTAAGCAAAGAATCTGGTAGTGAGTATGACATTGGCTGTATTAGTAAGGACATCGATGATTTTTTGAGAAATAAAAAAAGAAAATTGTTTGAGGAGGGAGATGTACAAATGTTGTATACATATTTCATTAATCGATAGTATAAAAAATAAGGTTTTGTATACTCCATTCAGATTGATGGAAATGGATGTATGAGAAACTGTTTTTGAACAGATGTAAGATCAAGGTTTACATATCAATACTTTAGAGATGTTGTCACGTTTGATGCGATGTACCTCACAAATATCTATAAGATGCCATTTGTGTCCTTTTTAAGAGTCAATCATCATCACCAAACCATAATATTTGGTTGTACTTTGTTAGTCAGTGAAACAACTGAGTCCTATACATTTAGAATTCAAATCTTGTTGTTGGTTGCCATCATTTAGCATGTACATTTGTTGGTTTCCGTTGTTTAGCTACTTTAAAGATATTTTCAATGTTTGTAGTGGAATTTAATATATTTGGATTAATGTATGTGGAGTCATTGTAATTTTCATTTTATGCTTGAACTTAAATGAAATCTATTAAATTTTGTGTTATGTGTATTATCAACGCACTTTACATGCTATTATTTGGACCCATATACATGTTGTGACCAACATTATCAAGACAATTTACAGCATTTTGGTTTATTGTTAAAATGTTGTTAAAGCTTGCTTAAAGACACAAATAACTAATTTGGCCCAAGTTAAACATGAGCTTTTTGGAAGGATCACAACTTCCTGCTTACAAGATGTACTGGGTAACAAATCTCCAATAGTATCACTACAAAAATTAGTGAATTTTTTATATATCTTGCTATATAATTTTAAGCAACTCATGTAAACAAACTTTGTGGGGATTGCATCTGAGTTTTCAATTCCAGCACACTAGACACCACGAGTATTACATTAAACAGTCCCACATATATTTGGACCCATATTTGTGTATCCTTGTACATGTTTGTGCATGATCAAACAATCTTATATATCTTTGTTCTCATTGTTTTTGCCTCAAATAAAAACAAATACAAATATGTGCAAAACACATTCAAAAGAGAAATGTACAAAAAGTCTTTCATTATATTTAAAATGGTCTTGACACATTCATGAAATACTACTTTGGATAATTTCAAGATATAATTACAACTTTTGATAACTACAAGATATAACTACAACAATACAAAACCATGACAATAATATAGCTTTTAGTACTCCCTTGGACTTTTTTTTTATAGTTTTATATTTTGCTTCTTTGGCCATTACATGTTTTTTATTGATCTTGTCGTTCCTTCTTTGAGCCAACTCCAATGTTATTTTGCAACAACTATTTTGTTGAACCCAATGTTTCAAGTTTCATGTAAATCTACAAATGGATTTTGATGATAACAAATGAATCCAAAGAATAAAGGAGTTTCAAGCTCAAGTTGTCCACACAATATAATCAAACACATCAAGGAAGCAAGCATGAGTAAGAAGGGAACAAGTTCATATTAAAATCATAGAGTAATTTTGTAAATCTCTTAAAAAATTTGAAATTAGGATTAAGGCTCAAAATTAATATTTTATCATAAAGTATTAAAATACATTTTCCACTTATGCATGAATATTTTGAAAGATGATTGATTGTCATCTTTAACATGTGCATGACATGATTAAAAGTTTGAACTTTGAAAATATTAAGATGATTGATTGTCATCTTTCACATGTGCATGTTTTATTTGAATATTTTCAAAAGTGGTGGATGCTTTTCTTGACTTATGTAAAAGGTAGATGTCTTTATTTGAAAATTTTGAAAAATAAAGTGTACTCCTTTTGTCATATGCAAAAAGTAAAAGATTATGTTTGAAATTTTTGAAAAGTAAAGTGTGCTCCTTTTGTCACATGCAAAAAGTAAAAATATTAGATTTGAAATTTTTGAAAAGTGAATGATGATATTTTTGACATGGGAATCTTTTCAAATTTGAAATTAAAAACTCATTTGCCTATAAATAGCTCACTTGAATTTTACAAAATACACAACAAGAGCTTACACATCTATTGCTAAGTTTTGCATCATTTCTTCAAAACTCTCATTCTCTCTTTTCTAAAGTTTTGAGCCTTAATTCTTGTTCTTGTTGAGAGAGATATAGGTTGCGCTATATTGTTTCTATCTCACTCATTGAGGAGTGTACTTTGATAGTCTACCTACTATCAACTCTTGTATTTGTAAAAGGGTGTGTATAACCCTTGTGTGTGTATAAGGTGTTCTACACGGGGAATAGTTAAATCATCAAGTGTGAGGTGATTGGAAGTGTAGAAGGTGTTCTACACGGAGAATAGTTAAATCACCAAGTGTAAGGTGATTGGAAGTGTAGAGGGTGTTCTACACGAATTCTTTGGAGCGGTGCTGCTCAAAAGTGTAATAGGTTTCTATCTCCACCTAAAGGAGATTGAATAGTAGATTTGGGAATCCTCAAGAGGTAGCTTGAGGCGAGGACGTAGGCAGTGGGGCCGAACCTCGTTAACATACTGAGTTTGCTTCTCTCTTACTCTTACTATTTATATTTATTGTTGTTTCATATTTTATTTATATTTTATATTATATATTTGATTTATAATTGTTATTTTTTTAAATACAACTCAATTCACCCCCCTCTTGTGTTAGTCATCTGGGCAACAATTGGTATCAGAGTTAGAGCTCTATTATAAGATTAACTATCTTTTGAGTTAAGATTTTATGACTAACATTGCAGCTTCATTTGGTGAAGGTCAATCTAGCAGTCGGCCTCCACTCTTTTGCGGAGACAATTACTCATTCTGGAAAGTTAGAATGAGAATATTCATTCAGGCTCAAGGTCGAGAAATCTGGAAATGCATTGTAAATGGACCTTATATTCCAACAAAAGTGGTTGATGGAGTAAAGGTCAAAAAAGAAGAAGAAGAGTTTAATCGTGAAGACGATAGATTTTATACTTTGAATTTAACTGCTATGAATTTATTATATAATGCTCTCAATGGTAATGAATTTAATAGAGTAATGACTTGTGCTACAGCAAAAGAAATTTGGGATAACTTGGAATTTACTTATGAAGGAACTTCTCAAGTCAAGGAATCAAAAATTTATATTTTTACTCATGAATATGAAATGTTTAAGATGAATGATGATGAATCTATTTCTAGTATGTACACTCGTTTTACTAACATCATAAACAGTTTGACAGCTCTTGGCAAAATTTATTCCAAAGTGGAGATAGTAAGAAAAATTCTCAACTCTCTACCAAAACGTTGGGAATCAAAAGTGACAGCGATTCTTGAAGCTAAAGACCTCAAGAAGCTCGAAGTGAATGAATTCATCGGGTCACTTATCACCCATGAGTACACATTGAAAAGAGGAGAAGAAGAAGAAAAGTCAAAGAAAAGCTTGGCACTTAAAGCTGTTCCACATGAAAGTGAAAGTGATGAAAATGAGGAAAATGACGACAAAGATGAAGAAATTGCGATGATAGTAAGAAGAATTCAGAGGTTCTTAAAAAAAAATAAAACTCCTCCAAGGAAATCCTTCAATAAGTTTTCCAAGAAAGATTCAGGTAAAAATGACACTTTAATTTGTTATAAATGCAATAAACCTGGTCATATCAAGCCAGATTGTCCTCTGCTAAAGAAAGATCGAAACAAAGACAAAAAAGCAATGAAAATTACGTGGGATGATGATTCAAGTAGCTCAGATAGTGAAGCAAACAATGGAAAATCAGCAAATCTTTGTCTTATGGCTAAAGATGACATTGAGGTAACAAATCTTGATAATATTGAAGATCCTTCATATGAAGAATTGCAAAATGTTTTAGAAGAGGTATATGAGAAATTTGAAAAATTAGGTATCAAGTATACTGTTTTGAAAAAGAAAAATTCTTCTTTAACAATCGAAATTGATATTTTAATAAAAGAAAGTATTGTTTTGAAAGATGAAAATCTTGAGTTGAAGAAAAAGAAAACTGATTTAGAAAATATTATTGAAAACTTTACGAATGGAAAAAGAAATTTTGAAAAACTTCTTGGTAGTCAAAGATGTGTTTTTGATAAGGCAGGCTTGAGATATAAGCCAACACAAAAATACAAATCTTATAAAAACTTCTTTGATAATCCTTCTACATCAAAATCCAATATTCAAAATTCTTTTCATAAAAATAATTTTGTTAAAAAAGGATACTATTATAATCACTCAAGTTCTTCATATATGTCACATGATATTTGTAATTTTTGTAATAGAAATGGTCATAATTATTTTGCTTGTCCTATTAGAAGAAAACATACAATGACTATTAGGGCCATATGGGTACCTAAAAATCTTATTTCTTCTAATACTAATAAATAAAGGACCCAAAGAACTTGGGTACCAGGAACTGTTTTTAATTGCTTTTGTAGGTATGCATGAAGTATTCTACAGGTAAAAATAAATGATTTTTAGATAACGGATACTCAAGATACGTGACAGAAGACAAAACTAAATTCATTGACTTCACTTCTAAAGAAAAAGGATGTGTGATATTTGGAGACAATTCAAAAGGGAAGATCATGGAAATAGAAGGAAAGATCATCAAAACTTAGTACAAGATGCAACCAAATAGTGGAAACATGTGAAAGATCATCCAGCAGAATAAATTCTAGGAGAACCTTCACGAGGTGTAAGTACTCGATCATCTCTTAGAAATATTTGTAATCATACTGCTTTTCTATCTCAGATTGAACCTAAAAATATTGATGAATCTTAGATTCTAGCTATGTAAGAAGAGTTTAATCAATTTGAAAGAAATGATGTTTGAACACTTGTTCCTAAACCCAAAAATCATACTATTATTGGAATAAAATGGGTTTTTAGAAACAAGAAACATGAGTCTGGAGTCATTACTAGAAATAAGACTCGACTAGTGGTCTAAGGTTTCAATCAAGAAGAATGAATCAATTATGATGAGACATATGCACCAGTCGCAAGATTAGAAACTATTCGAATGCTACTTACATATGCTTGTTATAAAGATTTCAAACTTTTTCAAATGGATGTTAAAAGTGCTTTCTTAAACGGTTTTATAAATGAAGAAGTATATGCTGAGCAACCTCCAGGTTTTGAAAATCATATTTCTCTAAATCATGTTTTCAAACTCATAAAAGTACTATTTAGACTCAAACAAGCTCCTAGAGCGCGGTACGAGAGATTCAGTAGTTTCTTGATTGAAAAAGGTTTTTTAAGAGGAAAAATTGATACAACTCTTTTCATTATATACGAAAATGATGATATTTTTTTATTCAAATTTATGTTGATAATATAATATTCGGTGCTACTAATGAAAATATGTGCCAAGTTTTTGCTAAGACTATGCAGGAAGAATTTGAAATGAGCATGATGGGAGAGCTTATATTCTTTCTCGGATTGCAAATTAAGCAAGCAAAAAGTGGAATATTCATCAATCAATCAAAATATATTAAAAAATTGCTGAAGAAGTTTGGGATGGAAGGTTCTAAGGAAACTGGAACACCAATGAACCCATCCACTAAACTTGATAAAGATGAATCCGGTAAACTAGTTGATTCGAAGGTATATCGAGGTATGATTGGTAGCTTATTATATTTGACAGCCAGTAGACCAGATATTATGTTTAGTGTATGTTTATGTGTACGTTTTCAATCATTTCCAAAATAATCTCATTTGATTGCAGTCAAGCGGATTTTTAGATATTTTACCAATACCATTGACTTAGAGTTATGGTATCCTAAACACACTTCTTTCGATCTTATTAGTTATTCAGGTACCGATTATACTGGTTGCAAAGATGATCGAAAAAATTTTAGTAGAACATGTCATTTCTTAGGTCGTGCACTAGTTTCCTGGTTTAGTAAAAAAAAAAAAATCTGTTGCACTATCTACTGCTGAGGCAGAATATGTTACTGCAGGTAGTTGTTGTGCTCAAGTTCTTTACATGAAGTAACAACTTGAGGATTTTAAACTTATGTATAATCACATTTCAATCAAATGTGATAATACAAGTGCTATAAATCTTTAAAAAAAAAACCCAATACAACATTCTAGAATTAAGCATATTGAAATAAGATATCATTTTTTTTTAGATCATGTGCAGAAAGGCGATATAGTAGTGGAGTTCACAAACACACACGATCAGTTAGCAAATATATTCACAAAATCCTTACCAGAAGATAGATTATTTATGATTAGAAGAAAAATAGGTATGATGCATGTTATAAATATCTCTTGAAAGATAGATCAGAGTTCATAAAAATAGAGAGATATTTTTTTAAATACTTTTACATAAACTTGAGGTTCTTAGCCTCATGTTTGAGACGCTCATTCTCTTCATACAATATCATGTCATCCCTATCCATGGGAACTGGCAAGCGGAATGAAGAATCCAATAGAGATTTCAACTTTTTATTCTTCTGCCGAAGGATTCCTTCCCTTGTGTGAGACTCTTGAACAATTCGTTGAAGTACAACAATTTGTTCTTTAAGCTTTTCAACCTCATGATTTTTGACTTGTAGCCGCTGGGAAAAAGCGACAATAGAGGATGAGTAGCGAGTCCCGAGACTCACCAAGTTGTAGATAGCATCGGAGTCTGGCTTATTAGCCAAACTATTGTTCTCTTGTTGCAACATGGCGCCAATGGTAGCTACATAAAGGACATGAGATTGAGATGTAGAATACCTCATGGATGCATCTAGAGGAATGTTAGAAGAATGAGCCATTGAGAAAAGAATTGAAAACTTAAAGCGAGAATATTGAAGGAATGCAGATGAGTTATAGAGATGAGAATAAGATTTGATGCAAATCGGATGAACTTTAAAACTGATTTTATAGAGATAGCATAAAGAACAAGACAAACTATTGTCTCTTCAAATCTTATTAGTCAAAAGAAATATAAGATATGCTGGACACACATTGTCAAAAGTTTTCTTACTAGAAAAACGGTTCTATGCTCCTATCATGGCATTGACGGCCTTAGGAGAGAAGATTGATGGTTGATGCGTCAAGGGTTCCTGATTCAAGTCTGGAACATTAGTAGAAGAGAATTGTTCGGCCATTCTATCGTTATGGAGAAACAGAACTTAGGTCAAGAAGCAATGTTTTTTTTTTTGTATCCGATTGGTGAAAATGATTTTTTTTTATAGAAACTCAGAGCCTTCAAACCCGTTTGTCAACAACATCAGGCGATTGATCTGCTTTCGCACCGACTGCTAGAGCTAGGCCTCCAACCTTTATAGGTTTTGTCAGATACGCGTGGCTCCGCACCGAATTGCCAGAGTTAGACTTCCAACATTTGCAGGTTTTGTCGGACATGCATGGCTCCGCACCGCATTGCCAAAGCTAGGCCTGCAGCTTTTGCTGTCTTTGTCGGACACGAATAATTTTAATTATTCATCTTCAAATCTCTGAAACATCTAATTCGTCAATAACATCAAGCGGATTTAAATCTTCTTCCGCACCGAGATGATAAAATTCGACTTCAACGTTTGCAAGTTTTGTCGGACACGGGTGGTTCTAATTTCTCCAGTCTCTACTAACGCAGCGTTTTATTTGTCTATTAGTTATTGTAGGAATATATCTTATTGAGTTAATTATGATTCCTTTTTAATGATGCCAAAAGGGGGAGAAGTTTTAGACTAGAACTTTAATATTTTTTAAATTGCTAAACTTGTTATATATGCTTGGAATTATATTTATATTTTTGCTTGAAAAACTAACGCACATTCTCAGGGGGAGCTTAAGTATTAATACAGGCTTCAGGTTCTATCAAGTATTTGTCATCATCAAAAAGGGGGAGATTGTTGAACCCAAGGTTTCAAGTTTCATGTAAATCTACAAATGGATTTTGATGATAACAAATGAATCCAAAGAATAAAGGAGTTTCAAGCTCAAGTTGTCCACACAATATAATCAAACACATCAAGGAAGCAAGCATGAGCAAGAAGGGAACAAGTTCATATTAAAATCATAGAGTAATTTTGTAAATCTCTTAAAAAATTTGAAATTAGGATTAAGGCTCAAAATTAATATTTTATCATAAAGCATTAAAATACATTTTCCACATATGCATGAATATTTTGAAAATTAAATTTGAAAATTTTGAAAGATGATTGATTGTCATCTTTCACATGTGCATGACATGATTAAAAGTTTGAATTTTGAAAATATTAAGATGATTGATTGTCATCTTTCACATGTGCATGTTTTATTTGAATATTTTCAAAAGTGGTGGATGCTCTTCTTGACTTATGCAAAAGGTAGATGTCTTTATTTGAAAATTTTGAAAAATAAAGTGTACTCCTTTTGTCATATGCAAAAAGTAAAAGATTATGTTTGAAATTTTTGAAAAGTAAAGTGTGCTCCTTTTGTCACATGCAAAAAGTAAAAATATTAGATTTGAAATTTTTGAAAAGTGAATGATGATATTTTTGACATGGGAAATTTTTCAAATTTGAAATTAAAAACTCATTTGCCTATAAATAGCTCACTTGAGTTTTACAAAATACACAACAAGAGCTTACACATCTATTGCTAAGTTTTGCATCATTTCTTCAAAGCTCTCATTCTCTATTTTCTAAAGTTTTGAGCCTTAATTCTTATTCTTGTTGAGAGAGATATAGGTTGCGCTATATTGTTTCTATCTCACTCATTGAGGAGTGTACTTTGATAGTCTACCTACTATCAACTCTTGTATTTGTAAAAGGGTGTGTATAACCCTTGTGTGTGTATAAGGTGTTCTACACGGGAAATAGTTAAATCACCAAGTGTGAGGTGATTGGAAGTGTAGAAGGTGTTCTACACGGAGAATAGTTAAATCACCAAGTGTAAGGTGATTGGAAGTGTAGAGGGTGTTCTACACGAATTCTTTGGAGCGGTGCTGCTCAAAGGTGTAATAGGTTTCTATCTCCACCTAAAGGAGATTGAATAGTGGATTTGGGAATCCTCAAGAGGTAGCTTGAGGCGAGGAGTAGGCAGTGGGGCCGAACCTCGTTAACATACTGAGTTTGCTTCTCTCTTACTCTTACTATTTATATTTATTGTTGTTTCATATTTTATTTATATTTTATATTATATATTTGATTTATAATTGTTATTTTTTTAAATACAACTCAATTCACCCCCCTCTTGTGTTAATCATCTGGGCAACATATTTATTTCCATGTCAAGAACAATCCATTGAAAACAATCACATTGGTTGTTGCTCTTATAGTTTGGACAATTGAAATGTTTGCCAGAAATCCTGAGCTTCGATGGAATCCATAGTGGCAAAGCGGTCTCTAAAAAGAAGTTTGATATTTTGCTTTTGAAGTCTAAGAACTAGAACTAGCACCGCTATCAGTGTGTTTCATGTCTCTGAGAAACTAGTAGCACTACATTTGTCACATTAATTAATCATTAAGTGAACAAGAAAGAGTTGCTTAAGCCTAAGAATAAAGTATTCACGAAAAAGACACAAAAGCTGTAAGAGAAGCTCTTTGCCATGTGAATATGCTCTTTGAAGGCAATTTCTACAAAAAGAATGGCTACAAAACCAATGGCAACAAAACCATTGGAATAAAACAAACCATTACTCTACAATTTAAGTGAGCTAAAAGAATATGGGACATCGATTGAATTTTATATTAAATGGAACACATAGTTATGCTTGCTATCAAACTCTAAATGGGTCATGATTTGAATCCTTGCACAACCAACTAAATAGACCTACAATTGCAGCCATTGTCAAGACAATCCTTGCCTTCAAGCCACTTCTTCTTTAATATTAAGACAATCCAGAGAAAGAGCAAAAGATAAACTAATTTCCAAAATTTCAAACTTTACAAAAACCAATTGATTCCAAGAACTCCAAACAGGCCACCATACATCATGAGCACAATATTGACAAATCATGCCATATGCTCAAAATCTACATTAAAATAGTTGTAGCAACAAAATCCACTCAATAGTAACGATAAGCTCTTCAAAATCCACCCAATAATAATAATAATAAGCTCTTCAAGAATGAAAGAACAATACTATTTAATAGAGCAACAGTAAGTGATGACAAAAATCTAGTAAGAAAATTAAGAATAGAACCAGTGACCACCAACATACCCCAGTAAGAACGGATACAACAGGATCCTACACGAAATCAACAACATTTCAGAAAATTAGCGCATAAATACTAATAATAAGAGAGAGTTTATAGGCAACAAATAACTTATAGGAAAAAAAAAATTAGCGCGGTTTAAAGGATTTATGGGAGGGGGGGTTTAGTGGAGGAATCAATGACCTCCAAATACCTTAACAAGAACCTGTCGTCGATTGCTTTTGCGATTAGGGTTTCAGTGGAGCCTAATTTTGGACCCAGTCTACGTCGCTTGGTGGTTAGGATTTCGAATGAGCTTTTATGAAAGAGAGGTAGAGAGGGAGAGGAGAAAGAAAGAGAGGGGGTGGTTTGAAGCAGAGGGTCTTGCAAATGAGTAGTCTGATTAGAGTTTCGAATGAACAAATTCGAAATAAAAATGGAGAGGGAGATAGAGAAAGGCAGAAAAATGAGAGTATTCGAAGATTAACGAAGATGTTATAAACGATCGTCGGCAGCCGCCCCCCTGTCCCACCACTAAATTATGTGAATGACCCCACCACTATTATTTTAAAATCTGCATAGTGACTTGCATAGTAACTTGCATAGTAACTTCAACGCCTATAAATATGGGTTTCAGTTGTAATGCAATTCATAAGAAAATATAGATAAGGAAGAAAGTTTCAGAGAGTTTTTTTTTACATTTCTCTTGCAATAGTAGTATTTTTCTTTTTAGTTTTATAACACGTTATCAGCACGAGGTTCTACCGATACTGAAACTAGTAGTCTTCTACTTCAAGTAAGTTTTTCAATATATTATTTGCAGTTCTTGAGATAAATATTAAAGGTAATATTGCTGAATATTACTTGATAAAATTTTATTTTTATTCTCATGATAATGTGAATATATTTCTTAAATTCACAGATTTATTTTTGTAATATAATGTCAAATATTGAGATTTATTACTATTGACATTTCTGAAAATTGTTATTTATCCAGATCCTTGATGAGATCTATTTGGATATGATGATGAACTTGAAAGATACAATCATATAAGAAAACCATGTGTCCCTGAAGGACCGTGCTGTGTATCTCATGATGAAAAATCATCTTACTGCGTGAAATGAATTAAGAGAGTGATATAAGCACCAGAAGATGTAATCCTCTCAAAAGATCATTATGATTTATTGCACCTGAAGTTGCAAGATTTTAAGAGTGGTATTGAATATTCTGCACTCTTTAAAATCAGCTCAATATTAAAATTATACAGTGAAAATGTCACTGATGATGATATATAAAAGAAGACATTATTTTTCATACCTCGAATGTGCTCCTGCAGTAGCAATATCGAGAGTGAAAGTTCAACAAATATTCTGAACTTTTGTTTTGTCTTCCAGTGATTGAGCTAAATAATGAGTTTTTGTTATACCAGTTACGTCCTATTAATAATATCGAATTTACACAATTCCCAGAAGTGAATGGAAACTAAGGGCGTAGACGTGGTAGAAAAATTATAGAAGTGTTGGTCCTAAAAGCGACAACACTAAAGATGATAAAAATATATCGTATCACCAGAAGTGATCAAACTCAGAGAAGGGTAAAAGCTCTCAGAATAATTCTTCATAAAAAGATGAAGATGTTTGTCATAGATGTAATATGACTAAACAGTAGTCACGTACCTGTTGTACGGCCAAGCACTTGATTTATTTATACTAAGTTTTTATATATAAGCTTATTAATATTTCATCATGTTTTGAAATAATGAAATATCGGTGCCTGAAGCACGACAAGAAATTACTTGGGATAATAAAGCCCTGTTTAAATTTTATCCTCTTACAAATAAATGTGAACCAGAAGTTCAGAGGATTATTTATCTGCAAAGTGTTGCAAATCAATTACATGATGTATTTACTGACACTAAAGGTGTTGTAAAATCGTATATTACTGTTGTTAATGCTTAAGCAGGAATTGAAGTCCCTGAAGGACGAGTTGTTAAAACAGCAATAAATGAGTCTAAGATACACCTGAAGCGTTGAAGACCTATAGGTGCACAAGAAAAATAAAAATCGGTGCTCATGAAAAGACCGTATTTTCTGTATAAAATATAATCCTCCTGAAGAGGAAACCTCCTGAAGAGTATAACTCCTGAAGAGAAAACTCCTGAAAAGTATAAACCTCCTGGAGAGGAACCTCCTGTAGAAGTGTTTCATGAAATGTTTTCCCCTGGAGAGGAACAATGAGATCTCAATACATTTCATGAGTACTGAAAAATTTATGGATAGAAATAAAACTGTTGTCGACAACATATATGATAACACTTGATATTACCAGAAGTAATGAAAAAAGTGAGCCAAAAATCGTCGAAGAATGTCGACGTAGAAATGATTGGCCAAAATGGAAAGCAGTTATTAAAACTGAATTAAACTCGCTAGTGAAGCGAGATGCATTTGGACCTGTTGTCCAAACACCAAAGGGTGTAATATTTGTCAGATATAAGTGAGTATTTATACGAAAGCGTAATGCGAAATGAAATTATGCGGTATAATTTGTCGCACAAGGTTTCCAGTAGAAACCCGAGCAATTATGAGGAAACATATTTCCTTGGTATGAATGCAATCACATTCATATTTTTAATTGATTTGGTTATTACAAAAGGATTAGATATGCAGTTAATAAATGTGGTCACTGCATATTTATAAGCATCATTAGATTATTACGATACTTGAAGCATCTAATCCAAGTACATTTAGGAGTATGTACTTTATAAAGTTTCAAAGATCTTTATATGGGTTAAAGCAATCCGGACACATGTTGTATAATTGAATTAACGAGTATCTATTGAAAGAAGGATTTAAGAATAATCCTATATGTTCATGTGTTTTATCAGAATCCGGATTCGTCATTATTGCAATTTACGTTGATGATTTACCTTGTTAGAACTCTTGAAAAGATTACAAGGGTTGCTATAAATTCAAGGAATGCATTTGAAAAGGAAAGATCTTATTATTCAATTCATAGATGAGTTACAAGAATTTGAGACTTCTAGTCTCATCTCTCAAATGCATTTGCTCTTCATAAAGCAACATACCATCCTTATCTAAAGGATTAGGCAGTCGAAATGAAGAGGCAAATAAGGATTTTAAATCCTTATTCTCCTGCTTTAAGTCTGCAATTTTTTTGTCAAACTCTTGAATGAGTCGTTGAAGTACAGAAACCTTCTCGTTAAGCTCATCAATCTCACGATTTTTGGATTGTAATCAGTTGGAAAATCCAACAATAGAGGAGGAGTATCGGGTGCCGAGAGTCACCAGCTCATAAACAGCTTCACGATCTGATTTATTAGCCAGATCATTTGCTTGCTGCAACATTGCACCTGCGGAAGATGCATGATCAACTTGTAATTGAGGTGAAGGATACCTCATATGTTGATTGTGAGAAATAGTAAAAGGAAATTGATGAGCCATTGGAAATTTGTAGAATAAGAATACAAATACAGATGAATTATAGATATGAGAAGAAGATTTGATGTGTACTAAATGAAACTAAAGACGGTTCTTATAGAAATGGAAATAAGAACAAGACAAACCATCATCTCTTCAAATCTCACTGTACAAGATATGCTGGATGCATAATTTCAAAAGCCAGCGAGATTAATTACAGTTATCCCTATTTTCTTGTAAACGCTGAACCTCTGCCGTTAGCTGCTGTTGTTGACTTTGTATCTAAGCTCTTTCTCGTTCCAGCTCTTCTATTCGTGTTTTCAGGTCACGAGAATACCAGTCTACAAGTTTCTTCAGCTCCTTGTTTTCTTATTTTAAATCTTTATTTTTTCTATCTTTAGTTGCAAGCGTTTGATGCAACTCAGATATTTGATTTTTAAGATGATCAACCTCACTCGTTCTCTCTAATAACCTCTGTGACATGGTTGTAAGAGAAGCAGCATATTGAGCACTTAGGGTTCTTGATGCTGCAACAATTTCAAGATCAGATTTACTAGATAGATATATCTCTGCTCCTATCATGGTATTTACAGCCTTAGGAGAAAATATAAGTGGTTGAGGTATAAAAGGTTCATGGTTTAAATCTGGGACATTAGAATTTCTATCAGACATAATATCGTTCTGGATGAACAACAACTGAATCTATGAGGAATGTGAAATCTTTTTGCTGGAGTAAATCAATGGTAAAATTGGTTATATTTAAACAACAACCCGAAGCCTTCAAATCTCTTCAAAATCTCGTTTTTTTTCCGCCGAACCGATAATATTAAATCTCAAAGTTTTTACAGCTTTTATCATACATAGGTGGTTTCCAATGTTATTTCCGCCGTATATAAACAAGTTCTTCCTAATAACGCCGAATGAGGGGGAGAAAATTTTAGATGAAAATATTATCATACTCTCTCTAATGCATTATTTAGTTGGAGATCGTGTTTGAATTCTTAACTTGTTATATATATATACTGAAATCATATTTGCTTATTACTTGAAACACTAACGCATATTAACAGGGGGAGTTTAAGTATTACTGCAGGTATCAGATTTCTATTAAGTCTGTCAATCAGATATTATTTTTCATCTTCACTCAGAGATTATTGCAATTCATGAAACAAGTCGAGAGTATATTTGGCTGAGATCAATGACTCAACAATTTTATACGAAGATAATGCTGCTTGTATCACTCAAATCAAAGGAGGATATATCAAATATACGATCAAGTGATAATCTGGCAGATTTATTTACGAAGACATCACCAACTGCGACATTCAAGAAAATTGTGCATAATATTAAAATGTGAAGACTCAAAAACTATTGTCATGCACTTTCCAGGGGGAGTAAAAGTTCTGAAGACTTGTGCTGATTGTACTCTTTTTCCTTCGCCATTGGTTTTTCTTCCCACTGGGTTTTTCCTTGGCAAGGTTTTAACGAGGCAGATTCTTTATGGGTGGTCATTCAAGGGGGAGTGTTATAAACGATCGTCGGCAGCCGCCCCCCTGTCCCACCACTAAATTATGTGAATGACCCCACCACTATTATTTTAAAATCTGTATAGTGACTTGCATAGTAACTTGCATAGTAACTTCAACGCTTATAAATATGGGTTTCAGTTGTAATGAAATTCATAAGAAAATATAGATAAAGAAGAAAGTTTCAGAGAGTTTTTTTTTACATTTCTCTTGTAATAGTAGTAATTTTCTTTTTAGTTTTATAACAAAAGAGAGAAACTAAAATGAAAAATATGATGTGATGCAGTGCAAAATATCTTGTTGTAATCACTACGTGGCGTGATGGTATTGAAGTTTGTTATTCTAAGAAATATGGTTAGGATCGATCAGAAGATTTTCTCATATATGGAACTAGTTTTTTTAAAACATTTTATATAATTATCTTTTAAAATTAAGACATTCATATAACATCATATTGTTTTTTTAAATTATTTTATAAAGTACTTCTTTCCCATTTTCACCAAACATTCAAAATTGTTAATCGTAATGCATTGAAGAAGAAACTGGCCGGCCACCTGCAGAGCATTACCATGTGACTTGACATGGGCATTTATTATAGATAGATCATATCGCCTTTGGCCTAAAAATTCAATCATTGACTAGTGACTACCCCTCTCCCACCGATTAAACTAATTATAATTATACACTTCAATTAGACTTAAAAAAAACTTTAAAAACCATTAAACATTAACAGAAAAAAAAAGGAAGGTGAAGAACAATGGTGCATTGAACAGCAACCAGATGCTTGTTCTTCTAACTCCGATTCCAATCTCAGTTCCCCCAAGTCTGCCTTTCTAATGGTTGTTGTCCAAGCTTCCAAGCTGAAGCTCCCCAACCCTCCCCTCTCCTCCTTCCCGCCTCACATAACCTCTCTCCTCTTCGAACCCCACTCTCTCTCTCTAGCCCTCATGCACTCCGACTCTTCTCTCTCTCTTTACCCTTCTCTCTCCCCTCTTTCTTTATCATCCCTCCCTCCCCCTCAAACCATCATTCATCCTCCTTCTTCCTCCTCCGCCTTCATTCTCCTCCAAAGTCAAAACCCTAATCATAATTCTAGCCCTGACCCTACGAACACGCGCACTCTTTTTGTTGTATCAGGTCCGTATAGAGGTGGGTCCCAGGTTCTCCTCCGGTTCTATGTTCTACTGCGGAAGAGCAAGTCGTTCGCCAGAGCCCAGGTCGTTTGCAATCAGAGAGGTCTTCGGTTCGACGATAAATTGGGGGTTTTGGTCGATGTGAATCACGGGGTTTCGGTTCGGGTGTCTGGGTCGGTCAATTTCTTCGCTATATACTCTGTTTCGAGCTCGAGAATTTTGGTTTTCGCGTTAAGAACTGTAGGTGAGGAAGATGGGGTGGTTGTGAAATTGATGAGGAGCGCTGTGATTGAGTGCTCCAAGCCCGTCTTCTCGATTAGCATCTCGTGCGGGTCCTTGATTTTGGGGGAGGAAAACGGTGTTAGGGTTTTCAATCTGAGGCCCCTTGTAAAAGGGCGGGTTAGGAATTATTCGAGTTCGGATATGAATTTGACAAATGGGAAATTATTGAATGAGAAATTGGAAGGTCGAGGATTTCATTTACCGAATGGCGAAATTGGGGATGATAATACCAAGTACAGAGGTGGCCAAAGTGGTGGTGAAGGAGCTTCGAGGGTTACTAAGAATGGCTATTTGGATGGGAGGATTGATAAGCATTACGAATCTGGTAAGTGTGTGAGCTCTATACATTACTCCGAGTGAGAAATATTGCTCTATGTACTCAATGTTGACTGGTTCTGCTAATTTGGAAAATAATTGAGTAGCTGTCGTTAAGTAACTATGATTTTTATTGTAGAACTAACTATTTTGTCACATCGCAACAGATTTCAGTTTCATACATGGCAACGCTGATTTTCCAATCCTTAAATTTCGTGTGCTAGATCCTGTAGTTAGCCTTGAAATCCGATGAGAACCGGAAAATACTAGTAATATAATCTTAATATCCTATTCATGTATGGAAAGGGAAAAACCGTACATAATATTAAGAAAGCTTGGGGTTCATTTTCTGTTTCTCTAAAGCTTGAAATGTAGAACATAACATTAAAAAATGCTATATATATCTTCACATATATGTATAATTATGCATATTTATTTAGTACTATACAAGTCTTTAAGATGGAATTACTTGCGAGGAAGAGAAGGAAAAAGTCTATGAAATGGCTAAACTAAAGCTTCCGGAATTCCATGACGGTCTAAGTTCTGATATACAGCTTCCCATTTCTTGTCAAAATAGATCCCGCGATCGTTAGTAACTGAGCTTTCAATGGGAAATATACTACTTTTGTGGAAACAACTACGTATGAAGTGAAAAATCATTGGGAAAAGAAAACAATTGCTTCTTCTTACCTTGCTAAATAGCATGGATTGATCTGTACATTCCTCTTTTTGTTTCCATCATATGCATCAAACAAAGTGTTTAGAGATTCTATCATATTGTAATTTTTACAGTACCTGTTCTTTGATATAACAAAATTTTATGATGAAAAATAGGCTGCATAAAAGCACAGGAGTATGGGTTGGTTGCAGGAGATCTATAAATAAGCAATGGGTGGGGGAATTTGAGAGTTGATGCTGCTAAGTGACTCTTAGGGTGTCACATGGGAGCTGAAGGATTTTTTTTTTTTTAATTTTTAAATTTGGGTTTATACCAATGATTATTCTTGATATGGACAGAAGGCATGTAAATGGATATTTGGCTTCAAAAATTATGTCTCTCTCTTGAGATCTGCTATTAATAGTTGTGTATACTGGTTTGATTGAATGGAGAAAAAAGAAGTAAAAGGATTGGAAGCATGATAACTGGCAATTTCCTTAGTATGCCAAATTTCAAAAGCGTATCAATATCTATAAAATATAACTATAGTTTCAGTTAGGGGGGAGGGATTTGGGTTAATCTAATAGTCTTAGTTACATCGAAAGCATATCACTTGCAACATATCTTGGTTTTATTCCCTTTTACTACTGCATTTAAGTGATGTGATTTGAAAAACCTTACTATCATTATGCACGATGCTTCTTCTTATGCTGTGGCTTGCCTGTCCTATAGTACGGTTTCAGTGTACCTTATGGCTAAGTGTGGACAACCTGCTGTACATATTTGTCCAATACTTGTGCACTACTTGCAGCAAATTTATCTTTTCATGTACATTCTGCTGACAAATTGTTTTTTAGGTATTTTGACCAGGTACTACCTAATCAAGGTGCTGTTCTTTGGTTAATACATAAGGATGCCTCTAGATGGTAAATTACTGATTGGTAGAAGAAGACTTTAATTAGGGGTTATCTGTCATGATTTTCTTATTCAAATGGAACCTCTAGCTAGTAGATGGATCACTAAATTCTTTTTCTTTAGTATTTCCATGAATGCAGAGTACTATCTGATTACATGTCTTCATTCAGCTAGGTTGCTTCCACTGGTTCTTAGTATTTCAGCTAATTGTGCATTTTAATCTGCAGTGAAGCCAAGTTCCATTAGATTGAGACAAGACTCTAGTGAAGGAGGTGCACGTTTTGTGCCATTCGCAGCTGATGAGGTTGGATCCTCGTCATCCACTAGAATGCTACTTATGTTGGTAAAGGCAATCTCCATCCAGCCATTGTCTCCAAAAAAATTTGTAATCTTGGACTCAGCTGGAGATTTACACCTATTGCACCTATCCAATTCTGCCATTGGATCCAATACTTTTCACATGCAGCAATTGCCCCATATCATGAAAGTGCAAAAGTTGGCTATTCTTCCTGATGTTTCTATAAGTACGTTTCAATTCTTTCTTTTAAATTGTCTCAGCAGATATGTTCATGTTAGCCTGCTTCATTGCCAAAGTTCCAATGAATTTTGATGTAGCTGTGATTTGAGGAAGGGGAGGAGGAGGTTAGGGACATTTGTAACCAGGAACTGAGAGAGCTAGGCACTCTACATGTTAAGGGGTTGAATTATGAGTAGTTTGGCCTTTGTGCTTGGTTTGTATGAGAGAGAGAGAGAGAGAGAGCACAAATTTTATAGGACGCAGGGAGGGAGGAGCAGAGATGAATGATGTAACACGGGATGGTTAGGGGGGGGAGAGAGAGAGAGAGAGAGAGAGAGAGAGAGCAAATGTTATAGCACACATGGAGGGAGAAAGAGCAGACCAAAATTATAGCACACATGTTATACTAGTCCACTTTATTTTTAGATCTTTGACTTTTGATCTGCACTAAAAGCACATGCTCATGTGTTACTGTGTGCGCTCTCCACCATCAAATGAATGTGTCATCACTTTGCAGGGACTCAAACTGTTTGGATATCTGATGGATATTATTCCGTGCATGTGATGGCGGCATCTGACATGGACACTGCTGTGAATGAGAATGAAAGAAAGGAGAGTGAAGAAAAGTTAATGCAAATCTCAGGTTTTCGTGATTCCATGATTTTCTGGTTACGCAGAATGACATACTTGCCTTTTGGACATAGAAAATACCTGCTTATTTGTTTGCCTAGGCTATGCAAATGCTTTGCAATGAAGCTTTTGTTATCAATTTGCTTCTCATAGTTGAGTTCTCGTAGTGGAGTTGTATGATGTTGAAAACTCATTTTAACGGGCAATACCATATTCAGTCCTGGAGTGTGCAGTCTCCGTGTACCTCCTTTGGGATTTTCGATCTCTTTGGTGGTGTCATTATGCATGTTCCAAACCATTTCATCATTCACCAACTATTTATAAGTGGGGCCACCATTAAAAAATATTTTTTTTTTTCATGTGGATCCCAGATTTATCCACTTTCTTCAAAGGGAGTGCGTAGGAACTGCACACTCTAGAACTACAAATATCATGTAATACTCCAATAGAAGGCCCAAATTATATGGCCTATACTCCAAAAAAAGTAATCAATGATACAATTGAAGCTTCATTAAAATATTATAAAGAGCAAGAACTTGTCCTTATCAAATAATGTGGGATGGGATCCCACACATCACTTATCTTATCCTCTTATCATATGGGATATTACATATCATTTCTCATATATATATATATATATTAGGAAGAGGCATGTCTAATTATTTTCCGTTTGTCTGTTAGTTAGTCAGGCAATTTTCACCAGTGAAAAGGTAGAAGATGTTATTCCTTTGGCTTCAAATGCTATTTTGATCCTTGGACAAGGTAATCTCTGGATTTCTTACTTCAAAAATAATCTGTAAAGAATTGCCATCCAGATGTTTGATAGTTTGAATTTAGTCCTTGTATTTTAAAACGTTTCGATTTCATTCCTGAAATTTTTTAACTCTGACAATTTACTCCTTTTGTCACTAAAACTTTTTAAGTAAAAGTAATAATTTCACTAGAAAAATTGATTGTGGTCAATATACAAGAGAGTCATGTCATTGTCATAACCTTTTGTGACGGCATGGAATAAAAGACTATATTGCTTACAATTAAGGATTTTATGGACGAAGTTCAAACCTTATCTTTTTGGGGACTGAATTAGAACTTTGTAAATAAACCAAATACTGTATCAACTAAATGGGCAACTGTTAATAAATGCGCCTAATTGCCTAACAATGTATCAAACATTGCTTGTCATGGAGTTTTTTTCTGGTCAATATACTTGGCCTATGCCTATTTCAATCTCAATAAATTATTTCTTATATATAAAAAAAGTTTTTCCTGGTCAGTAATTTCTGATTTCTGCTCTGCCACATGCTGATGTAATCCCTGCCTCCTCTCTATTTATTGTTTGAGCTGTGCTACTCTACCGTCTGAGTAGCACCGCTCACTTGTACTGCTAATTGATATTTTGGCTTTTGATTTTTTTCCTTATTTTTTTTATCATTTTAAAATAATTTAAAAATATATTAAAAAAATATCAATACACTAATAATCATTTCCTTAATCATTAAGTAAAAATTAATTAATTAAAAAAATTAAAATACAAGAGGTATCAAAATAAGGCGTCAAAATGAGTGGGCATACTAGCATTTTTCTTATCGTTTTGGCTAATGTTTATCCCTGTTAACCAGGAAACTTGTATGCATATGCAATTTCCTAAAGTTGCTCAGGTTCTCAGCGAGTATATCTTTAGTGGTTAGTGGCTTGACCTGTTTTCCTGCTCTATATTAGGTTTTCTCTTATTGTTATGATTTAAGCTGGTTGTTTTCAGGAAACCTATGTTCCAGGAGCTAATAGATGATGTCTGCCAGTTTGAGTGGTTTCCTGGATCACTTGTTCTGTGCTCCCGGTAAGTCTTTTAAGATATAATGTAGGTTTGTCACGTACTTTCTGTAAAATATTGAACGACCTATCCCTGGTTTAGAACTTGATTCATGTTATCCTGAATTTCAGTTGATTTTCATGCATCCTCTGATTACCATGGTTCACTTTCATTGTGTTGTTGAGTCACAAGCTTCAGCTGCCTCATTTATTTATCGGTGCATGACACCTCAACAATTGCGGAGCTCTTGAAGGTATGCATGACACTATTTTCATTGTATCAGATTTTTTATGGCTCAGGAGTTGTTTTTGAGTGAGATGTCAAGAAATACTTTGGCATGCTGTTGGAGGTATACGGCAATATAAAAAGGTTGTATATATGGTGCATACTGATGATAAACTAAAGTAATTGGCTTCAACCTTGTCATTTTGACTGAAGTCACATTATGTTGGCGGTAACTCTTTATTTTTGGCAAGTAACCATTTTTATCAAACCAAATTACCTATTTTATGTTGCTTCACTATTGTTGCTGGATTCCAAAAAGTTTTCATTAATAATTTCTTCGTAGCTTCTATATAAATCTTAGGAAACATGAGCTGTTGCAGTATCCACCTCAGCCTCTGAGGCGGGTTTGATTTTGCCAAGTGCTGATGTATTGGATGTTTCCCACTTTTAATATCACTTAATTGATCATTAAAATTAGGTTTTATGACTAATACAATTGCCTGATTTGCTTCCAGAATTCTCCTTAATAAATGGTTCCATGAATAGTTCTTTCTCTCTCTCTGAATTCATGGAATAGGTCTTCGATAAATTTTATGACGTTTTTGTTAATCCTACAACTTTTAGGAAGTATAGAATCATGGTAACCGGTTGGATTACTCGTCGTGGAGTTCTGAAGATCAAGTTTTATAACAGCTCAAAGTCACCTCTGTGGTACACATCCTGCTTCCATGAGCTGCAACACAACTTCGCCCCAGATGTGAACTTGTCACAACCCCTTTTTTGGAGCTCGCATCAAGTCCAAGGTTGTCTACTGGAGGACTGGCGATGATATGATCCATCATAAGTTACTTTTATCTGTTGTAAGATTGTGTATGATTTGAATGGAACTCCCTAATATTTCTTTACACTCAGGTCTGTAAAACTCTTTCGGTTTGGAATTGTTTAAACTAATGGGCACAGATAAATGGGGATGATCAACATTTTCAATGTGGTAGTTATGCTTATAAATTGTAATACCGAATGGCATATTTGGTCATTTTCGAGTTTAACTTGTGAAACTTTTGATCAATTATCAACTTTTTACCCCTCTACTATATGCGGTTGAGATTGCCTGTTTTCGAAGTGCCATGCATCCGTGTTAGATATTTCTTTCCTATACTTGAAGATAAAGGTAACTTGCATTTTAGATGAAAACCCGTGTAATTATTCATGGCAGGTTTTTTCAGAATATTTAACATTTGTTGGGTGAAATCCAGAATCATGTTCTTCCTAACATGAAAATGGGAAGGTCAGAGAAAACGTGAAAGAAAAATTGCTTGAGTTGACATTTCGGCAGATGATACACAAACTGTGATATGATAATGAAGCCCAGACGGTGCGTTTTCACGCTCATGGAACTCAATCAGTATTTTCCCCTTTCTCGTTTTCACCTCTTCTTTTTGTTCTCTGTTGCTCTCTCTCCATCTATAATGGAAGAGCAGATTGCAGTCTTGTGAAGATCGAGAAGAACAACATATGAGACAACTTCCTAGGATGATAGGGGTGGTATAAAATAACAAAGTAACTCTTTGGAAAGGGGAAAAAAACTCGAAAATAGAAAACTACATGAAGCAGATGGAATCAATCTGACACCTTAAGAAGCAGTCGCTTTCGTGAAACGAACAATGCATACGCATCGGACAAAGAATGACGGCCATGATGAGCCCTAGTTAGGACCCCCCGCCCTGCTCCTCCACATAATTTGAAGCACCTCCTCCTCCAACCCCTCACTTATTTTCACAATGATGATGACACCCACATGCACAAGCACAAGCACAACCCCAAATAGTCCCCTACCTCCACATCCTACTCATTTCCCACTCTTTTTTCCTGTTTCCAACCCACACTGAAAACAACCCAACAATAATATCGACTCGATCGACTTGTCTTTTGAGTTATGACAATATCCTCAAAGAGTGGCAATCAGATGGGCTATCACCTCTTTACTGTTTTTGCCATGTGTCAAGAATCTAACGATCACGTCAAAGAGTGAAGTATTTATGCTTTTGCACTTTCGGAAGTCATAATTTTTAAGTTCTATCCAAAAGATTATGTGGGGTTAGGCTTCCTAATCACGACTTCAAAACTTGTGCGAGCTGTCTTCAGGGACCCCTATCTTTGTCTGGGACTAGAGTCTGTTGCAACTTGAACATGTTGCAGCCAAAGATTGTTCTCTACTCACTCAATTAGCCAGAAGAACCATTGTCTTTGTTTGCCATTAAGTCTGAAATAGTTCTGTACTTTCTTTCAATCTTGATGAAGTGTCTGGATGAGGTAGCACATGAATCACTTTGTTAGCTGCTCTTTAGAAATTTATGGGCCTAACTTATCTTATAAAATTAGTTCAATAAGAAAATTTTGTACATTACTTATAAACATACCTAAAATTTTATCCATAAATAATATGAGATTTATTACTCAACATATTCTTTATAAAAATAATGTTGGGTGTCTTTCCTTTCCAAGTAAAAGATTATCCAGGTGCAGAGAATCAAACCTTATAAGCAAGTTTGCAACTTGATTGTTAGTACTGTCTAGACCATCCTCTGTCAATTTCTTCGATGAAATGCCCAAACCCAATCATATTCTCTACTGCTACATAAAAGGAGTTTCCTGATAGGGAAACGAATAATATTATATCATTGCAACACCCAAGTCACAAGATTGAAACTACATATTTAACGCAATTTACGCACAATTATATTGTTAGCCCATTTTTATTTATTATCCTTACACTACATATCACATATGATTTTTTTTTCTCTTAACAAATATGTTGTATATGGATTATGAGTATAAGAACTCAATTAATTTAGTAGGAATAAAATAAAATAAGTTTGATATATGAATTAAAGTGATGTGAAAACTATAAATTAAAGTGGAAAATATGATTATATGTCCTAAGTTTTGTCATTTCTGTAATGAATTGTAACAATAGGAGGGACGGTTGCCGCCCCTTATCCCACTATTAAAATTATGTGAATGACCCTACCATTATTATTTTAAATCTTGTATAGTGACTTGCATAGTAATTTCAAGGCCTATAAATAGGGGATTCAGTTGTAATGAAATTTATAAGAAAATATAGAGAAAGAAGAAAGTTACAGTTCTTCAGAATTCTAAAGAGTTTCTTATTTCTCTCTTGCAATAGTAGTTTCTTTGTTTAGTTTTATAACACGTTATCAGCACGACAGTTCTACCAATTCTGAAACTAGTGTTTTATTCTTCTGTAAATTTTTCAATATATTATTTGCAATATTTGATATATTTTATTGATGATTATCTGTGTGAATTTATAAATATATTTTCTGAGATACACATATTTATTTCATTATTTATATGTGTAGAAAATGACAAGTCTTACAAAATTAGAATTTGTTGCTCTTGACATATCTGAGAAAAATTATTTATCCTGAATACTTGATATTGAAATTCATCTTGATACGATGAATTTGAGTGAAACGATTAAAGAAGGAAATCAAACGTCCTTGTAGGACCGTACTAAAGCAATGATTTTCTTTCGCCACCATCTTCACGAAGAATTGAAAATTGAATATCTCACAATAAAAGATCCATATATTTTGTGAAACAATTTAAGGAAGATGTATGAACACCAGAAGACTGTCATCCTCCCAATAGCTTGTTTCGATTGGTTGCACCTGAGGTTGCAAGATTATAAAAGTGTTAGTTAGTATAATTCCGTACTTTTTAAAATAAGCTCGGTACTAAAATTATGCGGTGAGAAAATCACCGATGATGATATGTTAGAGAAGACTTATACTACATTTTATGCCTCGAATGTGCTCCTACAACAGCAGTATCGAGAAAGAAAGTTCAAAAATATTATAAACTTATATCATATCTTCTAGTAGCTGAGCAGAACAATGAGCTCTTATTAGCAAACTACCAGTTACGCCCTACTGGCTCAATATCATTCCCTAAAATGAATGATAATATGTTTGCATCATTTCCAGAAGTGAATGGTGCATCTTTTAGAAGAAATCGGGGGTGTAGACGTGATAGGAGAAATTATAAAAATGTTAGTCCCAGAAGTGATAACATTAAAACGGATAATAATATACCGTATCACCAGAAGTGGTACAATTCAGAAAAGGGTAAAAATTCTCAAAATAATTTTTCAAAAAAAATTAAAGAGGTGTGCCATAAATGTGGAATGACTAGACATTGGTCACGTACCTGTCATACGGTTAGGCACTTAACTGATTTATATCAAACATCTATTAAAGGAAAGAATAAAGTGCATGAAACAAATTTAGTAGAACCATCAGATGATTTATTAGATTCAGTAGATGTAGATATTATTCATCTTGATGTCTCTGATTTCTTTAACCATTCTGAAAGTAGTATTGACCACTTAATTGGAAATGGAAGTGTTCCACTCAATTAATGTATTTTTTTTTTCTATTATCTGTAATCAAAGTTTTGTATATTTTGTAAAATCATAAATCACATTAATGAGTTTTTTTTTTATCTCTGAGTTAAATGATAAATATATATGTTTGGCTGACAGTACTACAACTCACACAATTCTCAAAGAAAAGAAATATTTTCAAAATTTAACAATAAGTAAAGTCTATGTCCATATCATATCAGGTTCATCAGATTTAATTGAAGGTTCTGAAATAGCTTATATTGTGTTGCCTAATAGTACCAAATTTTGTATTGATGATGCTCTATTCTCTTCACAATTCAGAAGAAATTTATTGAGTTTCAAAGATATATGTCATAATGATTACCATATTGAAATGACCAATGAAGGCAGTAAAGAGCATCTTCTTATTACTAAAATAATATCGGGTCAGAAACTCGAATTAGAAAAACTCTCTGCTCTATATTCTGGAATGTATTATACAAAGATGAGAACAATTGAATCATATGTAGTAATGTACCAGAAGTGCATTGACCCCAAAGTATTTATGACTTGGCATGATCGCCTTGAACATCAGGAATTTATAATGATGAGACGAATTATTGAAAATTCGCGTGGGTATCCCTTAAAGAATCAAAAGATATTTCTACTCAATGAATCTTCGTACTCTGCATGTTCTTAAGGTAAATTAATTATCAGACCATCTCCCTCAAAAATCATTATTGAATCTCCATCCTTTTTACAAAAGACTCACATAGATATATGTGGGCCTATTCATTCATCAAGTGGACCATTTAGATACTTTATGATTTTTATTGATGCATCTAGTCGATGGTTACATGTTTGTCTGCTTTCCACTAGAAATGTTGCATTTGCTAGACTTCTTGCTCAGATAATCAAACTACGAGCACAATTTCCTGAGTATCCAATTAAAATCATTTAATTGGATAATACATGCGAATTTTCATCTCAAACTTTTGATGACTATTGCATGTCAATAGGAATAGATGTTGAACATCCCGTTGCCCATACACGCACACAAAATGGTTTAACTAAATTTTTAATCAAAAGGTTTCAGCTAATCGCTAGACCTTTATTTATGAAATTAAGACTACATGTTTCTGCTAGGTGACATGCTATACTTCATGCAGTATCTTTAATTCGCATTAGATCATCTGTATATTATAACTATTCTCCATTACAGCTTGCATTTGGTCAACAACCAAATATTTATCATCTTCGTACTTTTGGATGTACTGTATATATTCCAATTGCACCTCCACAACGTACAAAAATGGGCCCTCAACATAGACTTGGGATATATGTTGGTTTTGATTCTCCATCTATTATTAGATACCTTGAACCTCTTACAGAGGATATGTTTAAAGCATATTTTGAGAATTGTCACTTTGACGAATCCAATTTTTCATTAATGGGTAAAGAAAAGTCGGTGCCTGAAGCACGACAAGATATTACTTGGAATAATAAGACTCTGTCTCAATTTGATCCTTCTACAAATGAATGTAAACTAGAATTTTAGAGAATTATTCATTTATAAAATGTTGCAAATCAATTATCGGATGTATTTACTGACACTAAAGGTGTAGTAAAATCTTATATTCCTTTTGTTAATGCTCCAGCAAGGATTGAAGTCCCTGAAAGACAAATTGTCAAAATAGCAATAGGTGAATCTAAGGCACACCTAAAGCATGGAAAACCTATTGGTGCAAAAGATAAAATTCTCATAAGAAAAAGAATACAAAATGAATTTGGTGTTCCTGAAAAACACATATCCACAATATAGGCTACAAATATAATTGGTGCTCTTAAAAAACTCAAATCTTCTATTCCAGAACTTCCTGAAGAGGAAACTCTTGAAGAGTATAAATCTCTTGAAAAGGATCCTCCTGAAGAGGTGTGTCATGAAATATTTTCCTCTGAAGAGGAACATGTACTTAAAAATAATGAGATCTCAATACATTTCATAAATATTAGAAAAATTCTAAATAGAAATAAAACTGTTGTCGACAACATATTTTCATATAAAATGGCCCTTGACATTACTAGAAGTAATGAAAAAAGTGAGCCAAAAACCGTCGAAAAATATCGACGTAGAAATGATTGGCCAAAATGGAAAGCAGCTATTGAAACTAAATTAAATTTACTAGCAAAACAAGAAGTATTTAGACCTATTGTCCAAACACCAAAGAGTGTAATGCCTGTTGGATATAAGTGGGTATTTGTACGAAAACGTAATAAGAAAAATGAAATTATGCGATACAAAGCACGGTTTGTCATACAAGGTTTCCTGTAGAAACCCGAAATTGATTATGAAGAAACATATTCTCCCGTTATGAATGCAATCACATTTAGATTTTTTATTAGTCTGATTGGTACAAAATGATTAGAAATGCGGTTGATGGATGTGGTCACTGCATATTTATATGGATCTTTAGACCATGATATATATATATAATATGAAAATTCCTGAAAAATATAAAATGCCTGAAACATCTACAAGTACATCTAGAAATATGTACTTAATTAGACTACAAAGATCTTTATATGGATTGAAGCAATCCGAACACATGTGGTATAATCGCTAAAGCGAATATCTATTGAAAGAAGGATTTGAGAATAATCCTATATGCCCATGTGTTTTTATTAAGAAATCAGAATTCAGATTTGTTATTATTACAATTTATCTTGATGATTTAAATATTGTGGAAAATCCTGAAGAGATCTCAAAAATCGCTATATATTTAAAGAATGAATTTGAAATGAAAGATTTTGATAAAATAAAATTTTGTCTCGGCCTGCAGCTCGAGCACTTGCCAAATAAAATTTTTATTCATCAGTCTAAATATACTGAGAAAGTCCTAAAGTATTTTTGTATGGACAAATCTTATCCACTGAGTACTCCAATAATTGTTTGAATACTTGATGTAAAGAATGATCCATTCTATCTTTGTGATGACGATGAAGAAATTCTTGATCCTGAAATACCATATTTCAGTGCAATTGGAGTTTTGATATATCTTGCAAATTGCACTCGACCAGATATTACATTCTCAGTTAATCTGCTTGCAAGATATAGTTATGCACAAACTCGAAAGCATTAGAATGGCATTAAACATGTCCTTCGTTATTTTCATGGTACGGTTGATATGGAATTATTTTATCAATGTGGATCAAGTCCACAATTGATTGGGTATACAGATGCAGGTTATCTTTCAGACCCACACAGATGTAGATCTCAAACTGGATATTTATTTACTTATGGAGATACTGCTATATCATGGATATCTGTTAAGCAGACACTATCTACTACTTTTTCAAATCACTCAGAGATCATTACTATTCATGAAACAAGTCAAGAGTGTATTTGGCTGAGATCAGTAATTCAACATATTCAGGAAAAGTGTAAATTTTCCATGATCAATAATAGCCTAACAATTTTATACGAAGATAATACTGTTTGTATCACTCAAATCAGAAGAGGATATATCAAAAGTGACAGAACCAAACATATTTCACCTAAATTCTTTTATACTCATGAATTTCAAGAGAAATGTGAAATTGATGTCAAGTAAGATACGATCTAATGATAATCTGACAAATTTATTCACAAAGGCGTTACCAACTTCCACATTCAAGAAGATTGTACATAACATTAGAATGCGAAAACTCAAATATCTATTGTCATGCACTTTTTAGGGAGAGTAAAAGACTTGTGCTGATTGTACTCTTTTTCCTTCGCTGAGGTTTTGTCCTACTGGGTTTTCCTCTACAAGGTTTTAATGAGGCAATATTAAAGCACTTATGGATACATAAGAAGACTGTATTTTTTTCCTTCGCAATTGGTTTTTCTTCCCATTAGGTTTTTCCTTGACAAGGTTTTAACGAGACAGATTTTTTAAAGGTGGTCATTCAAGGGAGAGTGTAATGAATTGTAACGATAGAAAGGACGGTTGCCGCCCCTTATTCCACCACTAAAATTATGTGAATGATTTCACCATTATTATTTTAAATCTTGTATAATGACTTGTATAGTAACTTGCATAGTAATTTCAAGGCCTATAAATAGGAGTTTCAGTTGTAATAAAATTCATAAGAAAAGATAGAGAGAGAAGAAAGTTTCAATTTTTAAATATTCTAGAGAGTTTCTTATTTCTCTCTTGCAATAGTAATTTTTTTTTTTTAAAGTTTTATAACAATTCCCTATTAAACTTGACATGTGACATTTTAGCGAGTTATCATTTTAATTAATATATATGATATATATATATAAATACATTGGAACTATTTAAAATGTGTCATATTAACAAATGTGACGGTAACAATATGTAAGACGGAGAAAAGTACCAAACGGTACTTGAAACAGTTGCAAACAGTTAAACCATAACCATAAGTACGATCATTTGAGGTAACTTTTGGAGACTCGGCATTTGGCAAGCAGTTAATATATAAAACTAACCAAACTGAGGAAGTTGGGAGAATGTAAAAGCTTTGAAGTCCAGTCATAGCTCACTTTCATGGCCTCCACCACCATGGAACATGATGCCCGTCGAAGAGATGATGAATCAGAGTTCAATTTGAAAGAATGGGCCCTCAAGGCCCGCATCAGTCGCCAGAACACTCTTTCCAGAAGGTTTTCAGCATCCAATATCACAAGCTTCAGAGAAGACACAAGATCTTTCAGATCAAACTTCACCATTTCAAGCACTCCTTCTTCACCTGGCTACACCTTAAAAGGTATATTAATATATCTCATGCGCAACTTGCTTGGTTTTCATTTACTGTTTCTCTCAAATCCTCCATTTTCTTTCTCGCAGATGAAATTGACCCTTCCACATATTCATTTACCACTGCCCTTAAAGGTACGAATAAACTGATCGTAATAATTCCCAAGTGGTATAGCTTTCTTCTTCTTCTGGGTTTTTAATACATGATCTGGTGGCGGCTTTGTTCAATGTTTGTTCAGCATTGCAGGCGAGGTCAGGCTATTATAGTTGGGAGTGCTTTTCTCCAGACGGATTTGCTTTGAACTCTAAGTGGTATGAAGCAGAAAAGTATATATGCAACCCATTATCAGGTGAGGTTCCAATGGAGTGTTTGTCTGCTAAAACACTGAGTGGAAGATCATTCCGTAAATTAACAAACAGAATCACCATGTCTGCTCCTTTAATTCACCCTTCCCATTTACGAGAATGCCAAACAAAGCCTTCAACTGCTGAGCAAGAAGGTTTAGTTCTCCAATTGCCCATTCCAGGTTCAAAGTTCGAACACTTGGCCTTTTTGTTCTTGCATTTTTCTGTTTTTTTTTTTTTTTTTTGTAGTTGGACTAGACAGATAAATCTTTACTCTCTTTCTCTACCCAGAAGAGAGAACAGAGGGTACGACAAGAGATGTAGGGACTCAAAGCACTCCGCCTGATCTTAGTTCAAGCAGTCCTAGCCCTGTTTCGACTCCTTCCATCATAGAGAGATCGATAAACCGATATGGGCTGGAAGGTGCTGATTCACCTCATTCGAATGCAAAAATCAAACCTAAGCAAGAGGTATGTGGTTATATATTTTTCATTTGAGCATCTTAACAATTTATAATTTGATTGTCATTGGTTTCATTAAATATAAGCCCTTTTCTCCCTTTGGTGGGGGCTAGAGGAGGCTTGAAATTTTGGATCCACTATTTTCTCGGCAACCAAACTGGTCAGTAGGGACAACGAAAATCATAACATAGCATGCAAACTCAATAATAAAAAAATGAAATTATTGTAATAACCGCAGTAATTGTTAGCAAATATATGGGATACTGTAGTCCAAATATATAAATAAATGAAATGTCAAAATTTGAACTTGGGACACAGAATTACCCATTCTTCTTTAAGATATGTGTTCTAATTCGAATGATGTGCATCCTCCTTTGTCCACCCCACCCCACTGAAAAGGAAAAAGTTTTTCAAAATCAATGGTGCGTTTCTCAAGATGGGGTGGGGACAATCAAATCAGGATTTTTCTGAATTGTGTCATATAATTGTGCTGTACCCTTACAAGGTGGGGGTACTCCTGGATAATATATGCCCTTTAGTTTTGACGTACATGCAAATGCGTCTCCAATTTAGCCTCTCTAGCCAGCTTTCCAGCCATACAGTCGTGCTTGTCTGTCTTTGTTAAACATTGTTCTGGCAATGAAAGTGTTTCTTCAGATGCCAAAAATCCGGATGACCCGGCTATATACTTTTAGTGGAAAAAAAAAAGAAGGAAAAATATAAATCACTCACAATAAACTAGCCA
The DNA here is from genome assembly GCA_036898215.1 of Platycarya strobilacea. NCBI lineage: Eukaryota > Viridiplantae > Streptophyta > Magnoliopsida > Fagales > Juglandaceae > Platycarya > Platycarya strobilacea. Next base: position 6,478,751 of record CM072546.1, read on the forward strand.
TTATTTGATCAAATTTTGATTAAAAATATTTTATTTTTATAAATTTTAACTAGTCATTTTTACTACACTAAATTCAATCATTATTTTATTAAAATATTATTTTTTTTAATTTTTCATTTATTTTAATTCTAATTATAATTTGAATATTTATTCGTTATTAAAAAATATACTTTAATTTTGTAACGTTCATATTATTCTTAATTGTTAATTGTTATAAAAATGAAGATATTTTTTTTTTGAAACAATAAAGTAAAATTGTTAATCTTCACATTGAATATTTACAAAGAAATGACTCGGGAGTTTTACAAAGACAAAAACTAAAAAGGTTTCTTTTTTTTTTTTTATGTGTGTGAGAGTAAATTAATAGGAGGAGTGAATATTTTAGTACCAAAAATTATTTGACTAGCTTAAGGACTAGCTACATTTGTTGAGTCAAATAATTGAAAGTTATTTTAACTATTTATTTATTGAGGCTGTTACAATCCTCATGCTCATTAATTATTATTTAACTAAATATTGATTTTGTTAAATCTATTACGAGTACTCTAACCGGATTTCCATTTCAGAAACAGGTATAAAAGAAATTAACCATTTTAAATTTTACTTTTTACCATTGTTTTGAACTTCGTGTTCATGTTCTATCCCTTCCCTTTGTTTTATGTGAGCCACTGGAGATTCTTTGTATGCTAATGAAAAAGGACTGCTCCGTTCGCTCTTGTTCCTTTCTTCTCTTTGGAAAACAATTCAAGCGTTCCGGGTATAGGGCATTGAAAATGATTGTACTGTACCAAACCATTTAGGGTATCATGGCACCTGCATTCACAATCACAAATTCACAATATAGACAAACCATTTGAGCTTGACACTAGATTGAAGTAAATTGTACCTCATACTGGGCAGATTTTGTCATCTTCACAGTCACAGGCTATGTACTGCAGCAGTAAATTTTGCCATCTTTTTTTTTTTTTTTAATTCTTCCTAAACTAATTGAATTTTTTTATTCGTCATCCATATATGACATATTTAACAAGAGCAATAAAAAACAAAAGAAAAAAAAAACCTACTTATGGTGTCTGGATGATATTATGAATAAAATTTTTATACGACTACAGGATTCCCAACTAGCATGGGATTGAGAGCCTAGCTAGTACCAGTGGATTCTTTGATTGGACTTTTACCTTTCCTTTCCAACAATGTAACAACTAAACGACAACATAGTAAATGGACTTTCCTAATTGACCCAAGTATATGAGAACATTAGTCCAGAAATCTACTATCAAATAAGGCATTGATTTGAGTGAACATGATGCAGGTGGAAGTGAAAGAAACAAGAGCCAAAGAAAAAACGAAAGGAGAAGAGGAAGAGGAAGAGAAGAAAGAAGGGAAAATGAGGAGGCAAGCTGGGTGCTTGTCATGGATGATAAAGAAAAGGCAGAGAGGAAAACAGAAACCAAGAACATATAATACCTGTCTAACACATCTTAGAGGGTGCTGAAGAAAAGAAATGGCTCAAAAATGGTAAGAGAATATCTGATGAGGGAGGGCAGATTTTATTTCCCGTGTCTCTTATTCAGGATTTAGCAGAGTCGATGAGGGACAGTGTGAATGGGAGGAAAAAAACTGATCGCTCATGTGGAGAGGGATGATTAATGGGGTCTCTATCTAATATCTATGATAGTTGTTTTTCTTTTTCTTTTTTGTTGTTGTTGATGATGTGAGTAGTGATGCTAGTTAGTTTTGCTGTGTTCTGTTTTTGCTGTGGTTGAGATGCGCTGACAGCTTGGGATTCACGTGCATGCTGTTGTTTCTGCCTTGGCAGTTCTGAATCTCTCTCGTTTAACCTAAAAGGAAAATGTTATTATGCTAGCTCACTTTGTTCATTCCTTTTGACTCTTTTTTTTTCATTGTTTTTGCTTAATAGTTAATAAAGTAATTATTAGTATATTGATATTTTTTTATATTTTTTAAAATGTTTAAACATATTTTAAAAATATTTGAAATAAATTGTAAAAATATATATATATATATAAAATACAAATTACACTAAGAGGCACACCAAATAGACAAATTGAAAAGACATAATAGCGCAACCTAATAAGTAATAATATTAGTTTATTACATATGCTATTAGTAGGATTATTGAAGCCAGACGTGTGGTTGATGAAGATGAACAGTTTGAACTATGTTAACCCACTGATTAAAACTTGGACCGTTTGTTAACGATTTAACCATCCAAGAATTCCAGTTTAATTTGTTTTGAAGAATTTGCAATTTTGCATACTAGTTCAAAATCCAAATCCTGATATTGTGAAGACTGAAGTGTTAACTAATGGATTAATAGGTCGTGAACAGCTTCATTATGGATTTATAATAGAGTGTCATAAAAGATGCCTAAACTATCGATTACTTTCTATATATCACTCATTCTTCATCGCTTTACTTGAATCTCATTCTTTTCATGGATGAAAATCTTACCATTTCTCCTCTGAAAATAATGTTGTTTTTAATTCAATCTTTCTACAACCGCAATATATATTTTTTTTCCTGGGATTTTTTAAAAATTGACCTATATATATTTTTAAGGGAAAATATACAAATCTCCTTCAAATTACCACCTAATTTGAATCACTCCGAATTATAAATTTTTGCGATCATTCTCTCACATTACTAAAAAATTGTTGTAAGTCTACCACCCTCCATGATATGACATAGCTATCCTTGAAAAAAAGAATTGAAACGAGCGCATGTGAATTTAGATATGAGATGAATTAAAATGAATTTAATTTATTTTTTAATATTATTATTATTTTAATATTTGAAAAATGTGTATTGAGATTAGAAAAATTTGTATAAAAATTTATATTTTGTATAAAAAATTATAAAAGTGTAATAATAAAATGAAAATGAATTGAAATGAGTTTTAAATACAAACGAGACTTAAAATAACTTCAACTTTAGAGTTGAATCACTCCAACAGCTTCTACTCAGCCAATTAATGATCCCACCGATAACGATGATCGATACGGCTCAAAGCCCCCATTCTCCCTGAGCTCTTTCCCGATTTCCATTGACAACCTTTTCTTTTTTCTTTTTTATCATTAGTTAGACTATACATCCAGACATATCCAGAATTTCATCCCTTATTACTTGAGAGAGAAAATCCCTTAAAAGAAAATAATAGGGATATTATGCATCTTACAACCATGCAGTGGTGTATAAGTTAGTAGAATGAGTGAAGAATGTACCACAACAGTATCCAACTACAGCCAATGTCATCCATCTTCTTAGCTGATTTTATGTATTTCTCTCTTTAAAAATTTAAGTTCGTAATAATATTTAATGTAATCCCATTGATTTCTAAACATTATACAAATTGTACAGGGGACTATTGTAGTGCAATGAGTGAAGCAAACCATATAGCAGAGTTAGATTAAATCCGTCATACACTGCATTAAGGAGATGGATTGGAGTTTGTGTTGGAAATAAGTCGGACTTCATATAGATTATCCCCACTCTTTCCTGCAAGCAGAAGTTTATAATGCATGAGAAGGTTTGTCATGCAACAGATTTTGTGCTCTTCAAGCCTAAAATGTTTCCATCTATTTTCAAAGCATTTAAACATGATGTGCTTACCGACTTCAGCTGTGATCCCCGGTCCAAAGAATGAAGCAAATTTTGCCTAAGCCCATAAATGGATATTAAGGTTTTAGTATGCCGTTACACTAATCTGTACTTGCATTAAGGATTACAAACAAAAGTATGATGTGAAAAGGTCCAAAGATTTTAGATCCTGCAGGCTCCACTGATTATTTACCTGTCTTTTTTCAAAATCTGACAACTCCAGAGCTTTCGCTTCAAATACCAGGACTAAACAGTATTTACCATCTTCTGCAACCTAAGACATGGTAGCAAAACAAGGCAGCATAAATTGGGTAATCATCGTTATGCTGATATGCCAATCAATCAAAAGCTCCATCTGGAAAAACCTAATCTGCTAAGCAAGCTTCTGTGAATTCCGGATATGAAAATTTGAGGACTTTAGACAACTGGAGGCTCTACATTGCATTTACATAGCTAACCGGAATGGTAAACTCTTGCACTTGATATGAAAACAAAAATAAATGGTAATGCCAAAAGCCACCACCACCAAAACTGGTTTTCATATATTTTAAATGTAAGGCCGAGGCGGAAGAGACTTAATCTTTTTAGGAAAAATAAATAAATATCCAAATAATAAGTATGCCTACTTCACAAGTAACATTAATTTTGTTAATTTTATAATATAATCCAATTCACCCTCCTCTTATATTAGTCATTTAGACAACAATTGGTATCAGAACAAAAGCTCTGTTATAAGATTAATTACTTGTTGAAATAAGAGCATATGACTAATATTATAGCTACATTCGCTGAAAGTTAATCCAATAGTTGGCTTCCGTTATTTTATGGAAATAACTATACTTTCTAGAAAACTAAAATGAGAATATTTATTCAATCTCAAGGTCGAGAAATTTAAAAATATATTGTAAATGGACCTTATATTCTAACAAAAATTGTTGATGAAGTAAAGGTCAATAAGAAAGAAGAAGAGTTTGATCATGAAAATGATGGACTTTATACAGTGAATATAATAGCTATGAATTTTCTGTATAATACTTTTAATGGTAATGAATTTAACAGAATAATGACTTGCAGGACAGTAAAGGAGATCTAGGACAACTTAGAAGTAACTTATAAAGGAACTTCACAAGTCAAATAATCAAAAATTTATATTCTTACACATGAATATGTAATATTTAAAATGATTGATGATGAATCTATTTCTTCTATATATACTCGTTTCACTAATATTATAAACACCTTAACAGCTTTTGATAAAATTTATTCCAGCGTAGAGATAGTAAGGAAAATTCTCAACTTGCTGTCAAAACGTTGGGAATCAAAAGTGACAGAGATTCTTGAAATTAGGGATTTTAAAAAATTCGCAGTAAATGAACTTACTGGGTCACTTATTACCCATGAGTACACATTGAAAAGATGAGAAGAAGAAAAAAAGTAAAAGAAAAACTTGGCACTCAAAATTATTCTCCATGAAAGTGAAAGCGATGACGATGAGGAAAACGATAATAAAAATGAAGAAATTGCAATGATTACAATAAAATTTAAGAGGTTCTTAAAAAATAAAGCTCCTTCGAGAAAATCTTTTAAAAAGTTTTCCAATAAATATACAAGTAAAAATGATTCATTAATTTGTTATAAATATAAAAAGTTAGAACATATCAAAGCAAATTGTCCTCTGCTAAAGAAAGATCGATACAAAGGCAAGAAAGTAATGAAAATTACATGGGATGATAATTCAAGTAGCTCAGACAGCAACGCAAGTGATGAAAAATCTGCAAATCTTTATCTCATGACTAAAAATGATCTTCAAGTAACAAATTTTGAAAATATTAAAAATTCTTCTTATGAAGATTTGTAAAATATTTTGGAAGAGGTATATGAAGAATTTGAAAAATTGAATATCAAGTATACCGTTTTAAAAAAGAAAAATTCTTCTTTAACAAATGAAATTGTTATTTTAAGAAAATAAAACATAATTTCAAAGGATGAAAATGATGAGTTGAAAAAGAAAATGACTAATTTGGAAAAAATTGTTGAAAACTTTACAAATGGGAAAGAGATATGCTAGGGAAAAGCCACGTCCAAGAGCACTCACTCACATGAACAGTGACATGAACAGTACATATCACTGTTCATATGAGTGAGTGCTCTTGGATGTGGCTTCTCCCCATCATTTTTGAATGGGAAAAAAAAAACTTAGAAAATTTTCTTAATAGTCAAAAATGTGTTTTTGATAAGGTAGATTTGGGATACATACCAAAAGAAAAACTCAAATCCTATAAAAAAAAATTGATAAACTGACAAAATCAAAATCAAATTTTCAAAAATATTTTCATAAAAATAATTTTTTTAAAGAAAAATATTATTACAATTACTCAATATTTTTAAATATGTCACATATTATTTATAATTTTTACAATAGAAATGGTTATAATTATCATATTTGCCCTATTAAAAGAAAACATACAATGACTATTAGGGTCATATGGGTACCAAAGAATCTTATTTCTTTTATTACTATTAAATAAAAGATTCAAAGAACTTGGATATCAAGAAAATTTATTTTAATTATTTTTATAGGTATGTATAAAGTCCTCCATAGGTAAAAGTAAATGATTTTTAGACAGCAAATGCTCAAGACACATAATAGGAAACAAAACTAAGTTTATTGACCTCACTTATAAATAAGAACACGTGACATTTGGAAACAATTCAAAATGGAAGATCATGAGAATAGGTAAAGTTGATAAGAAGTCTTCTCTCATAATTGAAGATGTTCTACTTAGTAATGGTCTAAAGTATAATTTTTTAAATATAAACCAATTATGTGATAAAAGATTTACAGTTATTTTTAAAAAGGATAAGTGCATTATTTTAAATAATTATGATTGCAATGTTTGTTTTCTTATTCTTAGAAATAATAATGTTTATATAATCGAATTTAAAAAAATTGTCTCACAAGATACTATATATTTATTAACTCAACATGAAAATAGTTGATTATAACATAGAAGGTTAGGTCATGCAAATATAGAACTTATTTCCAAACTTTTTAAAAATGATCTTGTGAGAAATTTGCCAAAAATAAACTTTTTTGAAGACAAAATCTGTGATGTATACTAGTTTGGTAAACAAACAAAAATTTCTTTCAAAACCAAGAAACATATTTTCACTATTAGACTATTACAACTAATACACATGGACCTTTTTTGGACTAAACAGAGTTACGAGTCTGGGAGGAAAATATTATGCATTTGTTATTGTTGATGATTACTTTAGATATACTTGAGTTATTTTTTTTGCTTATAAAGATAAGATACATAGTGTTTTTATCAAGTTATGCAAGAAAATTCAAAATGAAAATGGTTATATTATTTCAAACATTCAAAGTGACAGGGGGAAAGAATTTGTCAATAAAAATATTGAATTTTTTTGTGATGAAAATGGTTTTCTGCAACAATACTTAATGAGAATAATTTACCTAGTTATTTTTTAACCGAAACAGTAAGTACTGCATGTTATGTTATAAATAGAATTATATTAAAATTTAAATTAGATAAAACCCCTTTATGAATTTTATAATAAAAAAAACCCAACATTAGTTATTTTAATGTATTTGGATGCAAATATTTTATTTTCAATGACAAAGATAATTTAGGAAAGTTTGATGCAAAATTTGATAAAGGTATCTTTCTTAAATATTCAATAAAAAGATTTTGACTGTACAAGAATCTATGCGTGTAGTATTTGTGAATCTAACCATCTACTCTCCAAGAAATCTATTGATGAAGAATCAAAAGATACAAATAACACAAATAATCTCAATTTCAACAAAGAGAATATAATGGAAGAAGTCCAACATGGAAACATCAGAAAAGATCGTCAAGACTTAGTACAAGATGCAATCAGACAGTGAAAACATGTGAAAGTTCATCCAGTGGAACAAATTCTAAGAGAACCTTCACAAGGTGTAAGTACTCGATTATCTCTTAGAAATATTTGCAATCACACTACTTTTTTATCTCATATTGAACCCAAAAATATTGATGAAATACTACTTGATGAATCATAGATTTTAGCTATGCAAGAAGAGCTAAATCAATTTGAAAGAAATGATATTTGAACACTTGTTCCTAAACCCAAAAATCATACTGTTATTAGAACAAAATGAATTTTTAGAAATAAGAAAAATAAGTTCGAAACCATCATTAGATTAAGAATCGACTTGTAGCCCAATGTTTCAACCAAGAGGAAGGAATCAATTATTATAAGACGTATGCATCTGTCGCAAGATTGGAAATTATTCGAATGTTACTTGCATATGTATGTTATAAAGATTTCAAATTTTTCCTAATGGATGTTAAAAATGGTTTTATAAATAAAGAGATATATGTTGAGCAACCTCTAGATTTTGAAAATCATAATTCCCATAATCATGTTTTTAAGCTTATAAAAGCATTATATAGACTCAAACAAACTCTTAAAACTTGGTATGAGAAACTTAGTGATTTTTTTATTGAAAAAAAATTTTCAAGAGGAAAAATTAATAAAACTATTTTCATTAAATATAAATAGGATGATACTCTTCTAATTTAAATTTATATAGATGATATAATATTTGATACTACTAATAAAAATATATGCCAAATTTTGCCAAGAGTATGCAGGAAGAATTTAAAATAAGCATGATAGAAAAACTTAATTTCTTTCTTAGATTGCAAATCAAGTAAGTAAAAAGTGGAATATTTATTAATCAATTAAAATATATCAAAGAGTTACTCAAAAAATTTGAGATGGAAGGTGCGAAAATAATTGAAAAACAAATGAGTCCAACCACCAAACTTGATAAAGATGAAAGCGGTAAGTTAATTGACTCAAAAGTATATTGAGGTATGATTAATAGTTTATTATATTTGACAATTAGTAGACCTGGTATTATATTGAATGTATGTTTATGTATACATTTTCAATCATCTCCAAAATAATCTCATTTGATTGCAATCAAACGTATTCTTAAATATCTTACCAATACCATTGACATAAGGTTATGATAACTTAAGCACACTTTTTTTAATCTTATCAGTTATTTAGATGCAAATTATGTTAGTTGCAAAATTGATCGAAAAAATACTAAAGAATCATGTCATTTTTTAGGTCATGCACTTGTTTCATGATTTAGTAAAAAGCAAAATTCTATTGTATTATCTACTACTGAGGCAGAGTATGTTACTGCAGGTAGTTGTTGTATTCAAGTTTTCTCTATGAAGCAACAGTTTGAGGATTTTAAGTTTATGTACAATCACATTCTAATCAAATGTGACAATACAACTGCTATACATCTTTCAAAGAACCCAATACAACATTCTATGACTAAGTATATTACAATTCGATATCATTTTCTAAAAGATCATGTGCAAAAAGGTGATATTAGAATTCACAAGTACACACGATCATTAGCGAATATTTTCACAAAACCCTTACCAGAAAATAGATTATGTTTAATTAGAGAAATAGGAATAATGTATGTCATGAATATCAGTTGAATATTTTATTTCATTATCTTAAATGACTTACAAAAACTTGAGATTTCTAACCTCATCTTTCAACTGCATTTGCTCTTCATAGATTAAAATGTTATTCTCGTCTAAAAGATTAGACAATCGAAATGAAAAGGCAGGCAAAGATTTTAAATTTTTATTCTATTGTTTTAACTCTATTATTTTTTTATTTGACTCATAAACAAGTCGTTGAAGTACAAAGACCGTTTCGCTAAACTTCTCAATTTCGTGAGTTTTGGATTACAACCGAGAAAAAAAAACAACAATAAATTATGAGTAACGAGTGCCAAAACCCACAAGCTTATAAATGGCGTCATGATCTGATTTATTATGTAGATTAGTCTCTTGTTGCTTCATAGCACCAACGACAGATGCAAAAATAGATTGATCACGAGAAATATTGAAGGAAACTTGACGAGCCATTAAAAATTTATAGAATGAGAATGCAGGCGAATTGCAAAAATGAGAAGAAGATTTGATGCGAATGAAATAAAGTTAAAGATTGCTCTTATATAGACGAAAATAAGAACAAGACACACTATCATATCTTCAAATCTTACTTAGTCAAACTTACAAGATATGCTAGATGAGACGGGTGAGATGATTAATTGAAACAGTTCTTGGTTCAAATCCGGAAGATTAACCAGAAGAAATTTTATCCGCATTGTTTTGAATAAACAGATATTGGATCAATGAGAAATGTAAACTTTTTCTTTAAGGATTCGATGGGTGAAAATAGCCTTTTGAACAGCAACTCAAAGATTTCAAATCTCAATTCTATCAAATTTGTCAACAACATCAAGCGGATTTTAAACCTCTGCGCCGAGACGATAAAGTTAGATTTCAGCCTTTACAACTTTTGCTGAACAAGAGTAGTTCCAATTATTCAACTCTCTACAGTTTCTACTAACGTATCATTTTATTTGGTTATTGTTTATTGCAAGAAGAAATCTTACTGAAACCAATTGCAATTCCTTTTTAATGATGTCAAAATGGGAAGAAGTCTTATACTAGTATTATACTATCCTGCTATATATGCTAGAATCATGTTTATATTTCACTTAAAAAACTACCGCATATCTTCAAATGGAGCTTAAGTATTACTGGAGGTCGCAGATTTCTACTAAGTATTTGTCATCATTAAAAAGTAGGAGATTGTTGAACCCAATGTTTCAAATTTCGTATCTACGTATAGATTTTGATGATAACAAATAAATTTAAAACTCAAACTCAAGTTGTCTATATGTAAAGGGAGCTAAATATATCAAGAAATCAAGCATAAGTAAGAAAAAGAACAAGTCTACAAATGAAACTCATAAAGTAATCTTGTACATCTTTTACAATCTGAAATTGGATTAAGTCTCAAAATTAATTTTCTCTTACAAAGCATCAAATTTTCTTTTTTATATGTGCATGATATATGCATGACATCATTAAAAATTTTAATTTTGAAAATTATATTTTACATGTGCATGACATATGCAATGACTTCATCAAAAATTACATTTTACATTGCATATGTCATACATTTTGATGAAATCATTACATATGTTATGCATTTTGATTATGTCATGCAATGTTATGCATTTTGATGAAATCATTACATGACATATAATTTTAAAAATTATATTTTATATATGCATAACATATAATTTTGAAAATTAAAACTTTTAATAATGTCAAACATATGTCATACATATGTAAAAGAGAAAATTTGATACTTTGTAAGAGAAGATTAATTTTGAACTTTAATCTAATTTCAAATTTTAAGAGACGCACAAAATTATTCTATAAGCTTCATTTGTAGACTAGTTCTTCTTTTTACTCATGCTTAATTTTTTGTTGTGCTTTGCTCCCTTCATGCGTAGACAATTTGAGTTTTAGTTTTAAATTTATTTGTAAACATCAAAATTTATACGTATATACGAAACTTAAAACTTTAAGTTCAACAAATTTGTTGACCGATAGTACCTCAACCCTAAACTACTGGTGTGAAAATACAAATATCCAAGTAAGATAAGCCTACCTCTTCACGAATTGATTGTAGAATTGGAGCACTCCTCCGTGGAATTCCTCCACCCTGAAAAGTACAGCAGACAAAAAAAAAAAAAAAAGTCATTCCTACAGGCAGCAGTATGAAGGAGAAAAATTCATGACACCCACACTTATGACACCAACCCAATTTGTCCTGCATGGGTAATATGATCCTTTTTTATACTAGCAGAAGAAAATCTATATTACAAATTAAAAACCTCACATTAGGTAGTCTAACAGAATGTTAAAAAACATACCTGACCATACTGGAAAATCCGTTTCAATGCCTCTTCCAAATGCTGCTCATCCCCATAGCGATATCTTATAACATCATTTCTGACCTATTCAATGTGCAGAAAATGAAGATATAAATATAAAGAAAACAAAGGCAATGCCAAGCAGATAATAATAAAAGGCTCACTGAAGTGATCAAAACACGCGCACACAATTAATGAAATTTGATTGAACAAAGGGTCTTAAAGGCTCATCTTCCTGAATGCTTATGCTCAAAATGACCACGTCCTCCAGATGACATGCTTGAGTAAGCGAAGAAGAGTGATTTGATTAAAGCACCTGTTTAAGAATCGGAGTAGCGCATGCTTCTCTCAACTTCTGTGCATCTGAATAAGTTAAGCATGGCACTGGTTTGAGTTCTGCATACTGCAAAACCAACAAAAGGCTATATACTATCATGGAACCACAAAGAAGCATCAGTTGAATGTCATACCATCAATCAAGATACGATAATAGATCCAAATAAATAAGGGCATGATCACAATGCCATCCTGGAAAGGAATCGACCAGACCACAAGGTGTTTCCTTTCTTGCTTTTTCCTTTTAGGATATGAAGCGCTAACAAATTAAGTATAAAAATAAACGTAATAAAAGTGAAGAAATTAATATTATAAATATTTTTTTATTAAATGTAAGAAAAATAATTACCTTGAGAGCCATTCCGATAATCGCAAGAGGGAAACCATAGGTTAGCATTATCGCCGACCATTCAGATCCTGGAAGGATATTAAAATAAGCCCCAAAGCCGTACCTATAGATTGAGACAAGGAAAAGATAAAATTGAAAGAAATCCATATATACACTAACGAGTTGAGCAAAAGCTTTGACACAGTGTGCTGCACAAATTCTTTAAGTACTTGGGGAGAAAATACACAGGCGGGGTCCAACGATTCAAGCTAATGATGATATTGATGAGGTCCATCATCATGAAAGATAAGAGAATTTTGCATCGGGAGTATTGAATTATTTTTCAGGCAATGCAGCGCCTGTTGTTTTTTTTTTTTCATTTTTTTTTAGGAATGCAGCGCCTGTTGTTAATAAGGCATGAAGTTTTTCTATAAGAACAATATCTACAAGAAAAGAAGATTAATAAATTACTCACGATAAGAGTGTAACCCCAACTCCTAGGCCAATAACACCAAATGAAACCTGCAAAGTTTAGTCAAAACAAAACCTTAATGATTTTCCGGCGAAATTGGAACAATAACGATAATGAAAAATGGTATTCAATACGAGTTATTCCTATTAATTTAGACTTTGCAAACCACTCACCCATTTCAATACTAGCATTCATCATAAAAAAGCTCTTACCCAGCGAAAACAAAATATGAAAGCAAGAACGGTTTGAGTCGTGGCAAGTGCCGAGTACCTTAGCAAGAGAGAAATCTTCATCGGTGATGACGGTTTTTTCGGCTGAAGAGGAGGAGAGCGAGGTGGCCTGGGTTGAATCAGCGGCTCTGAGGACAAAACGAAGTGATTTAGGAGAAATGGACAAGGAGTGACCGGGTGGTCTTGAAGATGGGAGGTGGAGACTAGGTGGGCAACGTGAATGGACTTGGAGATGGAGAGATGGAAAGCGGAGGCGATTGCAGAGAATGGAGGGGTTGTGGGAGGAGTGGATGATGGTTCCTCCTGATCTGGCTGCAGATACTGCATTCATTCTCTCTCTGTTTCTTTAACTCTTTACTCTCGCACAGGGCAGCCTCGTTCTGAGTTTAATCTCAGAGATTGGAAGAGAGAGAGAGAGTGAGGGTGCTGTTTCTGTGGACCAACCAATAGCAAGTTGGGCGGCTCTCAACCGCATGTTTAGATGACGTGCCATTTTATATATCCATATCCATCAACCGAGTAATTACAAAAAGAAAATTAAAAAATATTATTTATATGTATTTTTTTCGTATATATAGTATATAAATATTATTTTTATATATTTTCTAAGTTCATTCTTTGTGTTTTTTATTTTTATTTTTCTTTCATCTTATTTTTATCTTTTTTAATATATTTTTTTGATATTTTAATTGATATAATATTATTGCTACATTACTGATTATGTAAAAAATATACGAAATTATGTACATATAACATTATACATCCTCAGAATAATGCTTCGTAACAAAACTCTTTATTTTCTTTAGGGTTGGAACTTGGAGGCAGCAAAATGACTTGTGTATCAAAATTTGATGATAGTATTACCAATTTGCTGTGGAGCTTGACTAAAGGGTTTAGATGGCTAGAATGCGCTTCCTGTAAGTCGAACGTGAGCTATAGTCTGACTCCAACCTTACAAGAGTAGGGGTGTTCATCCGGGCCGGGTTGTACCCAGCCCGGTTTAAAATTTTATTGATTTCTTAACATTTTTAATTTTTTTTTTTAAAATGTTTAAGAAAATTTTAAATCCGGGTTCCGGATTTAGGAATCCGGAACCCGGATGAACACCCCTATACAAGAGTATCAATAAATCATGAATCATTCAGTCACGAATAATTCTAAACATTTTCAATTGCGAGGTTCGACCTCAAGATCTAGTATCCACTGACAAACTCAGGAAGTACCTAACCACGAGTCCACGACTACTATAGTGGTGTAACAAACCTCGTTTGTTGAATCTTAAAATGCTTGGAAAACTTTATATTAGACAAAAAAAAAAAACAACCTAGAACGCCGTATGATTGGTGAAATCGACATTAGTAAAATCTCGCATCTAACATTCAAATAGTGTTATTAATGTGAGGACCTTCAGATAAATTACTAAAAATAAAACTTTCAACCCACCAAATGTTTTCATAAATATTCGGACTTGAACCTAGAAGCCGACAGAAATTCCCCTTGACACAAAGATTGAAATATGATTAATATGACAATCAATGTCTGTATATGGAAAAAAGAGGGAACAGTCACTGGGAGTCAGATGTAAATGGATATAAAAACTAGTTATAAAATAATCTAAATCCATCAACATTCACCGATATATATGAACAAACCTCCCGCGTTACATTTACACATCTATAGCTTCAAAAATATCGGACAGAAGTGTGCATTCAGCGTATGTAAGAAATCAAATGTCTCACATTCTTGTTAGCTGCCTGCTTCCCAAAAAAAAAAAAAAAAACAGAAGGAATTTGGTCAATCTTGAGACTTGGAATATAGCAGGCAATGTCATCACAGATAGTTCGGGTCGGCAGCCTTGAAATGCATAAAACAGATCCGCTAATTCACCTAATGTCAATACTCCGATATGAGTTACAGGAAACGGCTCACATTTTGGCCATTCAAGTCAGGAAATAAGCCAAGTAATCCAACATTGCCTACTAAAAATAAAACCGTGAACACCTCAGATTACCCCCCAATTCTAATGGTTTTCGGATTCATTATCCATGCATTAGCTACATGTCTGCTTCATTACTTCCATTTGGGATAGTACGAGCAGAATTTTGAATCCATAGCCTTTTTGCCCTACAAGCAAAGCACAAAGCACATTAAAATGGTGAAGCACCTCGGTAACCAAACAAGAACAAGATCACAAACTACAAAGCCTTGGCTTCTGGCATGCATTTGGATACTTTTGCTTTTTCTCCGAATGTTATTTTTAATCTTCTTTTATTGTCACAAATTAGCATAGGTAAACAATTATCAACAGCAGGCTACTAATTATAAACTACTCTGACCTAGCAACTCACTTGAGTAACCGAGTAGGCAATGAATAAAAACCCTTTCATGCTACAACCTAGAAATATCCAAAACTCCAATAGAGCATCTTTGGATCTTTTTCCTTTTAAATTGCCAGTGACACAAATAAGCAGGTTATTGATTTGGTCCTAATAAATTGAAACCAAAATTCCCAACACTACAGCTCAACTCTCAACGGCATGTATCCCTAGCTTCATCCCATTAATATATATATATATTATATGACTGTTTAAAGTAACTTTCATGATATCAATGTCTCTTGGTGAATCTTATATACACCACTCTTTAAAACTGTCTAATGAACTTTGATGCTAGTTTCAAGAATACATATATGTATGTATGTATTTATAGACACTTGTCATTAAAAGGAATCAAGATTACTGTAAGTCCCCCCTGCTTATATCCGCTTGCATATTTTCCAGAAAAATATCTGCTTTAACATACATGCATATAGATCCTCTTCCTGGAGCCCTATTGAATTTGTTTCATAAACACCTGATGATAGAGAAAAGAATCACCAAAACCCTCAAGTAGAGCTGTGGTAAAACAAAAGGTTCAACTGCACAAAACAATATCATCTTCAAATGTAAACAAAAAGTGCACTTTACCTCGAGTAAGAAATGTACTCCTCAACTGCTTGTTTCTGTTCAGCTCCATAAACAAACCATTTTTCATAAGATGCGACTGCCTCCAATGCCCCCATATCTTTATAACAAAACATCATAGTTTCAGATGTCTTGGAATAATATATTGCTATAATTGCAGATTCATACAATAGTTTGGACATTAACGTTATGATACATTGTCTCAGATGGCGCTGGACATCTGTCCGTACACAATTGGATTTGTCCCGTAACAGACGCCACTAATAATTTTTTGTAAGAACCACCAGATTCACTAATCAAATTTTCTATGAAGTAAATGAGAACTTCTGAAAAATGGAACTAACAAACCTTGAAGTAAAATCTCCTGTTCCCCAGCATAACCTTTCAATTTCCAAAATGCATGGCCATTAACATCCAAAAAGATAGCCTCAGTTCTAATAGCATCTGATATTTTCTTCCCTGTAAGTATTATAAATAAAATGAATGTCAAAATAATGTTTTTGAAACGAAACATTCTCATAGAAATAAGTATCATAATATAGATAGGTAAAGCACACGAAGATTCAATAATTAGTGGTGCAATAATTAAATTACTAAAATTTGGAATAAGATAGTAGTTGGCTAATGTAACAATTCCTCGGGCTATATACGCGCTTGCTTCAGGTTTTGCTAAGGATACAATTGCTCAGTCTTACCCATATTTTGGCTTCAGATTTTACATGAGCACATTACATGGCATCATGCGATACTGCCAGCAACTCCCTAAAATTGAGTTTCAAAATATATTGACTTTCAACACTGATTATATTTTCTCAAGATAAAGCATCATAAATAATATGCCAAAAGACAAAAATGTGATCAGTCAATTAGCCTTTTTGAGAGTTGTGTACTGAGAATACTTGCATCCAAATCCTTTTCTGACACTTTTTCCCTTGGATGAATTGCCGGATTACTATTACGTTACCCAAACTGGAAATGAAAAGATAGATTCTCCATAAAGAAAGATTCATTGTCTAAATTTTAAAACATTGACTCGAAAAGTTAAAAGGAAAAAAAAGTCCTGCTAATATTTTTAATTAAAAACACAATATCTAGCATTCCTTAAAATTGTATAATATTCAAAAATTAGAAACCATAAACTTACTTTTGGATACTATTCCCATGGCATCAAGCATCTCAGAATGAGCTTGAGCCGCATCACGTTTTATTCGTGAAACAAGAGCCTCATATTTTCGGATTGAAAGAGGTGCGCCACTTTGTGCAATAATAGCTTTGGCTACCTCATCCTGCAAGTTCTGCTTTAGACGTTTTTCCTATGCCAAAAAAAAAAGGTTTCAAATTACAAGCCACTTCAAAAGATAATTTCTTTTTTTCTTTTTTAGAGAGAATATTGTCTGTAAGCTTTAAATCATGTATGCCTTGTTTTTGTTACCTTATCCTTTGCAGCCATAAGCTTTTCTTTTGCTTCCTTCTCTCGTTCAACAACTTTTGTATTTTGGTCGTCAATCCAACTCCTTAATTTTCTAGAAGTAAATTAAAGAACTTTCACATCATACAACACCCTGAACTAGTACATTTTTTGTAAGGGAAAAAAGTTGCTAAAAACACAATTTAAACTTCAAATCCTTTTTACTTACTCTGTGCCAAGAGCTTCATCGCAAATAAAATTTAAGATTTTAAGTTTCATCGAGAAGTCGAACTTATCATATTCATCAACACCTCTATCTAAACAATCTGAGCGCAGTTCTTTTGATGCGCATTGGGATTCAGAGATGCAATTCCCCAAAGCTTGCCACCATGACTTTCTTCCATTTGTTGGACTTAGCGAAACAGTACTAAAAAGAAAATGTGAACAGATAATAATCCACTGCATGCAACAATTTTACAGCTAAAACAAAAACAATGAACTTCTATAGAAATAGTTATTGAGCAAAACTCGTACTCTTTCCCTGCGTCCTTTTGTATTAAAGACAAAAGTTGGATCTGAAAATGAACCGTCATTGAATATTGTGCTCGACGCCCACGTCGCCCATACCTTAATTCTCGAAGCAAAGATGCAGCTTGTCCTTTTTTAACATCAAGAACCTAGACACATAACGGAAAAGTCAGTTTACCAATGAGATCAAATGGAACTCATCCCACACAAAAAAAAAAGTTCAGAGGAAGGAAGTCGAGGTAGTTTACCATACATAATTATGAGTGTGGATTTAACAAGGGGTATTGCTATCCATTATCCCCAAACACCACACTTATTTTTATTTATTTATTTTTATTCTTCCTGAACTGAGTAGATTTTTTCTTTAACAAAACACATGTTTAATTTACCTTTCCAAATGAGGCACAAAATTCTAAAAATTGCAAGGCATTTCCAACATCTGCAGGAGGTAAATCAATTTCAGCTACGGTTGCTAAGTTGGCTCCCTGAGGCAAAGCAATGTCAGCTTCAAATTCTTTGTCCTCCAGACCCATTGTACACTTCCTGACTTTGTTTGATACTCGAACTTTCTTGGGTTTGTCGCCGGCATTCTCAATCTTCGGAGCATTCAGCGCTCCTGCATCTTTCAGAGTTCTCCCATCCTTTTTCTCGTCTAATTTAGTGGAACTCAGAGGAACATTCGTGTTATAATTATTATTCTTGGAAATTCCAGTTACTTTAACTTCTTTAGAGAACTCGATAACTTCTGCCTTCATCAAGCTACTCTTCTTTGAGTGAGCACCTTTATCGTTGCTACCATTACATATTTCCTTCAATCCTTCCCGCTTTATTTTCTTTGGCTTGTCATCAAAGTCTGTCTCTAATTTCTGAGAATTCAAGTCCGTATCAGTCTTTCCATCAAAAGAATTTTCCTTCCCCAATTTTTTTGGTGAGACGACTTCAGGTTCCTGTGAACATGCCCAATCAGTCAAATACGTCACAAAATAGAATGTTATTACATTGTCACACAGTAGGTGGAATAACACTACCAAACCTTGTTTAAATCAACCGGCTCATTTGGTGATACACCAACATTTTCAACAACCTTTTCATCCCCCAATTCGTCAGAACCTTTCACATTTAACATTTCTGAAACAGATGAGTAACCAGCACTCCTGGCTGTTTGCACTAGTTGGCCGGTGGGTTTGTGACCTTTCTTCTTCCTAGAAAAATCATTATTTTTTAGAATTACTAAAATCATAGAAGTGGCAAATAGAGTAACATAATTAGCTCACAAAACTTAACACTTACATGCAGAAACTGCAATTGCAAATGCCTCTGCACTTGGGACATTTCCAGTCAGCCAAAATTTCCACCTCTTCCGCTTTCTCTCCATATCTAAATCAACATTAAACCAAATGTAATGGCCGATAGCAGATGTATGACCCCTAGTACCAAGGATTTCGCATTATTAACTTTTGAGTAGAGGAAGAACAAGAATAATACACTTATTATGAAATATAACCTGTTCAGTAGACATTTGTGACAGAAGTGTATGGCACAGAGCTTGTTCACTTTCGTGTTCTTACAGGACGCCGAGAAATCCAATGTTTTCTGACGGCACTTCAACATTGTATCCAGAATTCAAGAAAACAATCAGTAAAGTAGAGCAAACCAAAAGGCCAGCAACTTAAATTGCTATTGCCCCTGCATTTGGTTGCTGATAAAAGAAATGAACCTTGAAAACTGATCACACATAAAACGCATTATGAAACCTAGGCCTCGCATTCCAGTTATTTACCATGAAATATCAAATCAGATTCAGTTTCTCGTCATGTAAACAGAAGAGAGAGGGGGAAACTTGAAATCGAAGATGAATGAATTACCTGATGACAGCTCTTCCCATTCTCGGAATCGTATATTCGATTTCCGACAACGCGAACTCCGGGACACTTGGCGCGCTTTGCCTTGTTTCCATCATCGTCGTCGGCGCCGTCCTCGATGACACGGCTCCGCTTCTTCGTCTGCTTGATTTCCTCCTTCTTAGGCGAGGCTTTGCTTTCAGATGCAACGGCCATTATTGGAAACTGTTCTCCGCGAGTGTTTTCAATTCCGTGTTTGTCTTAAGAAATTACTAAGAAAAGATGACAGTGCGAGCGGGGAGGCAGAGGCATGCGCGCGCTTTAGATCTCTCTTTGAATTTTTAAGTTTTCTTTCGATTTTCCCACTTCTTTGTTCTCCGGCGGGAAAACGAATTCCCGGAATTTGGGATTTTTGCCTTTGGGGCCTCGTGCAGAGCGCCAAATTAAGCCCATATTTGGTTTGGCAGGAAAATTTTAAAAAATTTAAATTTTTTTAAAAAATTTATTATTATATTTTTTAAAATTTTTATATAAAATATAATAAAAAATTTAACCTTTTTTTAATTTTAAAATTATTTTTTAAAATGTTAATATAAAAATAATATTAAAAATATATATTATAATAATAATTTACTTTTTGATTTTTGATTTTTTATCTCATCCCATCTCTTCTCTAAAAATATACTAATTTTAAATTATTTCAAGTTATTTATCGGACAAATTTATTGTAAAACAGAAATTACAATTCTATAATTGGTTACGGCCTCACAGATTAAATTCTGGATAAATCCATGTGTTTTTACATACCAGTGGCTTGATGTTTTTATTTGTTTGAAAATTAAAGTTTAGTTTATTTTCACAGATAATTTTATTTTGTCATTATTATAATTTTAAATTTTTATATAAAATAAAATAAATAATTCAACTTTTTCAAATTTAAAAATATTTTTTTCAAAATAAAATTATTAAAATAGATTTTATTTTATTTTTAACTTTTTAACTTTTTTAACTTAATAGTCCAAGCCAAAATAATCCATGCATGACAATCTTACTTCTTTGACATGCCTTAAAAAAATCTTCTCTACCGTAAGGTAGAGATGGGGAGTCGGTGACACGTGATGCAAATTATATAACTACACATGCATTACGTGTGTCTATAATATATATAAGCGTACTTTTTTTTTTAAGGAAAATATCCACTTTCATTAAGAAAGATAATAAAAAATGGAGAATAATCACCAGTTAATTTAACTAGACTAAGTTAAACTCTCATTTTCAACTGGTAAACATGCATCTTTTGCTAGATAATAAGCATTAAAGTTTCCATTTCTCCTTACAAAATTAGCTTTCCAATTAAGAGGAGATAGTAAAACTTTAGGCTTTGTTTGCTTATAAAAATGAGACTACAAAATTAAACACATCTCAAATTCATCATTATACTTTTTTAAATCTCCACACAAATTATAATAAAAAATTTAACTTTACAAATTCTTATACCACTTTTTCAAATTTCCATACAAAATTAATATTAAGAAAATATCTTACAATAATATTTAATTTTTTTATTTTTATATTATCTTATATCATCTCATCTTTAAAAATAAACAAGGTATTAATATCTCTAATGATCACCCCTATACTATTCCATCTCTCTTTTTCATTATTAAGCTCCTTGATGACAAGTTGGCTGCCTCCTTCGATTAGTATCGAATTCAAATTCAAATGTCTAGCCAAAATAACTGATTTTTATTCCATGCATGCTCTCCACAGAAAAATCTTTATAGCATTTGAAATCTAAAGTTGCCACATATTTGTCCATTCTAGCTTTCTTCTCACACTAGTAGAAGTCCGACCTCTTTCATTTTTAAACAATTCTTTTTATAGATGATATGCACTTTTCACAGAAACATCCCATATTTATTCCCTATCCATATCAATTTATCCTCAGTACGTGCATGCATGCTAATTGGCATTTTTGAAATAATGCTCATTTCTTCCTCTTGGAAAATTGTTTGTAGCAAATCATGCTTCCATTGCCTAGTTTTTTCAATCAATTAAATCACGAACCAATTCTTCTTCTTGTAACACATGGACAGGAGATTGAACCATGTAAAAAGTTGGTTTTGGGATCCATATATAAGCGTACTTGATTCAAGAAATTAAGCTCGAAAAATCAAATAAGGATTCATTTAATAAAATAACATAGCCATGTCTATGAGTATCACAATAACTATGGTTGCAACAAACAGTTGCTTCTGTGATACACTTCAAGAAAATGGCCCTCCAAGTCACCTCACCATGGAAATCGGACCCTTTTCCTCATATTCCTGTTTTACGCCTTCAATTATACGCCTTCAATGATAAATGATGTTTTGAAATAGAAAGGGATAAAGGAAGGGCATATTGGCGGGTTGAAGTGAATGAAGGGAAAAAACCTAACGCAAGGAAGCTTCTTGGCAAAGGCATTCTAATGGGCCAAATTTATATAATTAGTTGTTAATAAAATGAGTGCGTTAATTGGGCCTCGTTCAGACTTTAGTAGTCAAGCCTTTATCTGTTGTTGGATAATACTTCCCCATCCAAGTAATTGGACAAATAAGTCATTTTAATAGTTTCGTTACATTTTGCTATCAATAAGATAGAAGTTACACATGTTGAGAATAATCTGAAACATTTGAGATTTTGTAATTAGAGGAAGTCTGCCTTCTAAGTCAGACAGTGTGATTAGAAGTTAAATACCATATGCAACTCTCAGTTTACATTCCATTCCATCTCTCTCATCTACCAAATTGTTACAATTTCACACTATAACACAACAATCCAACCATAGTCACAATTTGGGTTACTATCGTCAGTCATCACCACCTTCTCTATCTGGGTGGAGTGCTGGGATGAAGTTAAAATGAGGGAGTTCGAGTGAAGGTACATGAAGTAAGGGAGTCCAAATTGATTGAATGAATCATGGCCTAATTCAATGTATATGAAATCTCTTATATGTCGCCTTTCTACTTGAGGGTTGTTTTTTATTTTTTAACTTTTAAAGTAGATCGGACCATTGATTATTTCCTTTGTAAGAAAATTTTTGTGTAGAGTAGTGTTAGAGCACTTGATTTAAAAAATAAAATTTGTAGTTAAAAAATTATTATTTTTTATGTGAGTTTCAATGTGTATAAATTTTGTATATTTTTCTTTGAAAAAAATAGAATTTACTATTTAAAAAATTATTATTATTTATGTAAGTCCTAGCTTGGCAATCTTGCACGCTCTCTTTTGAAAAAAGTATATAAATTTTTAAATCATATGAATTTTTGTTAATAATATAAATTATATTTTTAAAGAGAGTACACAATACATGCGCAACTTAAAACTAGAGGTGGGCAAAAATTCCGACTTCCAAATGACTTCCGCTCCGATTCCGACTTCGATCGGAATCAGAAGTTGTAAGTCGGAGTCAGAGTCGGTAGTCTTCCAACTCCGAAATCGGAGTTCGGAATCGGAGTCAGAGAAAACAAATGCTCCGAACTCCGATATTTTTAAAATAATCTAGATGCAAAACGACGCCATTTTGCATCTGGGTTATTTTTTTAAAAAAAATTAAACGACGTCGTTCCAATTAATGAGGAACGACGCCGTTTTGCAATTATTTTATCTCCCCCCCCCCCCCTCCGGGATCCCCTCTTCTCTTTCCCTCGTCTTCTTTCTTCTTTCTTTTTTCTTTTTTCTTCCGCATCACATTTTGTTTTTCTGAGTCTGCGTAACCGTTTCTCCAACTTCATCTTCGATGCTTCTCCCATCTTCGAGACTCGAGCAACCGCTTCTCCAGCCGCAACGCCGCCGTCTGAGTTTCGCTCCGCCACTATCGAGGAGAGCCGAAAAATCAGAAATCCTCATTTTAAGTGGTATTATTTAGGGTTTCAAAATAGGATTTTATTTTTAATTTTAATCTGAAAAATTGAGTTTGGATTGTGTTAATTATTTTCTATTGTATCAATTTTGTTACTTGTAAGGTAATTGAACTATTGAAGATTCGAAATTATAGTGTTTAATTTTTTGTTTTTTCAAGCCTCTACTCGTGGTCCCGTAGCCGTAGGATATCCATTGTCCTCAATGTTTTATAGCCTTCAAGTCTACTTCAATTGATATCTCCTATACAGCCTATGTTATTGCTGCAACCTACAAGTTATTATTTTCCTTTTAAAAGCAAGCCAGCTGTAGGAAAATATTAACGCCATAGACATAGAGCTAGCATTGTGCAAGAGCTGAATTATAATACAATACAGTGGACAACTGACATTATTTGTTATTTGTTAATGATATATACTTTTTGAGATATAGGCTTACCCGATAAATTAAGCATTTTCTCGTACATATTGGATATCTCCTATACTTTTTGAGATGTACCATTTTCTATTTTCCTCCCATGCTAATCTGTTATCATTGTCAACAAAATATAATCTCTGCATGTTAGAATCATTAAGTTGAGTACATTTTCTTGTTATGAAATTCCTTATTCAAACTATGGCTGGAAAAAAAATGATTTGATAACTTTCTATTATTTCCTTTCCATTTACTTAATTTTTCTTACTAACCAAATAGAATACATAAACAACTAAATAAACAACTAACTTAATTTTTCTCCATGCATGCAAGGTTTTTTTTTTTTGAAATTCTTAAGTTCTGTCACTATTGCAATTAAAAGAAAGATGCAGACCTCTTCATGGGAAGAAAAAAGAGTCATATTATTCTTTATATTCAGTCATTCTAATTTTATGAATTATAGAGTAATTATTTAGTTCCTTTTTACCCTAAAACAAAACCTGGGCTCTCATGATCATTTACCATAGACTAGAGAACGAACTTTTTACTCAATAACTACATCTTCCAAGAGAAATAGTCGTACTCATGAATCATATTTCACTTTGAATAACAATGACAAATACCAAATGTACAGAGCGACAGAGAGAGGGTAGCAACATGTTTTTCCCTACTTTGCTTTCTCGAAGTTGAAATGGAACAAGGTGATTTTGGCCTTGGCCCTTGAGGACAGTTTTTATTTAATTGTAATAGTGTGCATTTGTTGGAAATGTGCTTTTTTATATGATAAGTTAGAATGCAAGTGTGCATTTGTTGGGAATGTGCTTCTTTTTTTTTTTTTAATTTCATTTGTTTAGTTATTTATATATAGTTCAACATGCCTGAACATTGGTATTCTTGCTGCTTTCTTTTCAAACGAACAATGTCCAAGCCTGTTAAGCATCCATCTGAGCTTCCCAATTCCCAAGTGGAACTATGATGGATCAAGTACTAGTCAAGCTCCAGGTAAAGATAGCGAAGTAATTATATAATAAGATCTTAGAAACAATATGACATTTTTTTATTCATCTCATCCTTTTGTTAACACAAAGGAAATATACTAAAATTTCTCTATTTTTCATTGAGTATTATGGATTGTATTTATACACAATGTAAATGAATAAAAGAATATGTGTTGGTTACAATAACTTGAGGGAAATTCTAACTACTTTCTCTACTCTTCTATTCTAGAAGGTTTTGTGCTATTGTTGTAATGGACATGTAGCTCGTCTCTGCTCCTCTGTTAAGGTATTATTTTCTGGTGGATAATGCTCGACACAGGACCTATATATAAATTATAATAATATAAAAAATTGATAAACTAGTATGATCTTTGACTCCTTTACATGATTTCTATATTAGGTTCTTTAATCAAACATATATAGTTAGCGGCGTGAGTTGGGTGATGTTTTATAAGCATATATATAAACTTATATATAAGTAAAACATATATAACATTTTTTATATTGTTATATTTGAATTTCAGGTCTACTTAACAGATGAATCCCTCACGCTTACATAGTGCTAGTGGGACTCCGACTCCATATGAGACTCCGGATGCCAGGACTCCGTCGGCATCCCAAGCAACAATACCGAGTCAGATTCGGAGTCGATTACCTAGCTCCACTCGAGCACAGATCTCGTGTGCTAGTAGTGGATTTCCACTTCTAATCAACATAGAATTAGAAGCGGGAGATTTCGATTAGTTTATGGAGGAGGAGGATATGGGTCTTAGGGATGATCCAGTTCAAGATCCGGATATATCAGTACACCCTGCAGCTATGAGGCCACCCCGTTCACGATCAAATAAAAAAAGATTGTGGACGTGGGAACATTTCACCAAAGTTGATGGTGGGGATCCTGAGAAGCCACGGGCTGAATGCAACCATTGTGGCACTCAAGTTGGGTGTCATTCAAAAAGACAAGGCACCGCTTGTCTATCATCACATCTCATATGTATTATGTATGCTAATTGATTTATTCATTTAACTTTAAAGTTTAAAACTGATATTGGGCTATAAATTATTATATGCAGTCGCAAGTGAGTCTTAAACTAATCTTAGTTACAAAACCTCTACAGCAACTGATGGGACAGGAAACCAGATGAGAAATCTGGTGGTCCCTCAATACAGTGAAAAGGTGTACCGTGAAGCATTTGCACAAATGGTTATAAAGGATGAGATGCCATTTAACATTGTTGAGAAAAAAAGGGTTCCGCAAGTTTGTGAAGCTGCTTGAGCCAAAATTTCCACTGCCATCCCGTTATACAGCGATGCGTGATTGCATGAAGATGTATTTGAGGGAGAAGGCTGAGATGAAGAAGATGTTCATCATCACTGGTTAGAGAGTGTCAATTACGACTGACACATGAACATCTATATAGAATACGTCGTACATGTGTATCACAACACACCACATTGACAGTGAGTGGAATCTTAAAAAGAGAATTATTGGATTTAAAGAAATAGTTGACCATAAGAGTGCATCAATAGGGGCAGAGATGGATGATTGTTTGGTGGATTGGGGTATCTAAAAGTTGCTATTCATTACAGTTGATAATGCCAGTGCTAATGAGACTGCCATCGAGTGGTTTTCGTGGAATACAAGGGCAAGATACGATGTGATTAAAAATCATCAGTATATCCACGTTCGATGCACTGCTCACATACTCAACCTTATTGTTGGTGAGCCTCTCTGGTTTTGATTTTGTACTTTATATTTTAATATTTTTATGATTAATAATTTTGAAAATGATATCATTTTTCAATGATAAAACAGTTAAGAGGATGGAAAATGTGGACGACTCCATCAAGAAAGTCCGTAATATTGTGCGGTATGCGAGAGCTTCTCCCCAAATGCTGCGGAAGTTCAAGGCAATAGCAAAATAGGTTGGGGTTGAGTTTTCAAAAATGTTGTGTTTGGATGTTCCCACTCGATGGAACTCCACATATCTAATGTTGGATGTGGCACTAAAGTACCAAAATGTATTTGAGTGGTTGGAGATTGGATGGGGGTCTGAGGTATGCCCTGCTGGAGCCTAATAGAACGGGGCTCGGTCCGCCAGACAGTACGGATTGGCAAGCTATATCCGAATTTGTTAACTTTTTACAAATTTTCTATGATATTATTAAGCGGTTATCTAGATCCGCATATGCGATGGCAAACATATGGTTCAACGAAATCTCAATGGTACATCACCACTTGAAAGAAGGTTGTGCTGACCCGAGCGGATTGTTATCTGGTATGGCATTACAGATGCAGTCAAAATATGATAAATATTGAGGGCAAGTTGAGAAAATAAATCGATTGTTGTTCATAGCATCGATCCTCGACCCCGACCCCCAATTGAAGTTGACGGTGATATAATGGTGGGCAAATGAAATTCTCGAGGTAGTGAAGGCAACTGCATTTATCACAGTACTTATGGTTGATCTGAACGACTTATACATCCACTACAACATTAATAGCCAGACTTCATTCTCAACAACCGCATGTAGCTCACATTTGAGCTCGAGGCCAGGACCTCCTTCAGATGCCCGTACCTGTCAGGCTAGTGCAAACAGTGTCAGTCGACCCCGAGGCTTCAACGTTATAACGTCGTTTCACGCAAGGTCAGTGAGAAATCCACTGCAGTGTACGAATGAGGTTGATCGGTAATTATTGGTAGAGGTCGAGAAGCCTACTGATGAGTTTCAAATCTTGATATGGTGGAGGACTAATTCTTCCAAGTACACAATCTTCTCCCATATTGCTCGAGATGTACTAGCCATTCTTATCACTATAGTTGCATCTGAGTTGGCGTTTAGTACCGAAAGTCGAGTGTTGGATGCTTATCGGAGTTAATTGACACCGTCAACTGTGGAGGCTCTCATTTGCATGTAGAATTGGATTAGTGATATTCTTTCTGGACTAGAGAGCATTGGCATCGATGTTATTAGCTATAGACTTGAGTCAGGTAAAATTAAATTAATTTATTTACTTGTTTTTTTATGATTAAAGTAACAAAGTGTATATAATTATTTCAATAACTATTTTTTTATGATTTTATAAATCTATCTAACTTATATTGTCTATAATTTCACAGATCTACATATCAATCATGACATAATTGTCGATGACTGATGATTCGATGAACCACATTACGATGGAGCGGTTGCATATATTTTTTCTCTACTTTACATCGAATGGTTTTGTAGTTTGTACTATTATTTGTATTATTCAATTTGTCCTATTTTTTGTATTAGCCTTAGTATTGTAAATTATAATAATATAATTTGGATTATTTGTTTATCAAATATCAACTATTAAACGGTAGATTATTTAACACTAATTTATTATTTATATGTAAAACAGATAAAATACATCAAAAAATTGGCTCATTTGAACCAAATAAAATCAGAAATAGGCAAAAAAATTTGCCTATTTCAGTCGGATTCGGTTCGGAAATCGGAGTTCCGAACTCCGATCGGAGTCGGACTCCAATTCCGATTCGGAGTCGGAGTCGGAAGTTATTTTCGACTCCAACTACGGTCAGAGTCGGAGTCGGAAACTCCGAACTCCGACTCCATTGGAGTCAGAGCCCACCCCTACCTAAAACTGTATACAATATTACTCTAAAAGAAATTCTTAGAATCAATTGGGCTTATGTTACCAAAATAACAACCTATCAATAATGTAGTGACACTTAAGACTTTTCTATTATAACAATCTTGTGGATGCATTGCATCAGAATGGAATGCCCTTTGCAGCACCCTCTCTCTCACGACTTCGTCTCCTCTCGCACACCACTAGGCACCATCTCAAACCCTTTGCACGACTTTAGCCCCTTTGCCCCCTCCCGCACACGGATTTAGTCCTTTCCTCCCATTATTTGGTAGGAGGAAACCTCACACGGATTTTTGCACCACCTATAATAAATTTGGTTAAGTTGCTGTTTTTATCAAGAAATGAAAATAGAGATAAAATGTTGCTGAAATGGAAAGGCCAGTATGCATGTAAGATGTTTGCTAAAATGGAAAGACCACTGTTTGTATCGTGACCTATAGATTTATTCCGTGCAGGTTTGGGCTGGTAGAGATCGTTAGAAATTAGTGAAGGTACGTGTGGAAATGGCAGTCAAGTTAGTGGCAGTGTCCATGAAAGAACTCAAGGTGGGTATATGGTGAAGTCATTAGTGGAAATGATGGTCTAGTAGGTCTTGATGGTGAAGCAATTCAATTTTGGGGCAACCAAGATTGCTATTCTGTGGGGTGGAATTTATTGAAATTATTTTATACTTTCTTACGTTGCCACCACTGAATGGAGGGTTGTTCTTGGACGTTTATTAGTCCGACTGTTACGAAGCATTAAAAAAAAAAAAAAAAAAAAAAAAGCCAATTGCCTTCCTAATAATATGTGTTTTTACAAATTGACCCCCCACATTAAAATTTCTCATTTTGCCCCTACTCCTATACAGATAATCGAGAAATTTATGACATTGTCCATAGACAGTCCATGAGAAGTCGTTGACTAGAGTACTCTTAGACCTGCGTATGTTTACACAAGGAAAGAACCAGTGGGTCCATGCAAATCCTTATCGGTAGTTTCTCGACAGGCGTGGCGATATCTAATTGGGCCAACAAAGATAAGCCCGGAAATAGTTGGATTTCAGCAGCTGGTGGAGTTCTTTTAAATCAAGTTCCAGGAATATTGGGACTGTGAAAGTACCCAGGTACTAGTACCTTACCAGACAACTTCTGCAATTTTCTGGGAAGTAATAAGTGCAATTTGTCTTCTATTCCGGTAATAACTGCCTACCTTTCTGATCTTTCATGGCATTCGTAACTTCATCTCTCTGGTTTTCCTTTTCTAGCCTTTAGTTTTTGTAGACTCAGCTATATAACTATCGTCTTAGAAAGTTGATGGGAAGGATATAGAGTCCAACTTCGAAAAGGATCTTCTGTGTGTTTGCGTTGTCTTCAATCGTTTGTTGATTTTGAAAACACCGACTCAGTGCATGTCTGTTTTAGTTGAGTAATTCTTTTGTTTTCTTGAGGACCTATATATGGATCGGAGCCAAGATTAATGAAACGTTTCGACACTTTCTTGGTTGTCAAATGTTGAAGATAATGTGTTTGATGATATGCTATCCTTCTTCTACTTCTCTCTTTTCTCTTTTGGGGAGCAGTGAGGAGGCCAATGCGGCGAGGGGGCCATGGCCACCCAAGCCTCTGAGAAAAAAATCATGGTAATTAATCTTTTTCTATTTTTTCAAGAAATTAAATTAAAATATAATATTTACGTTACATTATTTATTTTTTAAAGATTATAATTATTTGGCGAAACATATTTAATAAAAATCCCCTCGAATCACTTATGGCTAGTTATGCAGCATCATGTAAATGTGCTGCTTAACTTTTTTTTTTTTTAAATATATGTTAATGCAACACATGATTATTATTAAGTGAAATAAAAAACTTAGTTTATAGTTTATATATATATTACATATTTCTTATAATATCTATATAGATCGTTTATATAATTCAACTTCACCTTGTAATTGCAATATATGAAAAATTTAGATGCAAATGTATTCATGAGAAAATACAATCTTGAAGTTTTTTTCTTTTCCTTCTTATTTATATGTACTTTTATTTTGTCACTTCGTTAAATATATTCCTTAAAAGATTTTAATTAAACTATTTATTTCAGATTTAAAAGTATCCAATCCTGGCTTGTCACTTTGGGGAGGCTGGGGTGGGGGAAAGGTATTTATCTTCTACTATTGCGTGACTACCCACATGACCGTTTCTTTCAAAATCCCACGTTTTTAGTGGGCCAAGCCGAAGGGTGTTGCATTTGCTTAATATGTATTCTTGAAACATACTAGTTCTTTAGATTCGTGTTCACGTTCAAGGTTTTGTTTTGTTTTTGGTTTTTAATTTTTATAGTGGTTTCACAAAACTGGGTATATTTTTTTCAATTGAAGTTTTGCTTTCGACGGTAGTCAATTTAAAATGCCTGTACAGATGTCATGTAGCAAGCTAGTTCATCCGGTTGGATTTATCTTGAATTAGGAGAGGTGTTCTTTATGGTTTTATGGAGGATAATAAGCTGAAAGGTATATTATCAGAAACAAAAATGTTCTAGTTTTATGCTCTATTTTCTGGCCATTCCCGTGTGTGCTGTAATTTAGTTAATTCAGCTATAGAAACTCAAGTGCTTAATAATTAAATGGTATGGGGATGGGCACCCTGTATATTTCCTTGAAACCATCACTAGAAATTAAATTCCATGAACAGGAAGAGTACGCCAGATGGATCTATCACATAGAGCCATTTAATGGGACTGAGATGCTTCTTTAGAACCTCAATCTATGGCCTCAGCCTAGTAGGATAATATTTCATTAACGTTGATCTTCCTGCAGCAATGAATGCTCAAAACTATATTTCTTGTTCTCTTCTAGTTTAAGTACTTTTCCACTAGTTCAACACCTAAGAGAACAAAAGTTGTATATATTGTGATCAGAGAAGATTATTCCAGGCAGTGAAAAGTAATAAAAAACAAAAACAAAGCCAGCATCTTAAAGAGTCTACATTTCCTTTGTGCTCATATTTTCAGATCTATGATATTTTCATGAAACTGAGTGCAATTTTACGTACCTTGAAACCTTTCTGTAGATGGATATTGCTGACCCTCCTCTGTTCTATTCTTATTTCAGGTTACATGGCTGTGGTTCCGATATGCTCCAACATGACCTATAAAGACCAAAGAGGCTTCATGTATGCATGTATGGCATTGGCAGATGGTCCTAAGTCCTTTGCTTCACTTTCAAGTGAAATATGCAAGAGATGGCACATCTCATATCTTGCTATTGATACCAAGACTAGAACCAATACAATAAAAGCGAGTAAATCAAGGCAGTTGCCTTTTAATGGAAGTAATTCTACACTTTTCAGGAGCATGACTGAAGTAACTGTCCTTCAGATGGCACATCTTACAGAAAGGCATCAAAGATTCATTTCAGGCAATGATTCACGTCAACAAAAGCTTAGCATTATTCGTTATGCATCAGAATCCGTCAACAATGAGAAGCAGTTGAGATCATTAGATTCTTATTTTGGAAAACTCCAAGATGATGCAAAACCATCTCCTTCAGTTACTTTAGACAAGACAAGGCAGATACATAATGGAGATGGTCATGTCGGATCAAAGACGGGGTTGAGTTCTCTCAATGACTATCTGGGAAAACTTAATAAAGGTAATTTATCAGCATCCTGAACTTTCCCTTCCTTTTTGGGGAGTAAATTGGTTTCAAGGACCTATGCTTGTCCATCAGTTGAGCATCGTGAACTAGAAACTACCGGTCTTTGTGACCCATAAATCTTCTGCGATATTGAAAAAGAGGCTAAGCAATTTTAATGGATATGTATAAGTGTTAGTAACATTTCCACTATCATTTTCAACACCCCTTTGGACTTATATTAATTTTCTACGTGCGTTGTGTTGCACGATTGGAAAAACTGAAAATTGACGAGATGCAAAACTGTTACCATCATTGCACCTTGAATCTACTCTCTTTGGATGTTACTCAAAACTAGGACCTATAAAAGCCTAATTTTCAACGTTGACCTTTTTATGGGTAATTTGTTGCTATAACACCTGTGTCGCTCATCAATTTTCGCACTTTAATATAGAACCTTATCTTCAGCCTTGTGTAAGTCCCACATTGGCCAAGTCAAAGTGCACTTCTGCCTACATCCCTGCATGCTATTTGATAACATCCGTGTATGCAAAGTGCCTGCGATCTTTTATGATATATTTGGGATCTACGCCAACAAGACTTTTCATATAGCCTAACTTTGTTTGATATTTTGATGTATATCAGAGAATTTCTTAAATCAGCCAGTTTTCTTCTTACCCTACTGATTTTATCACAAAGGACGAATTTCTGATTACTTCACCAGCTATGGAAGAATTGAAAAACTTTTTGAATTTTGAAGCAATATAAGGAAGACTTATGATAAGTGATAATAATACTAGTATTAGAATCAACCACAATGCTTCTTCATTGAACGAGTTGTCAATGCTTAATTCTTTCCATCATATAAGTATCTTGTGACTAGTTATATCTAGTAGGAAAATTGATCTTGTACGCTTTGTCTTTCCTTCAGATGAAAAATCAGAAAATCATGAGTCATTTAGTACTCTTGGTGAGCAAACCCAAGGCAATCAAGTAGGAAAACCATTCTCTATCAGTGATAATTCCAAAACAGACAATGAGGAGGAACCGAAGAGTTACAGGGGAGTAAGAAATAGATATGGTAGAAGCGGTCCAGAAAGTTCACAAGACATCCGACAGGATGATGAAACATCCAATCTCTACTTAATGTAAAATCCTGATCTGTTATAATGAAGCTTTACATATGACACAGTATGAATTTTTCTAGCTGTTACTTTTCCTTTCATGTTCTGTATCTCATCATGTCTATTAAGTATTAAAATTCTCTAATGCTTCTTTACTCTTTGTTTGGATGCAGAGGCGGGTTGGTTTCTATAAACATTGCAGTTTTTCTGTTTGAGATAGCAAGTCCGATAAGGAACTCTGAATTAGAGCTTCTTTCTCTCCCATTATTATATGGGGCAAAGATAAATGATTTGATCCTGGTTGGAGAATGGTGGAGGCTGGTGACACCAATGTTTCTGGTACAAGATTGATGATTTGGTTCGTGTTTCCATTCTATAGCTTTCTAGTTTCTAGCATTTTTTTTTTTTTGTTTCACACTCAAAATGATCACTCCAAACATTACTTTAAAAACTAGTCTGCCTGCTCAATATGAGGACATAATACATTATGGGGTTGGTCATTAACACATTTTGAAGGATGAAATCATTTTCTTGCCCCCTCTCTCAAAATGTTTTGTATGTGCAGCACTCCGGAGCTTTTCATATGGCTCTTGGTTGTTGGGGACTTCTTACTTTTGGGCCTCAGGTTTGCAGAGTCTATGGTTCATTTACATTTTTCTTGATCTATATCCTCGGAGGAATTTCTGGCAACTTGACGAGCTTTCTTCACACTCCAGAGCCAACTGTTGGTGGGACAGTAAGAGCATTACAACTTCTTTTCCTTTATTTAAGTAATTCCATAAAGCTTTACTTTTATTCCTTTGGTAGATCATATGAAGCATCATCATATCACAGATCTTTACATAAACAAAATTTGTGATTAGTATGACCGTGCAATTCAGAGATATTAATTGAATACTCGGACGTAGGTTCTTATAATCAGCTTCATGTCAAATATTCAAACCCATGTAGTTCTTACTCAAGTAAATTTCAAAATAAATTAGTCCTTCAGAAATCTAATAAATGTATTGCCTTTATCATTACAAAACCACTCAAGTTTGGGGGAAAAAAACAAGTATTCTTGCTCTGCTGTGATATAGCTGGGTCCAAATTCTGCACAATCTACTTCAATATTTGCTTTATGTAACAACAATC
Source organism: Platycarya strobilacea (assembly GCA_036898215.1). Lineage (NCBI taxonomy): Eukaryota > Viridiplantae > Streptophyta > Magnoliopsida > Fagales > Juglandaceae > Platycarya > Platycarya strobilacea. The sequence continues at coordinate 6,513,159 of CM072546.1, forward strand.
TATAACTTGTATATCCACCTTAAGGTTGCCCATCTTGAGATCCGTTTCTCTGTGTATTTTCTCATCATTTTTTCTTTTCATCTTTATATATTTAACCAAGTCAACTCGACATGCAGGGTCCAGTTTTTGCCATAATAGGAGCTTGGCTCATTTATCAGCTCCAAAACAAAGATTTGATCTCCAAAGATGTTTCAGTTGGTATTTTTCGGAAGGCAATAATTATTACAGCTCTTGGCTTCTTATTAAGTAATTTCGGTCCAATTGATGACTGGTAAAGTTTCTGCTTCTTGATTAATTAGCTAAATTACTTGACGAACAGGTTTTTTAGTTTATTTAATGTAAATGAAGAGAAATTTCAATCCATGAGCTCTATCTCCAATAGCACCACTGCTGCCTTTCCAAAAGGACTGAGGATGTTTTTAGGCTTTAATCCAAAGGATGGTTATCTTGGAGATTGTAAAAGTATGTAATCTAAAGCCAAGTTTGGGAAAATACTATCAAGTGAAAGATTTTTGTGGTGTCTAGTAGTCAAGAGTTAAAAGAACACAATATAAAAGTGAAATGCTATGAGAATTGAATCTGGTTTGCGAATAAATGTTGCAGGACACATTTTGGAGCAGCTTTTACTGGCATAGCATATGGCTTTTTCACATGCCCAACACTTCAGCTAGACGATGCATCTTCAAGAGCGGGTCAAGAAGAGGGGATTACACTTGTTAGACGATATGCAGATCCTTGTAAATCACTTGTTTTGTTCACTATCTTCATTGTTGTACTGAGCTCTTTTCTTTTCTTTATCGAACCTCCTCTAAACGCCCTCGCATCTGACAACTTTGCGCAGTTGTGGAAATAGGATGCAATATATATATATATATCAATAGTGTTTCTAAATTCATGTAGTGAGGGGCAGTCTTTGCTGGGAAACAAGACAATACATGTACTTGTAGATCAATAGAATGCAATAAATTTTTTCTTGATTTCATTTTCCCTCTCCTCCCTTTGCCAAAGGATGTAGAAATTGAAAACAATATATTAGAGGAACAGTGAAATTCTCAATGCTTTATAGCTTGAAATCCCATCCGTATCACTTGTTCCTGCTGCTCACTGTTGTATGAGCAAATTTATATATGGTAAACACTACTCGTAATGTCTTTACTGGAATAGCCATGCAATATCCTTTATATGATTTGCAGTCAAGCTAATGATTTTTTTTTTCTCTTATGGTTAACGTGATAGTCTGATAGATATGTCGATGTTTAAAGACTCCCAGGAGTAACACCACATAAAAAACGATACAGATATCGGAAAATATTGTTCTAAAATTTTTTAGCACCACTCTCAGCTGTAGCTGTTAGCCTCACCGTTGGATCAATATTTTGATTCAATTAGTCATAATTACACTGAAATCCCTAGAAGCTCTCTTTGTTATGAAGATACGCTTTATAACATATGATCTCTTCTTATTCAACGAAATCTTTAAAAAAACAAAAGGATAGTCAAGAAGTGAAAGATTTCTATTCGGATTGATGAGCCACCGACCGAAAGGACAAATGCATAATGCACGTACTTCCACGCGTCCTAGAAAGTGCACCATTACTAAAGAGCTACCAGAAGCTACTCAAATTTCATAGCTTTTACCAGAAGGTACCCATAAAAGAGGGGCCCTAAATGTATGTATCCATATTTAACGTCCCGAACCAGAAATCAGGTAGACAAAAGCCTTCCTTTCGTCAACTTCAAAACCACCCACAAATATTTTTCTGTATTTGTTGATACAAGATGGCATCTGGAAGGCGTGGTAGAGACCTGCTCGGTCCTCTTTTGGCAGTCAACTTGGTGGTTTATCTTGTAGTTCTTGGACTGGCTGGATGGTCCATCGACAAATACATCGATGGTCAACAGAATCACCCCCGTATGTTTCTCTCTCTCTCTCTGAGTTGTTTGGGTAGCCCTCGAGTATTTGTTGTATTAAGAGCTTCTTTCATTGGTATCTTTACAGATTTGGGTGGGAATCCAGCAACGAGTTTTATGTTGCTCTTTGCTTTGTTAGCGGGGGTGGTGGGGGCTTGTTCAGTGCTTCATGGGCTTGCGCATCTTCGGGCTTGGCGGAGTGATAGTCTGGCTGCTGCAGGCTCTCTTGCAGCTATCTCCTGGGCTATTACTGCTCTTGCTTTTGGGTACTTATTTCTCACAATCATCTCTGTTCAAATTCAGCATCTCGTTTAATGTTCCAATTCAAGTACTGATCTTGTTTTCTATTCAATTTCTATGGTTGAATTTCTTGATATAGTCTGGCATGCAAGGAAATCATTTTGGGAGGACACAGAGGAAAGCGCCTGGTAAGGGATGACTCAAGTAAATTGCGTGGACATGCCTTAATTTAATCAAACTAATGATAACTAATAATTATGATAACTAGACTAAATTCTGGCGTCATAACGTGATTTGCAGAAAACGTTGGAGCTATTTCTATTCATATCACTACTGATTCAGTTGTTGTACGTGGGGCTTGTGCATGCTGGGGTGTTTAACAGTACATATGGACCAGGTTATCGTAGAGATGGCAATGGCCATGGTGGCGGCATTGCCATGGGTCATGAACCCCAGAAGACCGACACTCCTGAAACCTGAAACTTGTCGCACGCACATTATGTTAGTAAGCTTACACGAAACAAACATGTTTTCGTTTTCTTTCCCTTTTCCGAAAGCTCTAGAATCAAATAGAACTAATCACCATGCTTTGGTATGTTTTGTGCATAATTGATTTCTCAAGAAAACTAGACAGAACCACTTATGGTTGCCGAAAGGTTTCCCAACGACGAGTACAAGATAAAAAAGGGGTATCAAAAGAAACAAACAACATTAAGCCAAAAGCTTGGCAATTATTGATAAGTTTTTGGTTTGTTGATAAGTTTTTGAGTCCTAAAAATGACTCCCTTCTGTTTCTAAACATCCGGTAGCATTATTTATGGCTTACTGTTTAGACTCGTCGGTCTTCCATTCTACAATAGCTAGAGTGTGGCGTCCACCACAAGCAACGAGTTTAGCAATCCAACTCCCCTCAGCAGCACCCTCGCTGAGATTTTGTGGAGGGGGAATGTTTATGGGCACTTCCATTGGTTGACCGGTAGTCACTTTCCGACCATATCCAAGACGTCCATGGTCACCTCGACCAAACTGCCAAAAGTCATGACCAGTCATCGTAAATAATACTTCCTAAACTGTCGACCAATTAAAAGGAATTGGAAAACAGCGACGGGCATTCGGTAACCCTAAATATTGCATTCAATATCAACAAAAGCCACGGCACTACCGTAAAAGAGTAGTAATACTTACCGAGAACATGCGCCCATCACGCGTAAGTGCAACCGAGTGCGTGCCTCCACAAGACACCTGGACGCCATACGAACAAAATCAGAAGATCTCAAAACTACAGAAATGATGGCGAAGAGAGAGCAATAATAGAGGCTAAAAAATAAAAAATGCATGGGGAATCACGTAAAACCCTTTCTTTTTCCGTAATTTGTATTGGCAGAAAATCTCTTTACAGGTGATGACTACTATGGCACACACCATAAGTGATTTAAGCCCGGTTTGTTTTACAAACTGGATTTTACTATTTACAACTGATTTCGTACTTTCAACCCATCTCAACCACTAATTTCAAATTTCAATTCACCTCAACCACTCATTTTATTACTATTCACAATTCATCTCATCTCATCTCTGAATGTGTTTTCCCTTATTACTACACGTTGGCAATTCATATTGATTTGGACAAATTAAAAAAACACGGTGGATTGATTTTGTGTCCGAGTCATCCATCATCGTGCGGACACATTCATGAACTGATACTGATATGGAAATCAATCATTTGCAGACCCCACAATCCAATTAAGCAAATTGATAGATGCTGGTCGACGCGAAATAAATTTAAGGAAAATAAATCTTTACCGGTACCTGAACAATGTCTTCTCCAGCCAGAAGCTGAACCCGCTGAGGCACCATTTTACTACTCTTATCATTATCTCCAAATCCCAGCCTCCCATGCTCACCTCTTCCCCATCCATACACCTAGAAAGGAATGTCATGTATCAACTCCTTTTCCAGTAGGCCATTAGTTGCCCATTCAGGGAGGTCATTACGCAAGGATCAGAATGATGATAAGAGATTTAGTAATAAAAAATTATATAAAAGGAAAAAGAGCAATCATAGGACTATGATGCGTCGACCAAACTTACCAGTTTTCATTTTTGGCATCCATCTATATATATAGAAACACTCAAAATAAAAAGTTTATAACTATATTATTCCAATCCGGATAGCGCCCCTGGCACATAATAATAAAAAATGCAAAATGCAAGAAGCATTTTGCAGAACATCACCTAACCATAATCATGGCCTCTTGAATAAAAAGCATTTAAACATCAAGATAAAGTGACTTACCTACAGAAAAGTCAACCAAAATGAGTTTTTTTAATAAGCCAATATGGTGGTTTTTTTTTTTTTTTTTTGTAAAAAATGACAAAACTAATACAAAATGACAAGAAAAAAATTACTTTAACTTGTAAAACATTGCCAGTGGTGGGGAATAAAATTCATTTTTACCAATAAAAAAACCTTCTGAATTATGCTGGGGTAATTCTACTCTTAAACAAGAGGTCATGAGTTCAGATTCCAACTTGCTCAAACATCTCAGAAGCTTCTTGCTTAAAAATACACCTGAACGAGTGAAAAGACCACACAAAATAGACATGCACAAGAAAGAATCTCTTGAGAGAGAGAGAGAGAACCTCTCCATCATCCGTTAATGCAGTAGAATGCCAACCTCCAGCAGCAATATCAACCTAAAGGTGCAAAAAGGTATGATGCCTATCAGACTAGCTAAACCATGAACCAATAAAGAAGCACAGTTCTAAATGTTTAGCCAATGTTAATAACAAAAATAAAAGATGAACCAGTTGAAAGGCTAGGAGCCACAATAAGATCCCAAAACCTGTAGAAAGTTGAAACTGAAAGTAAATGAAGCAAACAGATTAGCAGTTTTATTTGATGTTAGTAGCAATCTTCCTGACTGTTCCTGAAACTAAAGCTTCCCACAAAGGATTTATTTATGCAGAAAAGTAAGTTGAATCTTCAGTCGTTTTTGAAAGATTCACATGCATTAATTAGTTGTACATGATTACTATGCAAAGAAACTATGTTTCTGTGAACACCACTATAGTGGGCTTTTAGACAAGGATGGTTGGACAAAAAAAAAAAGAACACATTGGCTGTATAAGAAACATTCTGTTCTGTTAAGAATAGGCACAATATGTGACTGGAAAAAAGAAGACATGGTCAAAAAGTGAGGTTGTGAGTTCAATACTATCTTTTGATAAGATAAGATTTTATTAATGACATTGTGAGATATCATTAAGTGTGGGATAACTTCACCAATAAAATAAAAGTGTCTAGGGATGAAAAAGAAAACACAATACACCAACTTGATTCTTGAGTCCTTTTTCTTCACTTGTGTAAATGTAATTTAAGTTTGATTAGAATTAGATGATCTGGTTTTAAATTTGAATATTGGATGAATGTAATTTTAATAGGACTCTAAGTGTTATCCAATAAGGATAATAATTTGTTTTATAATGTAATTCTTATCAAGCAACGTTTAAATTAAAAGATAAGAGGTTGCACGAGTCCTAGATAAGTATTCGAGTCTGAAGATTAGCTAAAGAGATTGTGATGCACAAATTAAATGAAGAGATCGAAACTGGTTTAAACTTGGAGACATCCATTAGCAGAGTTCTAGTCTAACACGTTAGCAAGCAATTAACAACATAATAGACTGGGCAACTCGATAAACTATCAATAGAGTCCTAGTCCAACTCAACTACTGAATTACTTATTTATAGAGAGGATCGGCTAAGATTTAGTTGAACACTTGAGATCACCGAAAGACATACTTTCACATACATTGTTGAGAGCTTGAAGATTTGGCTAGAACTTCAAATAACCGTGTGAGAGAAAATTCTTGAATGAAGAATTTTCCGAGATATTCATTCAAAGAGATTGAGTTCAAGCATACTCCAAGGGGGAATAGGAAGTGTTCATGTTCGGCCACTAGAGGTTCCAGAAAGAAAGACAATGGATTGGAAATCATCAGAGATTCTGACAACTATTGCGGTAGAAGGGATCGTTTGTCTTGTAGAGTAAGAGTGTCCAAGTTACAAAAGTTTTGTGAACTAAAAACTTTACTTATAATATCTCAATCTAATAAAATTGATTTTTCTGAGTTTGGCTCTCTCATAGGGTTTTACCATTGAATAGTTCTTCATTGGGTTCCCTTTCGTAACCAAATATTGTGTTTATTTTATTTAATATTCTATATTAGTTACTAATCGGTGCTAATTGTTTCTGTTAAGGATAAACATGCATAATCAGGGGTAACATGAGAATTTCAACTTGCGTTGAGAGAGTATCGTGGCTTCAAGGCACACTTGAACTGCACTTTGAAAACCAAGGTTTCAATCATGAACTAGGGCTATTGTTGAAAGCCCAAAAGCTTGCAACTACATGAAGCAAAGTAGCCAAGGCCCGCTGGCCTAATGGCACAAGACCCTTTCTCAAAATGGAGAACTTGGATTCGATCCCCCTTTCCCCAATATATCAAACAAAAACAAAAAAAGATGAAGCACGGTAACCAGGGCTTGCCCTGCCCTTTGCCTTGTGCCTAAGCATGCTTTCACACATTTAAACCAAACAGAACAATGTGTATTTTCTTTTTCCCTTTTAAAAGAAACTGTTGGTAAGGGAGTGTCAGAAATAACAAACTTGAAAAAAGCATCATAATGATGATACAGGTAAAAAATAAGGATTTCAAGTGCTGAATTACAAACCAAAGTAAGACCAGAAAGCCCGTGGACAACAACAGGATGTGATCTTGGTTGGGTGTCTCCAGTCCCAAGTTGTCCATATTCATTATTACCCCATGCCAATAAAGTCCCATCCTCTTGGAGAGCCAAATTATGAAATGCCCCAACTGCAATGAGCCTCACATTTTCAAGACCTAGAACTCGAACAGGAACAGAGATCTGCTTTCTGGACATATGGTATAAATAATATGTAAAAGTAAAATAGAGATGACTTAGTTAAAAGCAGGCAGCAAACTATCATGGTATATGTATGGGTACAACATACTCCATAAGTTATATCAAATTATGCTATTTAAGTAATTAGGTAAACAATAAGGCTACATACAGTTGTGGAATGCGTAAACGCCACACAATCACTTTGGAAAAAATGGGTTTGCTATTAAATAGTTAGTTCTTTTTCATGGGGGCTCCATATTTACTCATTTTTTTCAAAACAATTGCGTATTTTCATGACTGCAAATATCATTTATTTTAGGTAAAACAGATGTATTAACATAGAATAATATAATTAACCATAAGGGGGATTATACATGTCTCCAGGCGGCCATGGCTGACCCCACGTCCATACATGCCCATCACGTGTAAGTACCACAGAGTGAGTACCTCCAGCAGCTACCTGTGACATAATAAATTATAAGATCTCCAAAACATAAATAACGCCCCTCATGCCAATCTGCGCCTAAGCAAATACTTGGGGAGAAAAGGCAGACAAAAAAAAAATTCCTATGTCATGCAATCATAAGAAACTAAACACCGAGGTTAACTGGAGTTGCATTAATCAGCACAATATCGTGCCCGTCACTGACTGTAGAATATATGACGATGTTATATATGTCTCTGGGTGTGTGTGTGTGGCATTATAAGTGGAGCTATCTTAAGTAACAATCAGATTAAAAAAAACAATCAGCTTCAAAACGCTTGAATTTTGCAAAATATGAGAACAGCCTTTAACTGACCTAAGATAACATTTCGACAGTCTCAAGCACAAAGTGAGAACAGCCAAGAATCATAAGAAAAAATCTGGCAGGTGAAAAGGAAGTGTATAGAAAACAATAATTTAATACAACAGAGACACTATACAGAATTCTAGTGTCTTTAAAAGGGGACTTGAGTCTAACTCCACAGCTACAAAGTTGGGACTAATGACCCCCAATAATTCATTAACTAACCAACCGGGCGGAAGTAGTCTAGACAGTTTGCAAATATTAGAGTACATTCTTAACTAAGCAACCATGATAACCTTAAAAAAAATTCTGTTATGGTGGAAACCAATATCCGCTTCATTCTTAAAAGCAATAGCAGCACTGAATTTGTTTCAAGTGTTAGCAAGCTTGTATAGCAACTAACAGCAGGTAGGGAAGACTCCACAACGAGACCCCTAGTGCTCTCAACTTATGTTTTAAACTAGTGTCACTTCTGTTTTGTGAGTTAAAATGACATCTAAAAACAGAATAATATAAAGCATAATGAGACTCTTCTAGTCTGACTGCATTCCTGAATTACAACCTGGGAGAAATTTAAAGGAGCTGACTTCTAAATTCTTCAGTCATTGTACCAGCTATGGAACATATATTTTAAAGCCATTGCAGCCTGCAAGGATGGTGCTGAGAAGTCATTTCCCATAAAACCACAAGAAGCTTATTTGCATGCCATGAGATTCAAATAATGATACCAGAGGCATTGTGGAAAATTTTCATCGATAGCAAATATGGTGGTCTGTGGGAGGGTTGGAATTCTTGTGATGTTAGGGGTGCAGGTGTGGTGGGGTTGTGGAAAAATATAAGAAAAGGATGGGGGGTTTTTCAGAGGAACACTAGGATTCAGTTGGGTACTGGAACAAGAATTATATTCTGGAAAGACATTTGGTGTGGTGACAGAGCACTATGTGATTTATTTCCTTTACTCTTTCAGATAGCAAGTTCCCAAGATGCCACAGTGGCAGAGGTCATGGAGCATGGGGGTGGGAGCATCAGTTGGAACATTGCTTTCAATCGGGCTACACAAGATTGGGAAGTGGATATTTTTGCAGATTTCTATGGCCATATCTACTCACATAGACCAAATTTACTACAAGACAATAGATTTTGGTGAATACCTGCTAGGAGAGGGATTTTTACAACTCGCTCATTCTATATGGTTCTTACACAAGATCCTGCTGCTTAGTTTCCTTGGCGACATTTGTGATATAACAAGGCACCTTTGAAAGCAACGTTCTTTGTGTGGACAACGTCGTTAGGTAAGATCCTAACCACAGAAAACTTGAGGAAATGAGGGGTCATCATTGCAGACTGGTGTTGCATGTGTCAGCGAGGGAGTGAGTCGGTGAACCATCTACTTCTACATTATGAGATAGTCAAGATTCTTTGGGACGGGGTTTTTGGCAGACTAAACTTTGCCAGGTTATGCCGGAAATAGTGTTGGCAACTATGACGGGTTGACCTTCGATATAAGGCACGCGATAAATAAAGTCATTTGGAAGATAATCCCTATTTGTATTCTGTGGTGTTTATGGCAGAAGTGCAATGAGCGGACTTTTGAAGACAATGAGAGATCTCTAGAGAAGCTTAAAGTTTTATTTTTTAGAATTCTTTGTACATAGTCCATCGCTGTGGATTTTAATGGCATGAATATTCATGATTTCCTAGTCTTTAATGCGCCTTACTAAGAGGGCGTGTATGTGTATTTGTAACTGGCATTAACGTCATTTCATTTATTAATAATGTCTTTTACTTATCAGAAAAAAAGATTCAAATAACGTTCATCAAAATCAGTATCTATAATGTTGGAATCTAGAGATCATGCACTAAAAAGTATATAACAACAGGTTTCTGAGAAAAGAAATACAGCCAAAGGATTCCATCTATGTGATAACTTATAGTCATTTAACCATGCATTAACACGAGTAAAATTACCTGGCGAACTACAAACTTTGGCGCACAGCGCTGAGGAATCATTATATCCCTTCTCAACGGCCTCCCAGTGTCATCTTTCCTCTCTGGTTCTTCCCCACACTGTCCATACTCATTCCCCCCTGGATTAGGTTCTCACACATCAAGGTGTAAACCAAAACTCTGACCTATTTTTTAGGTGGAACAAATTATTGACAAGTAGTTAAAGATTTTTATTAATAAAAGCGAGGGGTGTGGCCATGCACATGGGCAGTAGGAAAGGTTTCCAAAAATCCACGCGCATGAACTCAAATTATCTAAATTTTAACACTCCGCTAAGTGGAGTGAACCTGTTTTTTTTTTTTTTTGCTAAATTATAAATGAAAAATGATTTGGTGTCATTTTCCTACTCTCTCTCAGTAAACAGATGAAGAACATTGAAATCGTAGTTACAATACCCCAGGCATAAGCTCGGCCTTGGTCATCAACAGCCAAACAGTGCCACCCACCAATGGCCGCCTGAAACAAATAAAAGAACATCACTAAATCAGACACTCAATGGAGAAACCAAAAAAGAAAGAATCATTTCCAAATACAGAAGCATTAGTTATAAAAAATAACTAAGAGCTTTCCTACTCCACATCCCACACATCACACAACACACTTTTTTTTTCTTTTATTCTTGTTAAACTAATTAAGTTCTTCTACTTATCATCCCTACACTTCACATTTTCCAAGGGAAAAAAATAAAAATCATGTATGGTGTGTGGTGTAAGGATGATAATTATAATTAGTACAAATTTTCTTTTCAAAATATAGCAATTACCTGAACGATTTTAACATTGGCAAGAGCCTTAACCTGGCTAGGAATATTCTCAGTTTTGGTCTCTGGTGGGTGTCCCAGTGTCCCTCTTTGGTTCCATCCCCACGTAAACAACTATCAAGCACAACCAAATCACCCGACATTCAAAAAAGAAATTAATACCAACAACAGTCCCAGGAGTAAAAATAAGAAAACGTGAAATAAGCAATAGAGTAAGAGGAAGGGACCTTGCCGTCGTGGCAAATGGCGAGGGAGTTGCGGCTGCCAGCGACAACGGAACGGACAGACTGCGAGTCTAGGGATTTAATGGCGCAAACCCATTCTTTCTCTTCGTTATTCCCGATTCCCAATTGCCCATCCTCTCCCGAGCCCCTGATTTAAAAAAAGAAAAGAAAAGAAAAGAAAAATAGAACAGAAAAGAAAAAAAAAAAAGTAGTTCATTCTCCTGCGCTAGCAAAGATCATAATCATGCTTATTGCTTCTATGCAGAGATAGAAGTACGCACCAAGCGATGATGGCGGAGGTATTGGACGCCATGGGAGTGCGTATTTGTATGTTTGTCCTTTTTCTTTGCTTTAGTTTAATCTACTTCCAGGGATAGAGACACAGTCGCTTTCTACTCTCCGATGTTCTGCTGATTTGAGGAGAGCGAACCCAATTCGTTCGAAAGTGCCTTCCACTGGTCCAGTGGAAGGCGACGGCGGTATGTGCAGTAAAAGGAAAATAGTAGTGCTAGGATCCCCGGCTGGGATCCCGCCGCGACATCGCGACTGAGGTGGCATAGCCACGTCAGCCACGTATATATATATATATAAGAAAAAGTGAGAAATAGAAATATGGGGTGAGGAAAATCGATTGGTTAGTCTTAACATTTGCAGCTCTCCCATATCATTTACGGGTATAAATGGTTCCGTTAATTTTATTTAGTTCAAAAATTCTCTTATTTTAGATTGAATCGAATAAGAGTTCGGTCCATACCGATCTGGTCCAATTCGATTCAGGGACAATCCGATCCAATTCAAGAGTGCTCCATATGATTTAATGGACTAAATTTAATTTAAAATATTGCAATGATCAAATATATTTTTGTCAAAATTTAACTATTATAAATTATAATATGTTAATATTATAAGAGTATATATTATATATTAATATGTTAGTATATATTATATATTAAATATGTTAGTAAATTATAACTAATAACATTATTACATTAATATATTATATATTTATATGTTAATAAATAGTAATAAATTAATAATAATACACTTATTACTTATAAGTTATTACTAATATTTTATATAGATATATTATAATTTATATTTTTATATTACAACTAATCAACCAATAAATTATAATATGTTAATATTATAAGAGTATATATTATATGTTAATATATATTATATATTAATTTATTAATTTATATTAATATTAATATTATAATTTTTATATATACATATATTAATATATATATGTAGAGTTCGGTCCTATCCGATCCGATTTAGGGAAAGAAATTCTCTGGACCAGGACCCGACCGGAATTAATCGGTTCATGTAAAATTTGGATCAGGCAGGGACAACCGATCGGGTCTGGTCCACCGGTTTGGTTCGGTCTTTTTACAGCCTTAATCTCAGCGTGTGGTTGATGTCTTCAGTCAGCATATCCGATCGTGTGTGGTCACCTTCCACGGTCCTTTTTGTCATCCCTGAGAAGCTCTTGCCGATTGGTTTTGCTTCCATCTCTTTTATTTTTACTTTCATTTTGTTGGGTTTTGCTTCATTATTTGTCGATACTGGTTTGATTTCAAAGGAATTAAGGCGAGTTTAAATGATCGGTGTTTTGAAGTGCAGGTAAGCTCTCGTCGGTTTTTCGATCAACATTCCGCGTTAAAGTTGCATTTTTGATTACCTATTGAGTTCGAAAGGATTTCGAAGTTAGTTTCCTTTATTTCAAATATCAATGAGGTAAGGACACGCTTATCTTTTTTAGGCGTGATTGGCAGCCCCCACAGTGAAAATATTGTTCATGTAAGTGAGATGTTCCGACTACCCCCAAACAGTGGGGCTGCCAAAATTAATACTATCTTTTCTCCACTCCTTCCGAGAAACATTATGGGTTAAAGTTGTCTTTTTCAGGATTTTTTGTGTTTTGAGTGCATAGATAATTACTAATGGCTTATAGATTTTCTTGCAGTTGGTTATTTGCCTCCCTTTTTGTTGCAGGAGCCAGTTGAGGTTTCTAGGCTTTAGAAATACATTGTGCAAATTTCTGCTAGTTATCTTCACTCTTGTATTGTTACAGGCATAGTTAGAAATTTTATACTTCTGGAAGAAGATAGATATTCATTTGTTTCAAAATGGTGCATTACATCTAAGATTTTTATTTTGAAATCTTGTTCTATTAGCAGCGTATGTCACATAATTGATACTAGATGAGTGATTGTTAAACTCTTCGAAACTTATACTAATTTTAAGATGGCGTGATGAAAATAGAAGTTGTCCAAAAGTTATAGTTGCTTATATTAGGCTGGCTAGTTATATGTGTTCTATCTTGCTTCTGCAAGGTTAAGACGGGATGGAAATTTTTTTTGTAATTGCATAACATTTGAAATGTTGGTGTGAGGATTTAATGAGAAATTATTTATTTTACAGCTCCTTGATCACTTTCAGTTTGAGAGTAGGATCCTTGTTAATGGTTTTATTCCTCTGCATTTAATAATTTACTATCTGGATGTTTTTATTTGCATAAATTAGAATATGCTTTAGTCAAATATTTTTCATGACTTTTTATTTATTTAGTTGAAATATACAAGAATGTCTTTGTAGCTTTCTTTGTACAAAATCTAATCCTTAATGACATACGATCAAGTAGTCCAAACATCCCAAATTACATGCTTGGTCATGATGGACATAAGTTTGAGTGGTCTCCAGCTCTACTGCCATATCCGGTTGGCAACCAACAACCAATCAATATACAAGTAGTGATATCTAAACTCTAGATTTATTTTTAATAAGTTGGCTTCTTTGCATGATTCTAATATCTTTTAGCTCGTTAATATTTTATGGATGGATTTATTATTTATAGATGCAATTTAGATTAGATGGATCACAATCAATACACTTTGAATTGAATGGATCACAATCGAAAGAATGATGAACCTCATTTAATAGATAGGGTCCTAGTGATTTTTTTTGTATAGTGAATGTATTCCCACCCATTTTTATTGTGGACTAGGTATTTTGGACATTTTTTAATGTATTTGAGGCAACTTCGTTGTCTCTTATTTTTTTAGCATAAATGTTGGGCATATTTGAGATAAAGTTGTCTTTTTTTTTTTATAAGTAACGGTTATGCAATACAAGTTGTGCATAGTATTGAGGCCGTGTTATCTTTTTAGGCATATATGGATCGTAAGGAATATATATATATTTTTTTTGTGTTTGGATTTTAGAAGGATGCATCATGTCTTGAAGAGCCACAATCAGTTAGTTGGATTTTTATTGTTGGATTGTGTTTTAATGTATTTCGGAATTTATTTTTGTCGATTTAATGTATTCCAGGAATTTTATTATGTATTTATTATATTTTTGTAGATTGAATATATTCCAGGAATTCATTGAGAATGTCATATATATTGACAAACTATATTGTAAACAGGAATGAGGTTTTTATGCCTCCTTAGGAATGGATGATGTTCTTCTAAAAAAAAAGAATGTATTCTAGGAATTTATTTGTATAGTTAGTGTATTTTAGTGGACTGAATGTGTTCTAGAGACTTTATTGTGTATTTAATATATTTTTGTAGCTTTAATGTATTTTAGGAATTTATTTGTATAATTAGTGATTTTAGTGGTCTGAATTGAAATGAACGAACGAAATCATCAGCCGCCCCCTATCCCACCACTAAATTATGTGAATAACCCCACCACTATTATTTTAAATTTCGCATAGTGACTTGCATAGTAACTTGTATAGTAATTTCAAAACCTATAAATAGGGGTTTCAGTTGTAATGAAATTCATAAGAAAAAAATAGAGAGAGAAAGAAAGTTTCAGTTCTTAAGAGTTTCAGAGAGAATTTCTTATTTCTCTTTTGCAATAGTAGTTCTTTTCTTTAAGTTTCATAACACGTTATCAGCACGACGGTTCTGCCAATTCTAAAGTTAGTGGCCTTATTCCTCTATAAGTTTTTCAATATATTATTTGAAATTTTTGATATATTTTATTGATGATTATCTTTGTGAATTTATAAATATATTTTCTGAGATACACATATTTATTATTTATATGTGTAGAATATGACAAATCTTACAAAATTGGAATTTGTTGCTCCTGATATATCTGGGAAAAATTATTTATCCTGGATACTTGATGCTGAAATACATCTTGATGCAATGAACCTGGGAGAAACTATTAAAGAAGGAAATCAAGCATCCCTGCAGGAACGTGCTAAAGCAATGATTTTCCTTCGCCACCATCTTCATAAAGAATTGAAAACTGAATATCTCACAGTAAAAGATCTCTATATTTTATGGAACAATTTAAGGGAGAGGTATGAACACCAGAAGACTGTCATCCTCCCAAGAGCTCGTTCTCAATGGATGCACCCGAGGTTGCAAGATTTTAAAAGTGTTAGTGAGTATAATTCCGCACTTTTTAAAATAAGCTCAGTATTAAAATTATGCGGTGAGAAAATCACCGATGAAGATATGCTAGAGAAGACTTTTACTACATTTCATGCCTCGAATGTGCTCCTGCAGCAGCAGTATCGAGAGAGAAAGTTCAAGAAATATTCTGAACTTATATCATGTCTTCTAGTAGCTGAGCAGAATAATGAGCTCTTATTAGAAATCCACCAGTCACGCCCTACTGGCTCAATATCATTCCCTGAAGTGAATGGTAACAGGTTTGCATCATTCCCAGAAGTGAATGGTGCATCCTTTAGAAGAAATCGGAGGCGTAGACGTGGTAGGAGAAATTATATAAATGTTGGTCCCAGGAGTGACAACATTAAAAGGGATTATAATATACTATATCACCAGAAGTGGTACAATTCAGAGAGGGGTAAAAATCCTCAGAATAATTCTTCAAAGAAAAGTGAAGAGGTGTGCCATAGATGTGGAATGACTGGACATTGGTCACGTACCTGTCGTACGGCCAGGCACTTAGCTGATTTATATCAAGCTTCTATTAAAGGAAAGAATAAAGTGCATGAAACAAATTTAGTATAACCATCAGATGATTTATTAGATTCAGTAGATATAGACGTTACTCGTCTTGATGTATCTGATTTCTTTAATCATCCTGATGGTAGTATTGAACACTTAATTGGAGATGGAAGTGTTCCACTTAATTAATGTATTTTCTTTCTATCAGTAATAAAAGTTTTGTATATTTTGTAGAATCATGGATCACATTGATGAGCTTTTTATCTCTGAGTTGAATGATAAAGATATATGTCTGGCTGACAGTGCTACAACTCACACAATTCTCAAAGAAAAGAAATATTTTCAAAATCTAACACTAAGTAAAGCCTATGTCCATACCATATCAGGTTCATCGAATTTAATTGAGGGCTCCGGAAGAGCTTATATTGTGTTGCCTAATGGCACCAAATTTTGTATTGATGATGCTCTATTCTCTTCACAATCCAGAAGAAATTTATTGAGTTTCAAAGATATACGTCGTAATGATTACCATATTGAAACGACCAATGAAGGCAGTAAAGAGCATCTTCTTATTACTAAAACAGTATCGGGCCAGAAGCTCGTATTAGAAAAACTGCTTGCTCTATGTTCTGGATTGTATTATACAAAAATGAGAACAATTGAAGCATATGTGGTAATGCACCAGAAGTGCATTGACCCTAAAGTATTTATGACTTGGCATGATCGCCTTGGACATCCGGGTTCTATAATGATGAGACGAATTATTGAAAATTCGCATGGGCATCCCTTAAAAAATCAAAAGATATTTCTACCCAATGAATCTCCGTGCTCTGCATGTTCTCAAGGTAAGTTAATTATTAGACCATCTCCCTCAAAAATCATTGTTGAATCTCCATCCTTTTTACAAAGGATTCACGGAGATATATGTGGGCCTATTCATCCATCAAGTGGACCATTTAGATATTTTATGATTCTAATTGATGCATCTAGTCGATGGTCACATGTTTGTCTTCTTTCCACTAGAAATGTTGCATTTGCTAGACTTCTTGCTCAGATAATTAAACTACGAGCACAATTTCCTGAGTATCCAATTAGGACCATTCGATTGGATAATGCAGGTGAATTTTCATCTCAAGTTTTTGATGATTATTGCATGTCAATAGGAATAGATATTGAACATCCTGTTGCCCATACACACACACAAAACGGTTTAGCTGAGTCTTTGATCAAAAGGCTTCAACTAATCGCTAGACCTTTACTTATGAAATCAAAACTACCTATTTCTGTTTGGGGACATGCTATACTTCATGCAGCATCTCTAATTCGCATTAGACCATCTGCATATCATAAATATTCTCCATTACAGCTTGCATTTGGTCAACAACCAAATATTTCTCATCTTCGTACTTTTGGATGTGCTGTATATGTTCCAATTGCACCTCCACAACGTACAAAAATGGGCCCTCAACGTAGACTTGGGATATATGTTGGTTTTGATTCTCCATCCATTATTAGATACCTTGAACCCCTTACAGGGGATATGTTTAAAGCACGTTTTAAGGATTGTCATTTTGACGAATCAAATTTTCTGTTAATGGGTAAAGAAAAGTCGGTGCCTGAAGCACGACAAGATATTACTTGGGATAATAAGACACTGTCTCATTTTGATCCTCCTACAAATGAATGTAAACGGGAAGTTCAAAACATTATTCATTTGCAAAATGTTGCAAATCAGTTACCGGATGTATTTACTGACACTAAAGGTGTAGTAAAATCTTATATTCCTGCTGTTAATACTCCAGCAAGGATTGAAGTCCCTGAAGGACAAATTGTCAAAGCAGCAATAGGTGAATCTAAAATACGCCTGAAGCGTGGAAGACCTATTGGTGCAAAAGATAAAATTCCCAGAAGGAAAAGAATACAAAATGAATTTGGTGTTCCTGAATAACACGTACCCACAATACAGGCCACAAATATAATTGGTGCTCCTAAAGAGCTTAAATCTTCTATTCCAGAACCTCCTGAAGAGGAAACTCTTGAAGAGTATAAATCTCCTAAAAAGGGACCTCCTGAAGAGATGTGTCATGAAATGTTTTCTCCTGAAGAGGAACAGGTACCTGAAAATAATGAGATCTCAATACATTTCATGAAAACTGGAGAAATTCTGGATAGAAATAAAATGGTTGTCGACAACATATTTTCATATAAAATGGCCCTTGACATTACCAGAAGTAATGAAGAAAGTGAGCCAAAAAGCGTCGAAGAATGTCGACGTAGAAATGATTGGCCAAAATGGAAAACAGCTATTGAAGCTGAATTAAATTCGCTAGCAAAACGAGAAGTATTTGGATCTGTTGTCCAAACACCAAAGGGTGTAATGCCTGTTGGATATAAGTGGGTATTTGTACGAAAACGTAATGAGAAAAATGAAATTGTGCGATACAAAGCACGGCTTGTTACACAAGGTTTCCTGCAGAAACCCGGGATTGATTATGAAGAAACATACTCTCCCGTTATGGATGTAATCACATTTAGATTTTTGATTAGTCTGGTTGTTACAAAAGGATTAGAAATGCGGTTGATGGATGTGGTCACTGCATATTTATATGGATCCTTAGACCATGACATATATATGAAAATCCCTGAAAGATATAAGATGCCTGAAGCATCTACAAGTACATCTAGAAATATGTACTCAATCAGACTACAAAGATCTTTATATGGGTTGAAGCAATCCGGACACATGTGGTGTAATCGCTTAAGCGAATATCTATTGAAAGAAGGATTTGAGAATAATCTTATATGCCCATGTGTTTTTATTAAGAAATCAGAATCCGGATTTGTCATTATTGCGGTTTATGTTGATGATTTAAATATTGTGGGAACTCCTGAAGAGATCTCAAAAACCGCTATATATTTAAAGAATGAATTTGAAATGAAAGATCTTGGCAAAATAAAACTTTGTCTCGGCTTGCAGTTTGAGCACTTGCCAAATGGAATTTTTATTCATCAGTCCATGTATACTGAGAAAGTCCTAAAGCATTTTTATATGGACAAATCTCATCCTCTGAGTACTCCAATGATTGTTCGAACACTTGATGTGAAGAAAGATCCATTCCGTACTTGTGATGACGATGAAGAAATTCTTGGTCCTGAAGTACCATATCTCAGTGCAATTGGAGTTTTGATGTATCTTGCAAATTGCACTCGATCAGATATTACATTCTCAGTTAATCTGCTTGCAAGATATAGTTCTGCACCAACTCGAAGGCATTGGAATGGCATTAAACATGTCTTTTGTTACCTTCATGGTACGGTTGATATGAGATTATTTTATCAACGTGGTTCAAGTCCAGAATTGATTGGGTATGCAGATTGAGGTTATCTTTCAGACCCACACAGAGGTAGATCTCAAACTGGATATTTATTTACTTATGGAGATACTGCCATATCATGGAGATCAGTTAAGCAGACACTATCTGCTACTTCCTCAAATCACTCAGAAATCATTGCTATTCATGAAACAAGTCGAGAGTGTATTTGGTTGAGATCAGTTATTCAACATATCCAGGAAAAGTGTGGACTTCCCATGATCAATAACAGCCCAACAATCTTATATGAAGATAATACTGCTTGTATCACTCAAATCAGAGGAGGATATATCAAAGGTGACAGAACCAAACATATTTCACCGAAATTCTTTTATACTCATGAACTTCAAGAAAAAGGTGAAATTGATGTCAAGCAGATACGATCTAGTGATAATCTGGCAGATTTATTCACAAAGTCGTTACCAACTTCCACATTCAAGAAGATTGTGCATAACATTGGAATGCGAAGACTCAAAGATCTTTTGTCATGCACTTTTCAGGGGGAGTAAATGTGCTGATTGTACTCTTTTTCCTTCGCTGAGGTTTTGTCCCACTGGGTTTTCCTCTGCAAGGTTTTAATGAGGCAATCTTAAAGCACTTGTGGATACATAAGAAGACTGTACTCTTTTTCCTTCGCCATTGGTTTTTCTTCCCACTGGGTTTTTATTTGGTAAGGTTTTAACGAGGCAGATTCCTTATTGACGGTCATTCAAGGGGGAGTGAAATGAACGAACGAAATCATCAGCCGCCCCCTGTCCCACCACTAAATTATGTGAATGACCCCACCACTATTATTTTAAATTTTACATAGTGACTTGCATAGTAACTTGCATAGTAATTTCAAAGCCTATAAATATGGATTTCAGTTATAATGAAATTCATAAGAAAAAAATAGAAAGAGAAAGAAAGTTTCAGTTCTTAAGAGTTTCAGAGAGAATTTCTTATTTCTCTTTTGCAATAGTAGTTCTTTTCTTTAAGTTTCATAACATGAATGTATTTTTTTGATAAATATAAAGCAGGTGTGATATTGCACTGCATGTAATTCTATAGCCTGTAGTTTGATCAATCTGTACAAAAGAAGATGAATCTGTACAAACGGATTCCAATATATAGCAGGTTATGATCAATTTGATAGCCTGTCTGGAATTGTAGTTCGGGTTCCAATGTATAGCAGGTTCCAATATCTAGCCATAAATGTATTCCATTGTAGTTCCGGTGCTTTCAAGTTTGAACTATTCACATTCCCTTTGCAGCATGTTATCCGAATGAGCAAAATATTTGCATTAGCCAAAGAGCAAAATATCCAAATGCCTAAACATGTTTCAAATATCCAAACAGCAATATATCCTGCACTTTCAAATATTCCATACAAAATGTTTCAAATATCCCGTACAAAATGTCTAACCTAATTGCTCAAATTACTACTAACAACAATCCCAAATTACTTAAAAAGTAAAACGCGTGTACAAATGCAAAATAGCAATATATCCGAAGCAGCGCGCCTAAATGCCTTATTTTAACTTCTTGAACATTGAGCATCAACTCCTTCTGTATAACCTCATTGCTTTTATTAGATGGCACCATCCGTTCTCTTTTGATCTGATCAATTATCGTCCGCATCTCAATCCATTCCCTTTTGATCTGATACACTATCGTACATATCTGATCCGTTCCCTTTTGCTAACAATAGCAGCAGCACCAAGGCATCCGTTGCAAGCATGGAATACGAGAAAGAAATCAGCAATATCAAGGCATCTGTTGCTCTTCACAAATATAATAATTGCAGTGTTGTGAATAAAATAGAAAGAAATCAGAAAATAACATACACGAACATCATCTTGCATCTAAAAGAAAATTGGTTAATTTCCAAACATCCATACCCTTTTCCATAATCTAAATCAAACACATGAATTCAAAAAATTTTAATGTCATGCATATATATTGGCAACACACATGATACAGGATAGGCTAGCATAGAGGGAGGGAGATACTAATGTAATCATTAGTTTTTAATAATTCACCTTTGGGCTCTGACGATTTGAATATCATGGGTTGTAGTACCTAATTGTGAAACTAATCAAAATAAATTACAATTTGGAAATTTTAAATTAAGAATTAGTTTCTTTATAGTTTTAAATGTACTGTGGCAGGAGGCTTAGAGAATGGCCCAAGTTTCTATGGAGCACGTGAAGTTTAATTTGGTAATTTTTTCCATTTATTTTCCCTAACTAAATTGCACATATTCTAGAGTTCAAAGCATGCAAAAAGAGAAAGAAAAAGAAGGAATGTCTATAACAAGAATAGTTAAAATACACTGAATGAAAAAATTCTGTGAAAAGTTTCTTTGAGCTTCTTTGTAACATATACACTGCAAGATTCACATTGACCCAAGCTGTAAGTATTAAGACATTAGTGGCATACATATTAGTGCACATAATGTAGTATTGCAAATAACATATGTGAGGCATTTAATCCATCTTGTTACCTCATAATGAAAATAATGTCTAGCCATAATTTTTGTTGTTTCATGAATCTTACAACATAAATGAATCTCTCAATATAATTCAACCACCTAAAAGAATCAAAAGACTAGCCTAAAAGAAATTAAAATACAACAACTTAATAATCAAAAGAATCTACCTTATTACCTCACAATGAGAATAATGTCAAGCCACGATTCTATGAATTAAAACATTCTAGCAGATATCATAGAAACTATAAAACACACCTCTCAAAGCCAGTAGCAATTCTATAAATTAAAAAATTCTAGCAGAAATCATAGAGGTTATAAAACACACAAGTTTTCCTTTCAAACAGATCATGAGCAAAAACAAAACAAAGAAAAAGTTTTGCTTGCAATCAAGTGGGAAAGCATGCTCAAAAGTTGGAACTTGGCTTGATATTATCAAAATTTAAGTAATAAATGAGCATTTATATAGAAACGAAAACCACAAACACTAAACTTGATAAAAAGCACTGTAAATATTCTTCCTAATGTTTTGCCGTGTAAATCACCCATTTTTAGCCGTTTAAGTTCTAGCCAAAATTCCAGCATATTTTGCCTTGTAAATCACCCAGTTTTAGCCAAAAATTCCAGCATAGATCTTATGCTAAACAACGTGAGAAATAAAGGGAGATAAACGAGCAGAAGAGAGGACTGGAGGGCTGCGAGAGGAGCTTTCGTGCGATGCGAGTCCACCGAGAAGGGCGGAGATTCGAAGCGGGAGAGGGCTTCGTGCGAAGCGGGAGTGGGC
This sequence comes from Platycarya strobilacea, assembly GCA_036898215.1. NCBI lineage: Eukaryota > Viridiplantae > Streptophyta > Magnoliopsida > Fagales > Juglandaceae > Platycarya > Platycarya strobilacea. The sequence goes on from CM072546.1 coordinate 6,535,585, forward strand.
TTCGTGTGAGAGGAGGCGTCAATGGATTCGAAACCATAGAGGGCTGAGGGGGGCACTTCGTGGAGACGGAAGGAGTGGAGATGGTATTGGAGCGGGTCGGAGCTTCAACTGGAAGAGGGGGGGAGATTCAAACCCTAGAGGTTTGAAGGGGGAGATGAGCTGAAGAGTGAACAAAATTCAGTGTGTGGATAGAGAGAACAGAGGGAGATGGGAAAGAGATTCAAACGACGCTGTTTGAATAATTAGTCCACGTAGGACCCGAGGTTGCGCCGAGGTCATTACCCTAGTGTCCTAAAGTATTTTCGAAAGGGAAATGTTTCTACGCGCATTTTATTTGATCCCCTATTTGATATTTCTTGTATTTTATTTTATTTTTTATTTTTATTTTTATTTAATGATTAAAAAAATAATTATTAATATATTAATATTTTTTTACAATTTTAAAAAATATTTTAAAATAATAAAAAATGATGTTAAAAAAATAGAAAAAAATGATTTTTTGTTAATTTTCTTTTCATATTTTTTTAATGTATTTAATTTTTTTTTAAAATATGAAAAAATATCAATACACTAATAATTACTTTTTTAATCATTAAATAAAACTTAAAATTAAAAAAAAGTTAAAATACAAAAAGTATTATTTAAATATATTAAATAAAGTGAGCATTGTAATATTATCCATAATAAAAATATTTTTATCTTACCATAATAATATAGAGTAATGCATAGTCTTGAAGCGTCCTATTTTATTATTTTTTCAAAACCATTACATAGGATTTATTGTACATATTATTTTTTATTTTTTGGTGAGTTCTATATTTATTCATTTTTTTTAAATAATCCTACAATATTTACTTATTCATGATTATAATTATTAATTTTATAACTTGACAGCTATGGAAATATGAGCTCCAGCCATTCCCAAATTTATTAGGGAGAAGTTATGAGAAAGTACTCTACTTTGATTCAAAAGATTTGGAACCCTATCTTACTAATAATAAGGGGCAAAAGGGATGCGATCAATGAATGGATCAAAGAAGGAGGTTCTATCTATGTCATCCTATATAAGGGAAGAAGCCTGCCCGGGTAGACTTCCAGATAATGGGATTTTGAAACTTTAGGACCTCTCTAAACTCCCAGGAAGAATCTCTCCATGTGAAGCATTTGAAGTTTGAGATGATAAGCAGGCCCAGAGGTCTGTAAACATCGAGTGGCCATTCAGCAAAGCCAACTCTTTTGACTTGTTTGGAGCTAGCCTTCTCCCTATAGTGGATCTGCCACAGATTGAGGAA